>OY728142.1:2095006727-2095534227 GCA_963277665.1 Viscum album
TTCTAACACACAGTGACCAATCAAACTAGTCATTATGAATAGTAATACCCACTTTTTAATATCTTATAAATTTAATCATTCAAAATGGACTTTATTTTTGGATTTGGAATTTAGAAATTATCTTAGGGTGAATTTTTGGTATTTTTTTGAAAGCATTCAATTTTTGATGAATAGTGAGAAACACTGAGTTATAGTTTAAAACCGAATTTTTTTTAAATTACTATTTATTTTATTTAAATTTATTTTAGGTAAAATAGATACATAATACCTATATAAGTCCAATATAATTCATTGGAGTGGGTTTATAATAATTTTTTATATATAAAAATTTTATTGAACCTTTAACCGTCTTTTACCCACCTCCTAGCCGAATTTGAAAATTTGAATAAAACATAATTTTACCACTTCTATAAATTGAAAATAAAAAATCAGAGAGACACAGTTGATATCAATAAGTAAAATGTGGTTCAATAATATAAAAGTAATTTTTTTGTGAATAGTAACTTTTGACTTCTATTTACCACGGTTAAAAGTAAATAGGGTAATTAAGGGTAAAAATTATATTATTATTACCCTAACACATGTACTATTTCTATTGGATAAGTAAAATTAGACAAAAATAACCTTAGGAATAAAATATGATCCTTTAGTTCCACTTGGATTAGATTTGGACATTAATTATTATTTAATTCAAAGAAGAGTTAAAAGTGCTGATTTTGAAGCTTAATAACAAAACAATTTTAAATATAGGGTTATAGATAATATAAAATAGATTATAAATATTAATTAGAAAGATAAAAATATTTCATACATAATGGTATTTTATTTATATTTTTATACATTTCATAATTTAACTTATTTATGACACAATGATGATGCAGTAATTACCTAATTAATGAAATATTAAAATATTTGATATTATAAATATCCAAATAAATGTAATTTGAGACTTGTTATGAATTACACTAGTATTATAGGTTACTATGTGATGTTAATGTTGATTATATGAATTTCGTTCTAAGTAACAATGCCTTTATGAATTGAGCAAAAACAAAATACCAAATAGTGTCAAAATTGACATAAAAGAGTTTTTAAAACAAATATTATATTAATAATTGATATTATATTCCTAAAAATCAATGGTTTGGCCAAAATAATTATATAATTATAGGTTTATCCTTAATGAACCACTTGGGGTTCTCTTGGAAGTATATAGAAATTTTATTAACCATATAATATTAAAATACAAAGAGAGATGGTAAATGTCAAACTATTTTTAATAAGACTTAAATCTAAAAGATAATGCTAATATAGTGACCCAAACCTATCTAAAACATATTGGTTGAGTGGTTTCTGACCCATCCCCACCTTATCCTTTAAAAATTAATATTTGAGCCATTAGAAATCGAAAATTATTTTATTATAAAATAATATTTCAAGTTTTTCCAAAGGTTCCCCTCACCCCTCTTATAAAAGGGAACTCCCCCTTCCCTCAAATTCACACCTTCAAGGCATTTTTTCTCAGAAAAAATCTGCCCAAATACCCTCTAAACTGTCATCCATTCATCCTAGAGGCATTATTTTAGTAATAAATCCCACCTAAGGAGCTCTTTTGATCAAATCAAAAGAAATAACCCGAAGAAGAGGTAAATATTTCATCAACTCTTTCAAGTTCCTTTCTTCTTCCACTTAGTCTTTATTTGTTGATTCCATTCTAAAATAATAACTATAGTATATTATATATTCTTTGATGTTATTATAAATATGGTACAACCATATTTATTAATCTAACGATCCTTTGAATGACATGTCACCATACGTGCGTACGAAGGGCTTACCGTCCCAACGTCGTGGTGTAATTGTTATTCATTACATAATTATTTGGATGGGTATAATAATGAAATGTAATTGATTTAAATAATAAATATAACATGATAAAAATTCTTTATATATGATATACCATCCATTTATATTTTATTTTAATATCAAAAGAATGATATTGTCGCTCGAGGGTACATACGAATTACAGTCTCCACGAACGTGATGAGATTCATTCCCCCATCGTAATCCATTCAAAACTAATTTTCATTAGATGATTAAAAATAATTTTTAAAGACATATTATAATTCTGAATATGAATAAGATATACCCAATTCAGAACAAACACAACTTACGAAACAGAGCATATAGAGGAAAACAAATCAGTTAACACCTGAAACGACGATAATACTAAAATATTATTAACAAAGAAATATTAAAAGATAATATATGATATAATATTAATGTATATGATTCTTGTATAATTTAATAACAATTATTTTCCCATTATACAGGAGTTTAACTTACCCTCCTCCAAGGAAAAGTATAATGTAAGGGGTTTCTTATCACACTTTTAATTCGGTGATACTTCTATTGTTCGCCACTTATTTATTAAAAGTGGGGTATTGTGTACTATCATTTGACATATATATTATCATTATTCTCTTTATATTCTTGGTATTCTATTAATCATTTTTTTGTTATTAACTTTTGAACATATGACTCAATTGATTACAACGAAGTAAGGGGTTTCATATCACTTCCTATTTCTGTTAGATTCATGCCATACTGACACTATTTCCTTTTGTGTGGTGTATGCACTACCCAATGATTATATTCATTGTTTAATATACATTAATTTATGAGTAATTAAATATTAATTTTATTATCAATAATTCATGATATGTATGTTTCGTAAGTTACCAAATTGGTAAGGGAATTGCAAATTTCAATTTCCACTCATTCAGCTTTACACAAACATCATTGATTATTTTACTCCAAGATTGTGTGTGGAATAACTATTTATTATTTATGTATAAATTTCCACTCCCCATTTTGTGGATATACTTTTGAAACACATAATCACTCCATTGATAATTTCTCAATTCATTGAAATATACTTAATCTCAACTTAATTTCCATTCATTGAGTTAAGCATCCAAGTCATTGGTGTTGTTTTTACAAGAATATGTGTGAATGACCTCTAATTAATTTACACTAAATATCCATTCATAATGAATGTATTTATATTTTTCACTCATATTTATGTCATCAATTTATCCTTTACATAAGGATACTGTCTTTATAAGGTATTTCATCTCAATTTAAATTCCTTTGAGACTTCTTTGTTGTTGTGAACCAATTCGCTTTTATATGGCGTATATATTGTCCTTTGACATAGTATATAATGAAATCCTTTATTCTCTTGGTATTACATTATTTTTATTACCTCAATTCTTTTTATTCATGTGTCTCTCATTTTTATAGTAACTCTAACTAAAATACCATTTTAAATGTTTTAAAAATTTATTCTTCTAAATCATTCTCATTAATGTGCATGTTTTAAAAATGGTTTTAAGGTTTTATTTATATGGGAAATAATGTTTTAAAATTAAAATTCCTTTTAAAAGTTTCAAAGTGGTATGGGACACTTTGATTCAAAAATCTATTTTTAAAATTCTTCTTCACAAATAGCGTGACTTTTAAATATTTTCAAGAAAAAGGGGGATATTTCTCTAAAATAGTTTTGATTATTATTTTCATCTATGTCAATATCCTTCATTATTATCAATTGAGGTTAATCTATTACAATAAAATATTTTATATTGTATTGAATGAATTATGTTTGACGGTGGATGTGCTATGTTTATATCATTCATGGTTTGTAGATAAAGTATTGACATTTCTATACTAGTTTTAATATGAATGTTTATGTTATGTTTCAAACTTTTCATGTGAGGAATTCATTGGACATAGTAAGTGACGGGTGGATCCCACTATAGCTCCTCAACGTATCGGTAGGTCTCGTGAGACAAACTTGTGTATTCGCACAAGGAATGGAAAAAATATTATTTTTAGTCTTGGCACAAGGCCTTGACTATGTGGTTATGAAAGTATGGAATTATGCATTCCACCATTATGAAAGTTTCTATTGATATTGCATGTGATTATTCGACTAGTAGAATATCCATGTTAAAAAGTAAATGTCATTATTTGATTTTATCTTTTCTATAATATACTGAAGTTCAAGTTTAAAAGGCTTTTGTTTTAGTCTTATACATTGCCTTAAAATTTTTTGCTTATTTATGAATGTTTCCGCTAAATTGCTATCCTTACTGAGCATCTGAGCTCTTCCCTTTCTATGTTTTATATTTCCCAGGATGCGTAGAAGTATATTATGACTGACCTACATGTATAGTCTATGGGATCTCAGTGTTGTCTATGGAAAAAATGTTATTGTAGTTTTCCATTTTATGGTGTAATGTAAATCTTATGAATGTATATAGTACTTCTAAGTCTACTAAACTAATTGGTCATTTGGGACTTTATCTTTTGTGATCATAAAAATGATACGTAATAATGCACCGACTTTGGTCTTCTGGGGTCAGGGCGTTACATTTGGTGTTATAATGTATCTCTGTATAATTATTTTATTTTAATAAACTTATCTCTCGGTCTAATAATTGATTATTCATTTGTTAATATAAGTAAATTAAGTTATATTACTTCTATAATCATTCAGATTACAAATTATTTATAAAATTATTTTATACATTACTTGGGAAGGTATATATCATTTAAGGAGTTAGTGTAAGAGAAGATAAAATTGAAGATGTTTAGGGCCAAAAAACTAGAAGTGTTCCTAATATAGAACTTGAGCCAAATCCATAAAAAGTTATTGAAGAAGAAAAAAATCTAGTTACATAATGACCTCAATGGTATGGTTGGATTTCTCAAGAGTCTAAGAGATGTTTATTTCTTATGGAAATTTATGGTGAAACAATATTCATAGAAGATGAACCAACTACCATTCCAGAGGCCATCATGAGTTATAATTTTGTGAGATTGATAAAATATATGGAGTCTGAAATGGATAACATGTGCACTAACCAAGTTTAGAACTTAGTTTATGAACATGAAGTGGTGATACCAAGAGGGTGAAAGTGGGTTTTTTTATAGAAAACTAACATGAATGGTAAAGTACCTTCTTATAAATTACGCTTGGCAGAAAAAGGGTTACAAATAAATTCATATTATTGACTATGAAGAAGACTTTTAACCATTTTTAATGATAAATATCATTTGGATATTTCTTTCCATATAAATTTATTATTATAATAAGTTATATAAAATGGATATAGAAACCTATTACCATAATAATAGTTTTTTAAGGATTAGTATGTGATATAACTAAATGTTTATCAGGTGAAAAATGATCATGCTAAGATTTTTTTGTTTCCATGGTAAATTTATAGATTGAATAAAAGTTCTCAAAGTTAGAATAAATGATTTTATTATACAATCAAAGAGTCTTGTTGCATATTTTTCTTACGGCTGTTACCGAGATCCTCCAAATTATTTGGTATGATCGTAATGATATTATTCATAATAGGCACTCTCTTAATCTCAATGCAGGTCGTTCGAGAATTCTCACTGCTATCAAAGATGTTTCTTTGATTCAGAATTCCTTTTGCAACAATTTGGTTGAGGAATTTGTGATTCTCAGATGTCTTCAGGTGGTTGGCCTCTACAAAAAACAGCATCAATCAATTTAGGTCTTCTGGCAAGCTCCAATTACTAGGTGGATCAAAATAAATGTTGATGGAGCTTTGAAAGGGAACCCAGGTCCATAAAGTTTTGGAGCTGTCTGTAGGGATTATCTAGGTCACTATAATGGGTGTTTCTATGGAGGTTACGTCAGTGCCACTTCCATAGAAGATGAGATGATGGCAGTGATTCGGGCCATTTAGTTTGTTCAAAGGAGGGGCTGGAACAACATTTGGATTGATGGAGACTGTACTTCCATTGTCCAAGAAATTTGGAATGGTGTGATCCATATTTCCTGTACTCTTACCTCTAGTTGGATGTATTGTATGAACACTCATCGGGATATCAGATATATTGCCACTCATGCCTACTGAGAAGCAAATATGGTGGCAGAATCTCTTTCTAATAAGGGTATCAACCAGGGTGTTACGTTGTTTGATAATCTGTCGGCTGACCTTCTGCCTCTTTATGAAAGTGATTGTAATAAAATCCCATCTTTTAGACTTTTGTATCTTCCCCTTTTTATTCAAAAAAGAGTTTGGTTTCATCAAGAATTTGGATTATTCTTTTGTATGCAATTTTATTAGTGGGATTTTTGTGATATTTTTGATATTTTATATATATGAAATAAATCTTATCGAGATTTATTTTCTTACATTACACTCTATAGATATGTGGTTAGGATAATTATTATCAATGTAATAAATCTGTGAAGAAATAAAAATACTTAGTATGAAGATCTATTTATTTATATATTAGATACTATTTAAACTAGTTCAAAACACATATATTAATAAAGATACAAACTATTTTATCGTGAATAACTCTAACAATGGGTTTTTACAAGTGTTACACGGCATGAATCTTAAGAATATTTTAGATACATCTAAATATTTATAAAGTATGGATATAATTTCTTATGTGTCTTCTATAAGAGGTATCATGTATTCTTTACTATTTCATCACCCCAAGGAACCTGGGTCTCACCAAAGGACCAAAAAAATATTTCGAAAGTATAGTATCATTTAAGAGATCATTGAGGTTGTGATGTATGGATCCGTAGAGTTGCTAAAGAGGATAATGTAGTGGATCCAACGATGAAACCATTACTATATAAAATTCATGAGGGTAATGGTGAATCATTTAGTAGATAATACATTTGAAATTGGATATAATGGTTATAAAATGTATCATGGTTTTATAATAAATTTAATCTTCATTTGTCATTCATTCATCTGTGCTAAATATTTTTTTAGATGAATAGTATAATGATAATATCGCATCAAATTACAACATGGTGATTTCTCTTATTAATGATTAGCACTCAATATTATGGGTTGAGATGATATGTTAATATTAGAATGAGTAGAATCTTTTTCTTGATACAAAGAGTTATATATGAGATATAATTGAATGGAATCATGAGATAAAAATTTTATACTTGTTATATAGAGTGTCCCACCAAAGTATATATATTATAATTTCATATAATCATAGATATACGTAGTGATATGTGAATATTATGAGTCTCATTTAAGTAAATTTTTATAAATACATAGAATTAAAACTGTTGTAATTTTATATATTTCTTACGCAAGACATTAGGGTTAGCTAATCAGGGTTTGGTTGGGCAGATGATCATGTCATCAGTAGGAGCACAACCAAGAAGTGATTTCTCCAACTCTATACAGATTAAATGTATCTATCCCTTGATTGAATTAAACATAGAAAATTAATTTCCATTCTTAATTGGTTGAAAAGTGACATTTCCAACTACTTGGAAGAGGTGCAAGTTATGTTTTCAAATATTAGAAGGATGAAATGTGATGATTTCATCAACCTAGTCAGACTATTTTAGACAACCATGAATGTGTGGATGGCCTACACTATATGTTCTTGTTACTTTTCTAGTGGTTACTAAATGTCATAGAAAAATTTATCTTCTTGGTAATCATGTGATGTATATGATCTATATTATGGTGGATATTTTCATGTGTAGATTTGAGTAGGATTGATTGAGATTGCATAAATTCAATGACTTTAACTGATGCTTTTATAGAGTTTTATCTTTGATAGAAACTATGAAATAATGATTTCATTATTTTTCAACACTAATAAGTCCCATAGTCTCAAATAGTCAAGACTTTGGATAAGGTTTAAATTTAAGACAATTTTTTTTGGTAAAAATTAATAGAGTTAAATAAACCAAATCCAAAGGTGTGTGGATGGATTTATAGAGTTTTAATGTTTTTCATAAAGTCTTTATGTGATCTTAGTTGAAGTGGTAGATTTTCCGAAATTCACTAAATATAGGGATGTCATATTTTATGACATACAAACATCAAATTTAGCAGTATAAGTTTGTTGATACTTCTATCATAGGGTATGTATTGTCTCTATCATAATGTATGATAGAATTGTGATATGGAATATCACATGAATCTATTTTAATAAGTCTTACGAATTGAATTAATGTGGATATGAATGATTTATTTGATTCATTTATGGATTCAAAAATAAATTTTAATCATTTGAATTGTTCAAACATTTATAACCCAATGGTTATACCTTATAGAAAATTATGATCGATGCCAAGAGTTAGAAGCCAATTCTCAACTCTATTTACTTAATGAAGACAGTTTCTCAATGATACAAGATTTCCCTTTTGGTGGTGTTTGAAACTTGAAATACATAGTTAAAGATCTCTTCCACCTTGATTCCTATTTCCCTTAGAAAATTAGTTTTTCGATCTCCTTTGGTGATCAAGGGTCCTCTTTTTATGAATAAAGATCCATGAAGTTGGTGTACCACTTATGGAGATGAGAACATTTCTCCAATCACTCAGTGGTCCTAATCATTCGTAATCCATCCAATTTGAGGGAGATAATTCTTAATAAAATCAAGTTATTATTGTATTTTATGTTAGTAATTAAATTTTTTTATTTTTTATAATATATGAATTATTTTTAGGGGTTTCATCCATTGGTAGTGGTGGAATGGCGGAGATAGGCCATTTGGATAAAGCTATTCAAATTTATAGTCACCTACTCTTTACACCAATAAAAAACTCTAATAATGTTATAGTGCTACTATAGTAGTGTGGACTTTGACATGTTTATTCTATTAATTATAACTAGATACATTCATAGGGAACTATAGCTATGTGAACTTACTTATACTATTATTGTAAGCTAGTGAACCAACAGTGTGGATTTGGAAGTATATAAACACATGTTATTGTAGTACTGTGTTTATTTATGAGATCATTCTAGGATTCAGTTTTTAAACACTATGTTATTGAACTATAATTTTCTACCGAACATACTGATATTGATTTTCCTCTCCTTAGAGGTAGATATTATTTATTTACCATGTAAATATTTATGTTTACGTTTTTCTTCTTCTTCACCATCTTCCATTTTATCCCTTTTACTCTTATGTCTATAATAATATATTTTTGGAGCACCAATATATTTACGTATCAACAGGTATCAATTCCTGAGTTTAGAGGATTGAGGTGGGGCTTCACGAATTTATTGATGTATATAGAATAAGAGAAGGTGGAGATCAATTATCGTGATGGGTTTAACATTAGTTATTATATGATATTGGATAAATAATATCTTTTTTTGAAAAACATTCACTTTCCTCTTTTAGGTAATAAAATAATTTATATAGTGAAGAGTTAGTGGGAGTTATTGGATAAATAGGTAATTAAAGTTTGGAACCTTAAATTGGTAAAGGAACATGGGGTCCAATGTAAGTTGGGAGAATAAATTTACTGTGTTGATGAAATCTCTGAAGAATATGTTTTGGATTATTTCTATGTTAATAGAATTTTACCAGATGTGATCGATATTCAATATGAATTTGATTGAATGGAAGCTTATTACTGGTCGAGTCAATGAATTTAATACCATCACAAGTCAAATGACATCGGTGGGAATTACGCTAGTTGATGAGGTATGTGATTTGTTTTTACTCTATTTATTACCCAGTAATTAGGAATCTACTTTAATAGTCATGATAAGTTCTTCAATTAATAAAAAGTTTAACATGAACAATGTGTGAGATCCTGTAAAGACCTGGAAAATTCAAGGAAATTTTTTTCTTAAATTATTTGGAAATTTAAGAGTATGCAATTTTTGACGGCACCTGATTCTGAGGCCTGGTGTTCCCGGAATCAATTTCTGAATTTTATCTCGGTTACGTTCAGTGGATGAACGAGCGGGTTTTTGTATCTTTCAAACCGGTGCTCGGAATTGAAATCTTAGGGCACCGATGAAATCGCAGCACCGGTAATTTCATAAGAGGGCCTTTACCAAAGGTGTGTTTGCTTAGGAGGAGTTGTTTGAATTTGTGAACTAATAAAGAATTGAATAAAATTTGTGGAACAAATTTTATTCCCAACATAAGTGGTTATATCCTAAGTGCTGAAGTTGGGGTAGAACCACTAGTTTCTAACTAACCAAGTGAGGATTAAGGTGAGGTGGGGCCTACACAAAACCCTAACCCTTCACCTTCCCTTTAATTCCCACGAACATTACCCCATTTAAACCCCTTGTAATTAATGTATAACCCGTCACTTTTGAATTTTAAAATAACCTTTCACCTCCTTCCCTCTCTTTTTAACTATGCCAACCCACGATAAGTTAATTATGTGAATCACTTAATTTATTTATTTTGAGTGTTGATATTAATTAGTTTTGCATGAATCTTCTTTAAGATGGGAGAGATCTATTATAAATATTTTCCTTATCAAATATTTTGTGGGGAAACCACTGGAGAATTGGAAGAAAACCACTCTTCCCTCGACAAAGAATAAATCCGGCGAAGAACACTCCACGACACGAAGAACTCTCCACGACCCGAAGGACGTGAAGCAATTTCTTCAAAAGTCTTCTTCCTCTGCAGCATGGGAGGAGACATCAACGTGGGGAACTTTCTAATGACCATCGTTACCATCACCTCTTACCTTGTGACGATTTCAACGAACCGAAGTCCATTCCCTTTCACGATATCGTCAAAGAACGACGTACGGAACGAGGTAGGGGTGAAGTTCAAATTTAATTAATTAAATTTGCACTTTGTTTGTCGTTGAAAATTCTCATTCATTTGGCCGCCTCTTGTCGACACAATGGGAGGAGGTCGGACCACACAAACACGGCCAATCCCCTTCCCTTTATCTTGTTGACCTTTGTTGATCATGGTGGGGAAGGTGGCGTGGTGCCATTGCACCGTGCAGGAATGAAGAAGACTGCGGACGGAACGGGCCACGGTGATGTTGCGCGGCGCCGTCACGCCGCACCAGTGAGACCGAAGGAGGCCGCGGCCAGAAGCAGGTCGCGGCGGAAGGGCACGACGTCGTCGCGCCGTGTCGGAGAACCAAGGGGCCGCAGCCGAAGCGAGCCGTGGCAGTTTAGTAGGAGGCGGCCGGGCTCGGACGGTTGCCGGTGCACCCCGGAGGCGGGACCCCCACGGGTCCCGCGTGGCACAACTGGAAAGCCATAATGGCCGGCCGTTACCTAGGAAAACTGGGGGTTGAAACCCCCGGCCAGCAAATAGGGCGGACCCCAATGGGTCCGTCGTTCGGTTCCATGGGGGCGGCGCCCCCCTTCGCACCCCGTGGCCGGCTCCGAGTCGGGACAAAAGGCTGCTCCCCGTGGCGGGCCGCCAGGCCGCGCCAAACTGGGCTAGATCTGGACCCGGGTCAGGTCGCTTGGTGCAGGCCGACTCAGGGGGTATTGGGCCTGGTCATACCGGGCCCAAACCCCCTATTTTCGAGCAGTTTTGGTCAAATGCACATACCTTGGGCTGCGGACCTCCGATCGACACACCGTCAGTTGCGTTGGGATCCTTGGATCGAGATGGTCATTTCAGTATATTACACTCAGGTTTTTAGAGAACTATATGTATTGTCGAGTTGGTTCGAACCCGAAACCAACCGGGCCCTCGGAGCGGAAATGCTTATAACTTGAGCTCTGGGCGTCCGATTGAAGTGTCATCGACTACATTGGATTCCTCTTGATGAGATGGTTCTTTTCTCATACTATACACTATATTTGGTTGTGGTTTGAGCATGGCCAGGTTGGATTGTACCCGAAATCCAACCGGGCCCCCAGAACGGAAATGGTAATAACTCACAGACTGGGCGTCCGATTGACGCGCCGACTGATGCATTGAGACCACTATGACGAGGCGGTTCTTTGAGATACTTCCATGTAAGATTAAATAACACTTGGAATAATCAACCAGTAGCTCATGGAGCGGACCCTCCCGGAGATGATCGTACGGAATGCTGAGACCTAGTAGTTGGCTGAGACTTGACGATTGCTGATCGATCGACTCGGTGTGTTTCGGATGGCCCAGTGGGGTGCACATGGTTGTAGCAGCAGACCCACGGTGGAGGAGCGCTTGATTGTAATGGAAAACCCATGGTACTAAATAGAAGGAGTACCTCTGTAGGCTATGAGGGGGTGTGCTTGGTTGTAGCGGTAGACCCATGGTGGGAAGTGCATGGTTGTAGCAGAAGGCCCACAGTACTCAGCAGGTGGAGTACTTCAGCAATCCATGGTTAGTGGGAAGCGCTTGGTTGTAGCGGCAGACCCACTGTACTCGACAGGGGAGGAGTTATCCAACTGCTGTGGTTTCGATGTCATTAATGAAAATCCTGGTTTGAGCTGAGTCGATGACCATATTGTTTTCCTCATGATTGATATGGGTTACATGATAACATAGATATATGTATGGGCATATACCTAAGTAGTGGTTATCTGTTGATTTCATAACCTTTGTGTTTCCTCATGAATGAGATGGGTTACTTGATAACATAGGTATAGGTATGAGATTATACCTATGTAAGGGTTATCTATTGATATCCTTCTTTATTGTTCTCCTTGTTTGATTTAGTGAGACCTTGAGGGTCTCGAGGTCCCTACTGTGTATCTTTATACTCACCCTTGCATGGGCAATGCCCGAACCTCGTTTTGTTGGATGCAGACGATGGAAAACACTAATCGTGGTTGAGGCTTGTAGAGCTGGATGGTACTTGAAGGTGGATTTCACGACGAGCCAGTACTCGGAGGTGGATTTCACGATGAGATGGTACCCGGAGGTGACAGACGGATGTGGAGAGCTGAGGTGGCTATATGTACCTACCCTTCAGGTAGGAACTCCGGAGGATGATTCAGGAGTAGCTCAACACCTTCCTGATGTTTTTCCTTTTCCTTGTACTTTACTACTGTGCTTGTATTCCAGCCCCTTTGTACTTTCAGCACACTTGTTTTACTTCTTGCATAGTGTTTTTCTTTCCCTTGTACTCTTGTGTGGTGTGTGTTTATGTTTCATAAAGGCAATGTCTTCCCTTTTATCGGGATTTACTCCTTTGGTGGTAGTCGCCAGCCCTTGGCCTACGGAAGGTGGGCATGGGGTAGTCACAGCACGGGCCCCGAGGATGGGTCGTGACAAATTGCTATCAAAGGGGCTGGTTCTACCGCAGAACTTAGGACTCTGATATTTTATTTCTGTGATGCAATAGTGTTAAGGGTACAAAATGTGGTCTTCAATTTAAGGAGTCATGTGTTGGTGCGGGAGGCCGACGTATCCATACACCAGGACCCTGAAAATTGATTTCCAACCCAGTGAACGAAAACAAGGATTGTGTGTGTTTCTTCAAAAGATTGTTTAAAATTAGCTCAAACCAGGTCAACTCACCAGGTATAATCTTTGATCGTGTCACATCTGTTTCTTTCAGGATGCCTCCCCGCGAACGACCAGCTGGATCCCCGAGAGTTGTACGTACTGACAGGATGCCGAGGAATGAGGAATCAATACAGGGCCCTCATCTAGTTGAGGCACCAGTGGATGCACCAGTGGTACTACAACCCGTTGGGCCACCGATGCCACCAGCCCCAGCAGCAGGTGATGCACGCTGCTTGCACGCACTGCACGAGTTCCAGTGCCAAAGGCCACCCAGGTTCTGGGGAGAGACAGACCCACAGGTGGCCGAGGATTGGCTGGAGGCTGTGGTGAGAGTCTTCAGGCTAGTAGGGATACCAGCAGACTTTCTGGTGATCCTTACTGCCAGCCTCCTTCAGGCAGCAGCAGGAAGATGGTGGAACCCGATGCTCCAGATGCACGTCGAGGCGACACTTCTATGGGCAGACTTCGAGTGCCTATTTTGGGCAGAGTTTGTACCAGCCACCCTATGGGCAGTGTGTATTCCAGAGCTACTGCATCTACAGTAGGGTAGCATGATAGTGGCACAGTAGTCAGTGAGGTTCACAGACCTCTCATGCTACTCCACAGACATGGTAAGTGACTCGTTCTTTAGGGCCCGGACCTTCGAGTTGGGGCTCAAGCGAGAGATTAGAGCTTCAAATTTCTCCCATAGCATCCAAACACAGACGGGGAGTTGGAATGAGCCCTCTTAGTGGAGAGTTTTCTTGATCAGTTGTCACCAGCAGTGAAACCCACCACTAGCTAGCATGCAGCAGAGTCTTCTGCAGATAGCAATAGATAGATGATGCAGAGGTCCAAGTGGACCAGACCCATAGGTGGTCGACCGCATGACTCAGGATCGTGTGTGCGAGGCACACAGGGTGGAGAATGACTTACGAGGAGCGGACAGTGTTACTCCTGCGGCGGGCTTGGTCACATGGCACATGACTATCTGACCCTCCATACAGATGATTTGCAGAGAGACGAAGGACCTCACAGGCAGAGACAAAGGTTCGATCAAGGCATACTTCATGGAGTAGGAAACTAAGGCGAAGGAGATGGCTGTGCAGCTGGAGATGGACGACGCTTCGAGGTGTTGCCACCAGCACCACCAGGAGGTCCACACTGACCATAGGGAATGGGTGGACATGGGAGAGCAAAGCTTCAGGAAGCTGAAGCATATTAATATGGAGCTCTGGAAGTTGGAGGATAGGAGCGGGACTAGTTACAAGCATGGATTCCTTTGTTATTGGTTCTTCTAGATTCCTTTTTGTTGTTGTTCTAGTTGTATGTGTCATTGTACTTTGAGCTGCACTAATAAAAGACACCATTCTTTGTGGCGTTTACTTTCGTGTCCTCTGTTTATGGTTGTTAATAAGAGGTTCTGGTTTAAAAACATTGACTTGACCCTCACTTTCAAGATAACTACTGGAGGAGACCCAGTGACCACGCAATGATGCTGACAGTGTGACTCAACCCTTGGGGACGAGAGTGATGGTTGGATCTCTTAGTAGTAGCGTCGAGGCCTTACGACATCATTTAAGACATGAATTGTGTCATTCATGTTAGGATTGATTTTCTTAGGCAGAGAAATTGGTTCATCCAGGGGATGAGACCAGATTTATCTTTTCGGAAGAGAAGAAATATCAGCAGCTCTTTGGTGGAACGTAGACGAAGAAGGGTGGAGATGGGTTCTTACAATTGGCTAGTTTCACCCATTGTTCATTGAGCGAATCGTTTACAGTTCTCTCCATCTCATTAATCTCAAGTGTATCTTCTATCAGAAGGACATGAACCTGGGACAGCGGTGATGGCTTGAATTCCTCCAGTACTATGACTTCGAGATAGTTTATGCACCTGGAGAGGGGGAACGTTGTAGAAGATTCTCTTAGTAAGAGATTGGGCATTCAGCTGTTGGGAGTTGTGAGATAGCAGCCGAACGCGTTTCAGATATCCTCTGTGGATAGTGATGGAGTCAGCACGTGTAGAACATGAGATGGTTCAAGTTACGATGAAAAAGGTGCAGATCAACCGAGAGCGGATGAATACTGCACAGAGTAGACAGATGTCCTATGTTGATAGGAGATTAGACCACTGGAGCTCGAGGGTGACGACCACGTTTTCTTACGGGTCTCACCTCGACGTGGATTACATAGATTTTGAATGGGGCAGCACGTTATCTCCACATTTTTTCGAACCTTTCCAGGTCCTCATCAGGGTAGGCGAGGTGGCTTACCATCTGGCCCTACCACCTTAGATGCACCGGGTGCTAGACGTCTTCCACGTCTGTCATCTGAGGAAATACATGAACGACCTATCTGTCATCATCATCCATGGAGTGAGGTCATTGATGACTGGGAGACTTTCACAGGGTTCTATTAGAGGTTGAGGATTGACCGGAGTGGGTCCTATGGTGACGGTCGATTCCTCTTGTGTGCTTTCGCTGGAAGCACGGGAACCCCTAGGAGAGAACATGGGAGCGGAAGGCTCAGATGTGTGCTCGATACCTCCTTTAGTTTCCCTAGTTTTGTGTTGAAGCTTCATGGGGACGTAAATCACTTTGGGGGGAGTAATTTAAAGATCCATAAATTTCAGGGATTTTTTTTCTTAATTTCTTCGTAATTTTATGAGTACTCAGTTTTTGACGGCACCTGATTTCGAGGCCCGGTGTTCCCGGAATCAATTTCTGAACTTTAGCTCGGGTACATTCAGTGAATGAACAAGCAAGTTTTTCTCTCTTTTAAATCGGTGCTCGGAATTGAAATCTGATGGCACCGAAGAATTCGTAGCACCGGTATTTTCTTATGAGGACCTTTACCAAAGGTGCATTTGCTCGGGATGAGTTTTCAGAATTTGGGAATTAATAAAGAATTGAATAAAATTTTTGGTACAAATTTTATTCCCAACTTAGGTGGTTATATCCTAAGTGTGGAAGTTGGGGTGGAACCACTAGTTGATAACTACCCAAGTGAGGATTAAGGTGAGGTGGGGCCCACATGAAACCCCAACCCTTCACCTTCCCTTTAACTCCCATGAATTTTCCCCCATTTAAACCCCTTGTAATTAATGTATAACCCCTCACTATTGAATTTTAAAATAACCTTTCACCTTCTCCTCTCTATTTTTAATTATGTCAACCCATGATAAGTTAATTAGGTGATTCACTTAATTAATTTATTTTGAGTGTTGATATTAATTATTTTTGCATGGATCTTCTTTAAGATGGGAGAGATCTATTCTAAATATTTTCCTTAGTAAATATTTTTTGGGGAAACCTCTGGAGAATTGGAAGAACACCACTCTTCCCTCGACGATGAATAAATCTGGCCAAGAACACTCCACAGCACGAAGAATGCTCCACGACCTGAAGGATGTGAAGTAATTTCTTCAAACTTCTTCTTCCTCCATAGCAATGGAGGAGACATCGACGTGGGGAACTTTCCAACGACCATCATCACGATCACCTCTTACCATGAGACGATGTCAACGAACTGAAATCCATTCCCTTTTGTGATATCGTCAACGAACGATGAACGACGTGAGGTAGGGGTTATGTTCAAATTTAATTAATTAAATTTTCTCTTTGTTTGTCGTTAAAAATTATCGTTCATTTGGCCGCATGTTATCGTCACAATGGGAGGAGGTCTGACCGCACAAACACGGCCGATCCCCCTCCCCATATCTTGTTGACCTTTGTTGATCATGGTGGCGTAGGTGATGTGGTGTCGTTGCAACGTGCAGGAATGAAGAGGACCACGACCGAAGTGGGCCGCAGTGATGTTGCGTGACGCCGTTGTGCCACACCAGTGAGACCGAAGGAGGACGCGGCTAGGAGCGGGTTGCGGCGGAAGGGCGCGGCATCACGCTGTGCCGGAGCACGAAGGGACCACGACGGAGGGGCACAACGCCATCGTGTCTTGCCAGAAGGATGGAAGTCAGGGGATAAGGCTGAGGTGGTTCAGCAGGAGGTGGCCGGGCTCAGTAGGCCGCAGGTACACCCTAGAGGCGAGACACCCACGGGTCCTGCGTGGCCCAACCGGCCAGCCATAATGGCCGGCCGTTACCCAGGAATACCGGGGGTTGAAACCCCCGGCCATCAAATAGGGCGGACCCCACTGGGTCCGTCGTTCGGTTCCAAGGGGGTGGCGCCCCCCTTCACACACTGCGGCTGGCTCCAAGCCGGGCTGCATGGCCGCGCCTAGCGGCGGGCAAGGCCGAGTCGCGGGCCGGGTCGCGCAGGCCGGGCTGCGCCGCGCAGGCCGGGCCGCGCCGCGCAGGCCGGGTCAGGCCACACACAACTGGGCCAGACCCAGACCCGGGTTGGGTCTCCCCGGTTCGGGCCGACCCAGAGGGTATTGGGCCGAGTCGGACCGGGCCCAAACACCCTATTTTTGGGCAGTTTCGTTCAAACGCCCATACCTTGGGCTGCGGACCTCCGATCGACGCACCGTCAGTTGCGTTGGGATCCTTGGATCGAGACGGTCGCTTAGGTGTATTCCACTCAAGGGTTTGGTGAACTATGGCTACGTCCTGGTTGGTTTGAATCCAAAACCAACCAGACCCTCGGAGTGGAAACACTTATAACTTGAGCTCCGGACGTCTGATTGAAGTTTCGTCGACTACGTTGGATTCCTCTTGATGAGGTGGTTCTTTTGGAATACTCTACACTATATTTGGTTGTGGTTTGATATGTCCAGGTTGGATTGTACCCAAAATCCAACTGAGCCCCTCAAACGGAAATGCTAATAATTCACAGACTGGGCGTCTGATTGACGTGTCGTATGATGTGTTGAGACCCCTATGACGAGGCGATATTTTGAGATACTTCCATGTGAGATTACATAACACTTTGAAAAATCTACCAGTAGCTCGTGGAGCAGACCCTCCCGGAGACGAGTATACAGAATTCTGAGACCTAGTAGATGTCTGAGACTTGACGACTACTGATCGATCGACTCAGTGTGATTCGGATGGCCCAATGGGGTGCGCTTCGTTGTAGCAGCAGACCCATGGTGGAGGAGCGACTGGTTGTAGCGGCAGACCCGTGGTACTCGACAGAAGAAGTACCTCTGTAGGCTATGAGGGGGTACGCTTGGTTATAGCGGCAGACCCATGGTGGGAAGCGCTTGGTTGTAGCAGCAGGCCCACAGTAATCAAATGGTGGAGTACTTCAGTAGTCGAAGGTTAGTGGGAAGTGCTTGGTTGTAGCATCCGGCCCACTATACTCGACAGAGGAGGAGTTCTCTAGTAGTCGTGGTTTCGATATCATTAATGAAAATCCTGTTTTGAGCTGAGTCGATGACCATCGTTTTTTCCTCATGATTGAGATGGGTTATTTGATAACTTAGATATATATTTATGGGCATATACCTAAGTAGTGGTTATCCGTTGATTTCATAACCTTTGTGTTTCCTCATGAATGAGATGGGTTACTTGATAACTTAGGTATAGGTATGAGCTTATACCTAAGTAAGGGTTATCTATTGTGATCCTTCTTTGTGGTTATTTTTGTTGGATTTAGTGAGACCTTTAGGGTCTCGGGGTCCCTACTGAGTATAGTTATACTCTCCCCTGTATGAGTTATGCATGCACCTCATTGTGTTGGATATAGATGATGGACAACACTAATCGTGTTTGAGGCTTGTAGAGAAGGACGGTACCTGGAGGTGGATTTCATGAAGAGACTGTACATGGAGGAGGATTTCAGGATGAGACGGTACCCAGAGGTGACAGACGGATGTGGAGAGCTGAGGTGTCCATCTGTACCTACACTTCAGATAGGAACTCCAGAGGATGATTCAGGAGTAGCTTGACACCTTCAAGTTGTTTTGTCTTTTCCTTGTACTTTACTGTTGGGCTTGTATTTCGGCCCCTTTGTACTTTCAGCACACTTGTTTTATGGATTACTTAATGTTTTTCTTCCTCTTGTACTCATTTTTTGTGTGTGTTTACGTTTCATAATGGCAATGCCTTCCCTTTTATCAAGATTTACGCCTTTGGTTCTAGTCGCCAGCCCCGGTCCTATGGAAGGCGGGCTTGGGGTAGTCACGGAATGGTCCCCAAGGATGGTTTGTGATAGATCCAGTCATTGGTGAGGATATTCAGAGAATATAATTAGGAATATTCTTAGGTTTTATACTACACATGGAAGGAAGAAGCAACATACAATAAGATAATCATTGAGTATGAATACAATTATGGTTTAAGATCAGATAAAACTTAAAGGAGTTGTCCTACCTGATACATCTTTAAGAAGAAAGGGAACTTTAAGGAGTTTAGGGACAATGGGAGGAAACTTGAATCCAATACAGAAAATAGAGATCTTGATGGAACTGATGATGTGTTTATATTGAGTGTGGATATCCCAATGAAGTCATGAATTTTAGACTTAGTGGAGTCCATGTATTCCACATCATATATGGAATTATTGATTCTATTTTTTTCTGGAAATTTTAGCATTGTTTATATTGTTGATGATGAGCCCTTATAGACCCTAGGAAAAGGTGATGCATGAATCAATATCAACAGTGATATTTTTCACACTCTATAGAATGCGTGATATATCCCTATCCTGAGAAGAAATATTATTTATTTTACGTATCCTAGTGATGAAGGATTTAGCACCATATTCATAGGTGGTGAAAGGACAATTACCAAGGAATCTATGATCATAACTCCAAGAGTAAAGAATGGAACACGATATAATATGATACAAAAATAAATATAAATGATTGAAATATAAAAACTCTATTTTGTATTCACAATTAAGGATTTATTGGATATGTCATATGAGTGAGAAGGGGATGAAGGTGCTGGAAATAAAAGGAATGATACTAGAGATGAAGTCAGTTAAAGATAGTTTATTTTAAGATTGTATATTCTGATGTAGGAGAAGGTTTCTTTCGAAAAGGGTGGAAGAACAACCAATTTCAGGAAGTTAATCCTAGTTCGCATATGTATTTGGGTGAATGCACAAGGTTATTTCCTTATAGGGTCCCTATATTATTTGATATTTATCGAAGAATTCACACGGAAGGTATAGGTTTACATTATTAGAAGAAATTTATTTTTATTTACAATGTTTTAGCAATGGAAGATTTTAGTGGGGAATGAGTCAGGATAAAGGGTTAAATTCTTATGGTTTGATAATTGTGGAGAGTATGATAGTAAATAGTTTACTGAATTCTAGGATAAAAATGGAATTTGGTGAGAGAACACTCTTCTAGGTACATTGTAACACCCATAGATATTATTAAATATTTATTTCAATTAAATTTAATCATTTTGATATTTTTCATTACCCACAACAATAATTTTATCTTGTGTTACACACAATACTGATTTTATACTTTTTTACATGCAACATTGGGTTTATCTTTCATTACACATAAAATTGAATTTTAACAAAACCATGATATCTCATAGTTATTTAAATGCAACTAGAATAACCTAGTAATTAAACTTAGGGATATGAATAGTAATAAATAATATTTATATACGAATTATAATGTTTTTATCTAAATGAAAACTATTTATTAAAAAAATATAATAAATTTTTTATGTCTTTATATGTTTCAAAAATAGTATTTAAAAATAGATATTTTTTTGTGAAAAATAATAAAATTAATTTCTGGAAATTTTATAACATTAATTTGAAAAAATAAAATTCATTTATGAAATAATTATGTCAAAATTATCTTAGGGTAAATTTTTCATAATTTTCTAAAAACAATTATTTATTGTTGAATATTAAAATATACCGAATTTTAATTGAAAACTATATTTTCATTTAATTTATTTATAAAGTTAAATTATCCTTGAAATTGGTTTTAAATTAATTTTAATTCAATTATAAATCAATTATTCCAATTTAGGTAATTGAAATAAATTCTATACTGAATTTTTATATCAATTTTTTTTAAACTTTTGAACATTTTCACTTTGAAAACCCTCTTTCTCATCGCATTTGTGAGATTAATTTTAAATTAAATTTTGAAAATGATTTTAATTGAACTTGGAAAAATTTATCTCATATTTCTAATCATAGTAATTTATATTATCAAATATTTTTAACATAATTTTTTACTAAAATGAATATTGAAAATAGTAAAAATTAATTTCCACAATTAAATCAAAATTAGGTTTATCGGGGGTTAAAATAAAAATATAAGGGTAAGAATGACTCAAAAAATATATAAACACTATTGGATGAATGTTTTTAAAATAATAATTCCCTAGTTATAATATATGGTTATTTATAATCTTTTTTCTTCGTAATTTACTTTTTATTTTGGATTCTTTTTTGGAAATTTCATAGTAGTTTCCAAGTGGGTTTCTTTTCTCCACTTATAAAAGGCCATCGCCACCCTCTACTTAATCACACCTCTAAAGGAATATAGTTTGGTAAAATCCATAATAATACCTCCCAAAAATTACAATAATTTTTTTATATTTATTTATCCTCCCAAAATACCCACACCGGGGTCTTAAATATGATATAAAAAGGAGGTGCTTCTTACCGAAGGGAATTATCTTCACTAAGATCAGTCTTTTTGTTTCTTCTTTTCCAACCATAAATCATGTCTTAAAACAAAAAATATAATAAAAAAGTATATAATAATTATTTATATTTTATTATGTTAATGTAATAACCTTAAACTATATACACATTCATCAAATGGCTTATGAAATCATCATTTGTGTGTGCGACGAATTACCGTATCACAAACCGATGTCATACCTTTTTCCATTACCGCCACTCATGGTTGGGTATTATAATGGATATAAAGTATATATATGATATTTATAAAATAATTATACTTATATATTAATTATATCATATATTCCTTTTTACCTTCCATTCTATAGGGAGTACGATAACATCGCTTATGTGTACGAAGGACTACCGCCTCATGAAGCGACGTGAATTGTTTTCAATAACACTTAAAAAAAGATAATAAAGATACATTTAATACATAAATATGATATAAATGAAATAGTTTTTATATTAATGATATATTTATCGTTCTTAAAAGATAATATATTATTTTATTTCTTACATTTTCACTCACTGAAAGATGATAACGTCATTCATGTATCTATGGACTACCGCCTTCACGAAGCAATGTGACTCAATTTTAATAACCACAACACCAATAAAATATGTATAAATATATTTAAATAAATAATATTTTATTTATTAACTTATATTATTTCTTGATAATAATATATAACTTTCTTCTTTTACACGCTAGTCGTTGAAAAATGGATACATTAATTTTCCATATGTATAGATCACCATCGGAATGCTTTTAACAAAACTAATTTCTCAAAACAATATTTCATTATTGCTATTAAAAGTATAATTTATGTATAAATATGATAATTATCAGATAATTATTATTAATTATATGATGGAACAATGATCAAACTAAGAAGACTAAAATTAACAAATCAAAATATATGCAAAAAACAAAGCGGTTATTACCCAAAACAAGACTTTAAAATGGAATTGTTAAAAAATATATAATAAAAGTACATAAGTAAATCATGTATTTATTGATATATATATTTATGGTTCTTTAATATATTTATAATAAACTTATATTTATTATACAGTACTCTCGAATGAGTATGAATAATGCCGAGACTTACTACAAGGGTTTTTTTGTCTCTCTTCTATTTCTAGGAGACGTATGATAACTCACCACTAATTTATTTTTTATATTGTATACAATTACATTTTTACATTTTATATCATGAATACCATTATTTTTATGATATTTAATTTTCATTTTATGTTATTATATATTAGGGGTTATGATTCAAAATGCTACTAAAGTAGTAAGGTATTTTTGCCTCAATTTTATTTATTTGAGACATATGAATATATTATGAACCTATATTCATTTATGAAGTGTATATACAACCCCTATGAAATTAAATATCCTAAATATATTTATACTCATGATATTATAAGTTTCATTTAATTATATTCATTCATGGTTCTTACATTTCAAAGTTACCAAAGTAGAAAATATTTTACGTGAGTATATAATTATTTATCAGGATTATTTTTTATTATGATTATGATGATAAAATATTATGATATATATCTCAATAAAGAATTTAATTTTCTACTCCTATAGTTATTTTAGGAGGATAATTTTTTCCCTTTATTTTCCTCTATTTATGTACACAAGATTTCAAAAATAATGTCTTTTATGAAAGAAATCATCTTTTTAATCGAAACCCATTTTTCTTCAAAAACAATGTTTTCTAAAAAAATAAAAAAAATAACATTATTCAATATTAAAGAAAATTTTACACATATTTTAAATTTACAAAACAAATTTTGAAGGAATCTCCATTTCATTTTCAAAATAATTCTCATTTGGGTTTTACCAAAAATAAGAAAAAAATATTTATTTTTAACATGAATGACATGAACAATATTTCCAACTATCACTACTACATAATGATTTCAATATTAATTTATAATGTTTCAGATTTATTTTTCAAATAAACTTTATCACTTAATATTTAGGGAATTTTTATATTTTAAATAAATTATTACAATATGAAAATGATTTTTAAATTGTTTTATGATTTTAAAAAATTATTTTTTTCAAAGTGGAAATTATATTTTACAACAAAATTAAATGATTTTTTAAAGATTAATTTATATGCTTTCATGATAATTTTTGAAGAAAGGGGTCTTAAAATATTTTATAAATTTTAGTTTTAAATTTTTATTTTCAATGAATGATTATTTTCTTGAAGAAACATTCCAAGTAAAATTTATTTCAAAATACTACTCCATATAAGATGATATCCTTTGATGTTACATATGATTTATTGCTATTTAATTATTCCATTATTATTATTTCTCTAAATGGATTATGTTTATTATAATGACACATTTATGAAACTTTTTTTCTTCCACGGTTTATACCGTGATAAAATGCTTATAAAACATGTTACTTCTTCCTTGAGTTACAATTTGATGAAATGATGAAATAATTATGAAACCAGTTTATTTTCAAAATGATATGTTGTGAATAAATTTTTATTAAACCATTTCATTTAATAGTTACTGATATAATAAATGTTTTTTGATATTATGGAACACATATGTTTGATTTTTATTATGTGGTGGTGGTTACGTTATAACCACAGATAGTGGTTATGTTATAACCAAAGGATTATGGGACATGTATCTTCCCCTAATGCAATGGGTTATGATTTATATCTCATGAGGTAGAAAGAATGGGAAGAGGTATTGAACTCAATTTAGTAAGGAACTTTGTCTACTGTGATAGTCTTGGGAGTGAACCTTGATTGTCATGATGGGTTGGAGATTTAACTAAATCCACTATGATGATTATTCTACCATTAAGTATGGTCATGTGTGCCACAAAAGAGCTATATCTACCCATGTAATTACCAAATAATTTTTTTCAATGATTCGTGAATAATAAATAAATAATTTTCTTTACTTATCTATAAGCCACTAATCCATGTATTATTCCAATTTTATTTCCTCATAGCTCATGATATTTGATTATTTTTTGATTCGTGTCTTATAAATTACAGTCTTTATGAGATAACTCATGAGTCTAATATTTGATATAAAGGATATGGTTTCCATATGTTATGATCATGTTTTCATACTCCTATCCTCATGTTATGCTTATGTATCTGACTTATTTAACATTAATAAGAATATAAGCTCACCCTTTATTATGTTTCCTTTCCCCATGATATGAATAAAGGTTTTTAAATAGGATTACTAAAGGGGAATATCATTATGGGAGATATTAAAGATCTTTCAGGAATTAAGATGATTGTATTCTATGTTTCCAAAGGAACTAAAATATTATAGTCTCAAACATGTGTTTATGAAATGTACTGAATATTCATCTAAATTTTTTTAATATACATGTATGAGAAGAAAAGGTTTCAATATACACCACAATAAATGTTGTTTATGGAATAAATAATAATAAATTGAATGAATGTTCCAGGAGTATGAGTTTTCTTTCAGTTATTCCCAAGATATTCTAGGTGGAGGAAGGGAATATGATAGTATATCTCATTAAAAGGTGTCCTTATATAACAATGATAAAATATATAACTGAGGATATGCGGTCAATAAAGGAGTTAGTACTGGATTATTTATGAGTCTTTGGATGATTATTAGTTTTACACGTAGATGTTAATGCACGATACAAGATCGATGAAAATTACATATCATGTTTCTTTACTGTACATGTAGTGAAAGAGTTTAGATATTTTCTATAAGGTTGATAAGAATAAGAGTAACACCAAAAACCAAAATTTTATTTTTAATAAATTTGGTATGTACAAGTACATTCATGAAATCTAAACTAATAGTTGGAATAAAGAAATATGGTGCCATGATATAGTTGAGGTTCAATGTGTATATACGCATGTGACACTAGAACTAGTGAAGCCTCCTCATCAACTGGATTTGATCATATACAAAAGTTTTATAATACCTATATAGAGGTATTGACTATCCGTACACTATTTTTTATTAATTGATGGCAGAGATCCTGAATTCTGTTAAGTGAATGTTTAGTTAAAAGAGTTGAACAAGTGGTACATATCTATAAAGGAGAATATTTATTCAATATTGGTAATAGTAATTGGTTGCTGGGTTATTTAAAATAAATAAAGAATTAATATTAGAAAATGGTCATATCTAGTCAAGGAATAACATGATGGTAAGAGTATAATCAAGGAATGTCTAGATGTCAAAGGTTTTCAACAAAAGTAATGTGTTGATATCAAAGAATATTTCTCACATATAACAAAGATAACCACGATCCGAGTTGTTCTTATGATTATTCAATTATATGTTTTATATCTTGAGAAACTAGATGTGAATACTAATTTATAACAGGGGGATCTATAAAAGGAACTTTTTAGGGAGCAACCAAAAGGAATTGTTGAGTCGAGAATGGATGACCAAGTGTTCAAACTTCAAAAAATGTTTATTTAGGTTAAATAAATCACACAGGTAGTGTAATATTAATATTTCTTCATTATTGATCAAAAATATATTAAATTTTTATATCATGGATTAATGCTACTATTTTATGTCTTTTAGTGATGGAAACATTATATTGGTTCTATATTTTGGTTATATGCTCATTACAGGATCACGTATTTCATGGATTGATGAGATGAAAGGGTGAATATCATAGCAGAAAAATATGAATGATATTAGAGAATAAAATAATAGTTTGAGGATGAATATCAAGAAAATTCATGTATATGGATCCTTGATGTTATGATAAGATGACTATATTGGAATTTTTTTGAGAAAATTTATTATGCTGGAAGAAAATCTAGTTTCCAATCCCCTAGAAATCCATTTTAAATTATTAATGGAGAAAATAGATTATACAAAAAAATGGGTTGGGTAAATAGAAAAGTTCCCTTATGAATTATTTATTATAATATTAATGTATTCAATGGTCTCTACTCAACCTGATATTTCTCGTTTTGTGGGATTTCTGATTATTTAAATATCTAACCAAATAAATAAACATTAGGAAGTTGTGAAGTGGATACTGACATATTTAATGTGAAGTAAGAAAGTATATATATTATTTGGAAAATTAAATTCATTATATTGGTATGTGGATGCCGACCCTAAAGGTTATTTAGACAATAGGGGGAGTACCATAGGTTATGTGTTTACACGTCATTGAACTATAGTGGGAAGGATTTCTCAATTAAAGAATGTGGTGATGATATCTACCAAAAAAGGTAGATTGCATTATTGAAACATAAGTTGGGAATTAGACACCTTGGATAAATAAATTCTTGTAGGAGATGGATATAATTCATGATCAATATCTATTTTGTTATGAAAGACGTAGTCATATACATCTTGAAATAAACCCAGTGTTTCTATTCCTGATGAAAAATATTATATTGAGGTTCCATTTTATCAATGGATCAATATATGATTACCTTTTGACCTTATAAAATATTTTTGAAACCGATAATATGATAGACATATTGATTAAGGAAATGGTTATTGAGAAGTTGAGGAACTATTTTTCCTCTATTATTCTTCAATTATGAATAGAGCATGAGAGGTAGGATATGGAAGAACAATATGGTATCATAGAAGGGAAAGAATCACATATTTCATGAATCATCATCATGAAATTGATCTTTGATGGGAAAATACACATTAGATAGTAAATAAGACATGGATATAAGATTAAGTATGTTTTAGAAATCTAGGACCATATAAAGAATTAATTTTTCTGGATTGGACTACCGGTAAGATATTATTTGACTAATGGAACCTGGAGTTTCTGATAATGTTAATCCAACTACTAAAAACTCATAATGTATGATAGTTTACTATATAATTTTTTACCAACGATACCAAAACTAGAACTATAGCAGTGGGGAATTTAACCAGGTTACAATAATAGAGATTTATAGAGACAGTAACAGGGTACTACAACTCTGGGGACATACTATCACTATTTTTGTAGAAAAATGGACTAACAATATAGATTTGGAACTGTAGAAATGTGTGTAATTGAATTACCATGTTTCTTATGATCTTATTTTGAGAAATATTTTGATAAACTATGTTATTTACCATTAATTTTCTTCTAGACATAGTGATATTATTCCACCTCTTGGTGAGTGTAGGGATTTTTCTTAGAACACGTAAATATATATGTTTTCAGTCTTCTTATTATTCTTTTTATTTATTTTTCTCCCTTATAATATTATTTCTAGAATTATCTATTTTTAAAGTTCTCAATATGTTTTGTCACTTATATAATTAAATAATACTCCAAAGCCCTTTACCACAAACCCCTAGTTTTGTGGCAGGCCATTCCCCTAAAAGGCCTACCCTAATCATGGTAATCAATTTTTTAGAAGATTTTTTATTAAATGTAAATAAAAAAATCGATAACATTACGGTGATAAATATTTTTTAGAAATAAATTGATTATTATTTATATATATCACCACCCACTCAACACAATGTTACCATAATTATAATTTTCAATATCAACTGTGATATTCTACATAATAAATGACTTCTAAAATATCATGTGATTGTGGGGATTCACATATTTCATGATCTAAGCACCAATATTCGTATTATTCTTGATGATCTTAACATTAAAATGGTCAAAAATTCTATTATAACATTCATATCATGGTTGTTTAATGTAATGCCCCAACCCCAAAATCCTAGAGTCGGTGCACTATTACATATCATTTCCATGATCACAAAAGATCAAGTCTCTAAAGACTGATTTGTTTAGTAGCCTTGGAATTACTAGTTACATTCATAAGTTTTACATTACTCCATAAAATATAAAACTACAACAACATTGTTTCCATAGAAAACACTGAGATATCATAGACTATCCCTTCAGGTCAGTCATAATATACTTCTTTGCATCTTGGGAAAAATTAAACATAGAAAGGGGTGAGCTCGAATTCTCAGTAAGTATGACAATATAGAAAAAACTTTCATAAATAGGAATAAACATTTAAGGAAATGTATAAAACTAAAACAAAAGCCTTTTAAACATGAACTTTAGTATAATATGGAAAAGATAAAATCAAATAATTCCATTTACTTATTCACATGGATGTTATACTAGTCTAATTATCACATGCAATATCAATATCCACTTTCGTAATGATGGAATGCATAATGCCAGACTTTCATAACCACATAGTCAAGGCCTTGTTCCAAGACTACAAATAAGATTTTGTCAAGGCCATGTGCCAAGACACTAGTTTGTCTCATGAGTCCTATCGATGAATCAAGGAGCTATATAAGGCTCCACCCATCACTTACTATGTCAAATGTATTCCTCATATTAAAAGTTTAAAACATAACATAAACACTTGTATTAAAACTAGCATATGAAATGTCAATACGTTATCCACAAACTATGAATTGTATAAAAATAGCACTCCCACAGTCAAACATAACTCATTCAATACAATATGGACGATTGTATTGTAACAGATTAACCTCAATCGAGAATAATGAATGATATTGATATAGATAAAAATAATCATCAAAACTATTTGAGAGAAATATCCCCCTTTTTCTTGAAAACATTTAAATGTCACATTATTCGTCAAGAAGCCGTTTAAAAATAGATTTTTGAATCAAAGTTTCCCATACCAATTTGAAACTTATAAATGGAATTTTAATTTTAAAACATTAATTTCCATATAAATAAAGCCTTAAAATCATTTTTAAAACATGGACATTAATGAGAAAGATTTAGAAAAATATATTTTTAAAACATTGAAATGGTATTTTAGTTAGAGTTACTGTCCAAAAGAGAGATGCTTGAATAAAAATAATTTAGGTAATAAAAACATTATAATACTATGTGAATAATGGATTTCATTATATACTATGTCCAAGGATAGTATATACACCATATAAAAGTGAATTGGTGCATAACAACAAATAAGTCTCAAAGGAATGTAAATTGAGATGAAATATATTATAAAGATAGTATCCTTAGGTAAAGGATAAATAAATGACATAATTATGTGTGAAAAATATAAATACACTCAATATTATTGGATATTCAGTCTAAATCAATAAGAGTACATTCACTCATATTCTTGTAAAAATAACTCCAATGACTTGGATGTTTAACTCAATGAATGGAAATTGACTTAAGATCAAGTTTATATCAATGACTTGAAAATTTATAAATGGAGTGATTATGTGTACCAAAATAATATCCACACAAAGGGGAGTAGAAATTACTACATAAATAATAAATAGTGATTCCACACATAATCTTAGAGTAAAATAATCAATTAAGTATGCGTAATGTCGAATGAGTGGAAATTGAAATTTGAAATTCCCTTGCCAATTTGGTAACTAAAAAAAATACATACCAATAAATATGGATCATAAAATTAATATGTAATTACTCATAAATTAAAGTATATTACACAAATAATACAATCATTTGGCAGTACATACACCACACAAAAGGATATAGTGGAAATATGGCATGAATCTTAGGGAAATAGGAAGTGAGTTGGAAACCGTTACTTCATTGTAATCAATCGAGTCGTATGGCCAAAAGTTAATTAAAACGACATTAATCACATAATACCATGAATATAAATAGAATCATGATAATAAATATGTCAAACGATAGTACACAATACCCCACATTTAATAAATAATTGTCGAACAATGGAAATCTCACAGAATTAAAAGTGAGATAAGAAACCCCTTACTTTGTAATTTTCCCTGGTAGAGGGCTGGTTAAACTCTTGTATAATGGTGAAATTATTTTTATTAAATTACAAAAGAATCATATAAATTAATATGATATCATATATGATCTTTTAATATTTCTTTGTTAAAAATATTTTAGTATTATCGTCATTTCGGGTGTTAACTGATTCGTTTTCATTTATATGATTTGTTTCGTAAGTATTGTTTGTTATGAATAGATTACAATGGGGAATGAATCTCATCGCGTTCGTGGAGACTGTAATCCATACGTACGCACGAGCAACAATATCATTTTTTTGATATTAAACTAATATATAATTGGATGGTATATCATTAATATAGAATAATTATCATGTTATATTTATTATTTACATCAATTACACATCATTATTATTCCCATCTACATAATAATGTATTGAATAATAATTACACCACGACGTGGAGACGGCATGTCGTGCGTACGCACGTATGGTGACATGTCATTCAATGGATTGGTAGAATAGTTAATATGGTTGTACCATATTTATAATAACATCAAATTATATAGAATATACTATAGTTATTATTTTATAATTGAAAAAAAAGAAATATGAAGTGAAATAAGAAAGAAACTTGAAAGAGGTAATGAAATATTTACCTCTTCTTTGGGTTCTTCCTTTTGATTTCATCAAAAGGGCTCCTTAAGTTGGCATTATGAATAAATTAAGGCCTCTAGGATTAAGGTATGACAGTCGATAGGGTATTTGGGCATAGTTTTGTCTGAGACAAAATGCTTTGAAGGTGTTAATTTGAGGGAAGGGGGAGTGCCCTTTTATAAGAGGGGTTAGCGGCACCTTAGGAAAAGCTAGAAATATAATTTTATAATAAAATCATTTTAGATTTATAATGGATCCAAAATGATTTTTTAAAGGATAAGGTGGGAATACATCAAAAACCACTCAACCAATAGGTTTTATACAGGTTTGGGTCTTTATATTACCCTTATCTTTTAGATTTATCTCTTAGTTAAATAGCTTGACATTTACCATGTCTTTTTTTATTTTTATATTATATGATTAATAAACCTACTATATACTTCCAATAGAAACCCAAGTGGTTCATTAATGACACAAATATAAATATATAAAACTTTTGGATGAATGTAAGTTTTTTTGGAGTAAAATATCAATTAATAATATAATATTTGTTTTAAAAACTCTTTTATGTCAATTTTGACACTATTTGGTATTTTGTTTTTTTTAATTCATAACAGCATTATTACTTCGAAAACAATTCATATATCCAACCCTAACATGTCATATTAACTTATAAAATTATTTTAATTCATAAAAAGTCTCCAATTTAATATGTTTGGATATTTATAATATGAAATATTTTAATATTTCATTAATTATGTAATTACTGCATCATCATTGTGTCATAAATAAATAAAAATATTTAATGTATAAAAATTATAAATAAAAAACCATTATGTAGAAAATAATTTTATATTTATAAATAATATTTATAATCTAATTTATCTAATGTATAAACCTATATTAAAAATCATTTAGTTATTAAGCATTGAATTTAATACTTTTAACTCTACATTGAATTAAATAATAATAAATGTCCAAATCAAATCCATGTGGACATAAAGGGTCTTGTTTTATTCCTAAGGTTTTTTTGGTCTAATTACATCTATCCAATAGAATTAGGGCATGTGTTAGGGTAATCATAATATTATTTTTACCCTTAATTACCCTATTTACTTTTAAAGATGGTTAATAAGTCAAAAGTTACTATTCACAAAAAATTATTTTAAACTTATTAACCAAAATTTTACTTTATGGTATCAACAGTGTCTCTTGGATTTGTGAAATTCAATTCACAAAAGTGGTAAAATCATGTTTTATTCGAATTTCTAAATCTCCTAGGAGGTGGGTAAAAGATGATTAAAAGTTCAATAAAATTTTTATACATCTAAAAATATTATAAATGGACTCCAATGAATTACATTGAACTTATACAGGTATTATGTATCAATTTTGACCTAAAATAAATTTAAATAAAATAAATAATTATTTAAATAAAAAATTGGTTTTAAACTCTAACTTAGTGTTTTTCACTATTCATCAAAAATTGAATGTTTTCAAAAAAAACCTAAAATTCAGCCGAAGATAATTTCGATATTCCAAATACAAAAATGAAGTCCATTTTAAAAGATAAAATTTCAAAAAATTCTAAAAGTGGGTTTTACTATTCATAACGGCTAGTTTGATTGGTCGCGGTGTGTTAGAATTTTGAAGTTGCGTACAATGCAAGCTATTACATTATTCAAAGGGAAACGTACCATGGAAGATTGCAGTGTTACATTCTTCCCCCATTTTGGAAATTACATCCACGTGATTCTTAAAATTGGACTTGGGAAAATAATTGAAATTCCCTCACTGGAAAAATAGTCAATAAAAATATCACTTTAAAAGAAATTAAGAGAATTACAATGGTCACCCAAGATAACCCATAGTTGGATTCCATGTAGGAAAACATGGATATGTAAGATAAACTAAGTGTCATGTTCTGATGGAGAGGGACAGAAAACAAGATTAGGAGAAAGGTAGAAACAGAAAAAACACAAACTTGTGATGAGAAAAAAGGTCATTAGTTTCCCAGTCGGAAAAGTATACGGACAAAGTTTTTTTTGTTTAAAGTTACAATTAAAAAATATGGGGACTTTATTTACGAGATTGATTAAGACCATAAAAATATATACATACTTTTTTAGTATAGTTTCATTCTTTAAAAAATTTCTACCACTAACTCATTTTTTTCCAAACGATGAGTAGTCAAGATGACTTGGTCACATTGGAAGAGTTATAATCAACTTCTAGAGAATAACATGATCCACAAAGGATAAAAAATATATTTACCTTGTATTTAGAGATTAATCAAAACCAAAATGGTTAGTAAATGATCAAATGATCCCCCTAAAGGATATTCCTTTTGAGAAAGAAACACTAATCTTAATTTCTAAAATCAAACCAACAATACCCCAAAGTTAAATAAATACCCTTCAATAAATAATTTTCCTTAAAATCCTTTTTTATAATCCAAACTAATATTAAAACCCAAAACATAGAATAATTTGGTTATGTATTCTTCCACATTAGATTATATCTATAAATGACATCGACTAATCTTAAAGTCACACAATTAAAAGTAATAAACCTAATCACATATTCTCTATTATATGTTAATAATTTACATAAATAACCCAAATCTCTATAAATCCACAATAGATAAAAATACACCATTACTCCTCAAATTAAATCCCATAATATTCTATTTTCCATAGGCATATAGTGTTCCCAATAGAGGGAACGTCTTCTAAAATAACATTTATCACTTAATCTCCAAATCATTTTCATATAATAATGGTATTCATTTGATAAAACATAAGATCCCAAATCAACTTATTATTTATAAATAAAATAATTTAACTAAAAATAATTAGTCACACTAACCAGGGACTTCACGTAGTCATGTGGTAGGCGATAAATCCCAATCGCACTCTTGTTCTGGGTTTGATTCCCACAACTTTGTCCGACGTGACAGATTTTCACACGGTCTACGTGTTGTCAAAACTACATTTTATTACATTACCAAAAAGAGATAAATTCCTCAAAATAACTATAACATAATTTAACCACAAATGTTATCTCATACCTAGAATTTTCATCCCAAAATATAATTACTTGTAATTGACTCAAACCCAATGATCATATAAAACAAAATGGTTATTTATAACTATATTCACAAGGGAAAAGATAATTCTTACTCAAATATCATTTTCACATGACAAACTGCAGGGTTACAAATACCAGAGAAAATTATTCCAATGTAATCCCATCAAGAAGGAGCACTAATAATTTTAAACATTTCTCCAACCATTTATTTCCATAGAGCTTCTTTGACCAATAAAACATCCTATAGAATGGGGAATTCACTCAGGTAATGTTCAAGTCCCCTACATTTATGGAAAATGAATATAAATGGATGTTTGGGACCATTTCTTTTCTTCTATAGTACTCTTCATTTTTCCTCATCAATTCATTACTTTATTTCCTTCTTTCCAACATATAAAGCATTTCTTTGTTCAATTGAGACACTATCATGGGTGTCTCCTTCCACATTTCCTACATGATGGAAATTGATGATTCTTTTCTCCATGGTCTCCACTATTGGAGCTCTTCTCATTCATCATCTTTCTCCTCTTTGTTGAGTCCGGTAGTTGGTTAATATTTATGTTGTTGATCATATTATTGGAAAACTGATTTGGCATGAACACGATATCTTTTACGCCTATTAACATTCCATTTTTACTCATTTCCATTTTTTACTCATTTCCATCACTGTTCCCTTCATGTACATCAGGATCAAAGTGACTATGATTTCCTTGGAATCCAGCCATTGACTAAAACCAGAAAGCATTGTGTGAGTAACAGTAGTCATAAAATCAATTAAAGAATATCATAACACCATATTTTGAATTTAAAACACCATAGGATAAACCAAGTTCATTTATTCTCATATAATATTAAAATACTTTAAATCGGTTGGTAAAGAAAATTAAAATTATCCTAAGAATATCCCCTGGGAGTGTCATAGCCAAGAGTGCAGCAAGGCTTGTTGTTGTGTACCAGTTCTCATTCTATTCTAGCTCAAAGCGGTGTTTTTGGATTTTACCCCTAGGTGCATCTATGCCAGAGCTGCCTCTACCTGCTCATATCTAGACAGGGATGTATTTCTCGAAAAACTCACAAAATCTCTACAATACCCAAATGTTATTAAGTTCTTATATACTAATCCTCAAAGTCTATCATAGGGCCATGTGCTCTAACCAGAGTTTATCTAAATCTAGTTTCCAAGGTTTGTACTAAACTTCCTTTGATACCAACCGTAACACCCCGAACCCAGAAGCCCAGAGTCGGTGCATTGTTACATATCATTGGCATGATCACAAAAGATCAAGTCTTGAAAGACAGATTAGTTTAGTAGCCTTGAATGTACTAGATACATTCAAAAGGTTTACATTACATCATAAAATGGAAAACTATAACAACATTGTTTCCATAGACAACACTGAGATCTGATAGACTATCCCTGCAGGTCAGTCATAATATATTTCTTCGCATCATGGGAATTATAAAACATATAAAGGGGTGAGCTCAGAGGCTCAGTAAGGATAACAATACAACCAAAATGTTCCTAAATAATCATAAACACTAAATGAAATGTATAAGACTAAAACAAAAACCTTTTAAACATGTACTTATGCATAATATGGAAAAGGTGAAATCAAATAATTCCATTTATGTATTCACATTGATATTCTACTATTCGAATAATCACATGAAATATCAATATCCACTTTCATAATGATGGAATGCATAATTCCATTCTTTCATACCCACATAGTCAAGGCCTTGTGCCCAGACTACAAATAAGATTTTGTCAAGGCCTTGTGCCAAGACACTAGTATGTCTCATGAGACCTACCGATGCATCGAGGAGCTATAGCGAGCTCCACCCATCACTTACTAAGTCCAATGCATTCCTCATATGAAAAGTTTGAAATATAACATAATCATTCGTATTAAAACTATCATAAAAAATGTCAACACTTTATCAACAAACCATGAATGGTATAAAAAAAGCACATCCACAGTAAAACATGACTCATTAAATACAATATAGAAGATTCTATTGTAACAGATTTACCGCAATCGATAGTAATTAAGGATATTGACATAGATGAAAATAATCATCCAAACTATTTGAGATAAATGTCCCCCTTTTTCTTGAAAGCATTTAAAAGTCACACTATTTGTCAAGAATACATTTAAAATAGATTTTTTATTCAATGTTTCCAATAGCACTTTGAAACTTTTAAAAGTAATTTTAATTTTAAATCATTAATGTCTATATAAATAAAACATTAAATCCATTTTTAAAACATGGACATTAACGATAAATATTTAGAAGAATAAAATTTTAAAACATTTAAAATGGTATTTTAGTTAGAGTTACTATCCAAATGTGAGACGCTTGAATACAGGAAATTGAGGTAGTAAAAATTTTATAATACCATTAGTATAATGGATTTCATTATATACTATGTCAAAGGAAAATATATACACCATATAAAAGTGAATTGTTGCATAACAACAAATAAGTCTCAAAGGATTGTAAATTGAGATGAAATACCTTTTAAAGATAGTATCCTTAGGTAAATGATAAATCAATGACATAATTCTGTGTGAAAAATATAAATACACTAAATATGATTGGATATACAGTGTAAATCAATCAGAGTACATTCACACATATTCTTGTAAAAACAACACCAAGGACTTGGATGTTTAACTCAATGAATGGAATTTGAGTTAAGATCAAGTTTATATAAATGACTTGAGAAATTATCAATGGATTGATTATGTGTATCAAAATTATATCCACACAAAGGGGAGTGGAAATTAATACATAAATAATAAATAGTGATTCCACACATAATGTTGGAGTAAAATAATCAATGATTTATGTGTAAAGTCAAATGAGTGGAAATTGAAATTTGAAATTCCATTATCAATTTGGTAACTTACAAAACATAAATCCCATAAAAGATGGATAATAAAATCAATATTTAATTACTCATAAATTAAAGTATATTACACAAATAATTAAATCATTGGGCAGTACATACACCACACAAAATAAAATAGTGACAATATGGAATGAATCTCACGAAAATTGTAAGTGAGATGCAAACCATTAATTTTTTGTAATCAATCGAGTTGTATGGCCAAAAGTTAATAACAACCAAATGAATCACATAATACCATGAACATAAATAGAATCATGGTAATATATATGTCAAATTATAGTACACAATACACCGCATTTAATAAATAAGTGGCGAACAATGGAACTCTCACAAAATTAAAAGTGGGATAAGAAACCCCTTTCTTTGAAAATTTCCTTATTAAAGGGTAGGTTAAACTATGGTATAATGATGAAATAATTGTTATTAAATTATATAATAATAATATACATTAATATTATATTATATATGATCTTTTAATATTGCTTTGTTAATAATATTTTAGTATTATCGTCGTTTCGGGTGTTAACTGATTTGTTTTCCTTTATATGCATTGTTTAATAAGTAGTGTTTGTTATGAATATTATGTATATTATTCATATTCATAACTAGATGAAGTCTTTAAAAGTTAATTTTAATCATATATGTAAAATTATTCATGAATGGATTACGATGGGGAATGATTCTCATCGTGTTCGTGGAGACGGTAATCTGTACGTATTCACGGGCGACAATATCATTTTTTTGATGTTAAAATAATATATAATTGGATGGAATATCATATATAAATAATCATTATCATGTTATATTTATTATTTACATCAATTAAACATCATCATTTTTACCTTCCAAATAATAATGTATTGAATAAAAATTACACCACGATGTGGAGACGGTAAGTCGTATGTACGCACATATGGTGAAATGTCATTCAAAGGATGGATAGAATAATGAACATGGTTTTACCATATTTATAAAAACATCACATTATATAGAAGATATTGTAGTTAATATTTTATAATGGAAACAACAAATAAAGAGGAAGTGGAAGAATAAAGGAACTTGAAAGAGTTTATGAAATATTGACCTCTTCTTCGGGTTCTTCCATTTGATTTGATCAAAAGGGCTCCCTAGGATGTCTTTCAGACTAAATAAATTCCTCTAGGATGAAGGGAAGATATTTTAGAGGGTATCTGGGCAGATTTTGTATGAGAAAAAATGGCTTTGAAGGTGTTAATTTGAGGGAAGGTGGAGTGCCCTTTTATAAGTTGTCTGAGGGGCACCTTTTGAAAAGCTAGTAATATTATTTTCTAATAAAATAATTTTCAATTTATAATGGCTCTAAAATGAATTATTTAAAGGCTATGGTTGGGATGTGTCGAAATCTTCTCAACCAATACGTTTTAGACTGGTTTGGGTCACTATATTAAATTTATCTTTTAGATTTAACTCTTTGTTAAATAGTTTGACATTTACCATGTCTCTTTGTATTTTTATATTATATGGTTAATAAACATACTATATACATACAAGAGAACCCTAAGTGGTTAATTAATGATAAACCTATCATTATATAATTATTTTTGATGAATCTTATATTTTAAAAAAATATATCAATTAATAATATTATATTTGTTTTAAAAACACTTTTATGTCAATTTGGATACTATTAGGTATTTTGTTTTTTGCTAAATTACTAACAGCATTATTACTTCGGAAAAAATTCATCTAACCAACCCTAACATGTAATATTAACCTATAAAATTAGTGGAATTCATAAAAAGTCTCAAATTACTTTTATTTAAATATTTAAAATATCAAATATTTTAATATTTCATTAATTAGGTTATTACTGTATCATCATTATGTCATAAATAAATTAAATTATTTAATGTCTAAAAAATATAAATAAAATTCCATTATTTATTAATTATATTTATATTTATAATTAATATTTATAATAGTATTTATCTTATTTATAACCCTATATTAAAAATGGTTTAGGTATTAAACTCTGAATTTAACACTTTTAACTCTTCTTTGAATTAAATAATATTAAATGTCTAAATATATTCCATGTGAACCTAAAGGATCATATTTTTTTCATAATTTTGTTTTTGGTCGATTTAAACCTATCCAATAGAATTATAACATGTGTTATGATAATAATAATATCATTTTTACCCTTAATTACTATATTTACTTTTAATCATGGCAATTAAAAGTCCAAAGTTACTATTCACCAAAATTTATTTTTATTTTATAGAACAACATTTTTCTTATTGATATCAATTGTGTCTCTCGGATTTCTGAAATTCAATTCACAGAAGCGGTAAAATTAAGATTTATTCAAATTTGCAAATTCTCATAGGATATGGGTAAAAGACGGTTAAATGTTCAATAAACATTTTATATATGTAAATTTGTTATAAACAGACTCCAATGAATTAAATTGAAGATATATAGGTATTATATATCTATTTTTGGACTTAAATAAATTTAAATAAAATAAATAATTATTTAAATAAAAATATGGTTTTAAACTATAACTCGGTCTTTTTCAATATTCATCAAAAATTGAAGGTTTTTAGAAAAATACCAAAAATTCAACCTAAGCTTATTAGATATTAAAAATCCAAAAATGATGTCCATTTTTCAAGGTAAAATTTATAAAATTTCAAAAAGTGGGTATTACTATTCATAATAGCTAGTTTGATTGGTTGCAGTTTGTTAGAATCTCGAAGTTGCGTGCAATGCAAGCTATTACATTATTCAAAGGGAAACATAACATGGAAGATTGTGGTGATACATTTAATCTTATAAATATATATGATGATAATTGTGTATATCCTTTAAATTATTTTTTATATGAAAAAACCATTTATAATTTATCAAAAAATGTCTAAACTGAGGTATGTTATTATAGAAGTTTAAATTTAATGGGAAATTGATGTACTATTTAAGACAATATAAAGGATTAACTAAATGATCAATATATATACTAAGAGGATTAGTTGGGAAATAGAATTGTGGTGCAATTGGAATGACCATGTTGTGGAACTAACTATGTTTTGGTTCATTGTCTTATACATTTCAATGATTTATATGTGGTGAGATATCCATGTGTTGACCTCACCTGTTTTGATAATCTCAATCATGTATTCATATGTGTTGAAAATCCCAATTATGTTTTCATTCTCTATGATATTTTTAAGTATCATTGATCTATACTTTAATTCTTTCAAATCTGTGATCAAACCAATAATAATTTTTAAAATAGTCTTTGGAATATGTTAATCCTCTTTCATCCATGATCATACAAGTTATAAATTGATTCTAACTCAATCGGATGTGTTCTGCATAGAACAGATAAGTAATCTGCCTATAGCTACTAATAAAGAGCTACCGGTACCCAGTCTACTGATAGACTTAGTCTACCGACAGACAGAGTCTACCGATATACCTAACACAGAGCTACCGATATACTTAACACAGAGCTACCGATATACTTAACACAGAGCTACCGATGTGCTTATAAATATAAGCTACTGACTTACAGACAGCTACCGATACAAACATAGAGCTACCGGTGTAAGTATAAATAGCTACCGATGGAATAAGAGTCACCGATGGACGAAGCTACTGACAGACTCACAGCTACCAATACCGATGCATGGAGCTACCGACGCATGGAGATACCGATTCATGGAGCTACCGACGCATGGAGCTACCGATGCATGGAGCTACCGACGCATGGAGATACCGATGCATGGAGCTACCGACGCATGGAGCTACCGATAAACAAAGTCACTGATACAAGCATGTACCAACCGACGCATAGAGCCACCGATAGAGTCAAAGCAACTAATGAAATTGAGCTACCGATGTTCAAGCTACCGGTGTCCAAGCTACTGATGCTGATTATCTACTGATCACTCGACTCACTGTTTGAATTTTTTTATTTCCTATATTTAATCTATCTAACGGTCATATCATGTACATTTTAATGATTTGTCAAATATCTGATAAAGGTTGTCGGATGTTAGGAACCCGTACCTCATACCTGCAGAAAGGAAATCTTTTCTGTCCCCTGTTGGGAGATAAATACGAGAAGACTACGCTGCCCAAAGAAGAAGTGAACTAGAGAAGTGTGTGGTAAATGATATATACCAAAAACACAAGAAGAGAAAAAGGAGTTCTATCAAGAACACAGAGAAGCTCATAGACAATCAAGCATACTCGAGAAGTGTTCTGTGCATACAAGAAGAACACTGAAGAACTTCAACTACTACATTTTCATTGTCTGTGAACCTGGAGCATACGACACTCTGTTTCTCAAACAGAAACGAGAAGAGGACTCAGACTCACTTCTGGTCGAATCCAAAGGAGTCCAGAGCCACACTGAAATCACCAGAACCACTTCTAAACTCTACATCTCTTGTTCTGTGATTTATTATCATTCATTTCGAGCAGTGTGTGTTATCTGCTGTATCTAACACATACACTGTCTCATGTACTCACACTGAAGGATTTGTAAATCCTTACCAAACTCTTTCATTCTTTCTTTCCCACGAATAAAAGTGGTAGAGGTCGTGTGTGACCTGGACAGCTGGTTGATGTTGTACTGTTTCCCACAAAGAACAGTGGTAGAGGTCTTGGACCTGGACAGTTGTAAACTGTTGAACCCCGATCCAGGGTCTGGATCATTTTTATATAAACTTTTGAGAGGAATAAGTCTCGGCTTGAGACTGAACCTCTTGGTTACATTGTTGTGCCATCTCTTTCAAAGTTTTATTCCGCTGCTAATCACTTTAAAACCAATACTGTTTTTAAAGTTACTTTGATAATTAAATTAGCAAGTGTTTATGTTAAGTGTAGATTAGTAAGTTAGTTTCAAAACATAATCACACACTCCTGTGTTGATTAACTGGGAATTAATCAATCCCTTGAGAATCTGACAGAACCTCTACTTTAATATAAATTCACTACAGTTTAATTTATTATTTTATTTGGGGGTCTTTAAGACAGTGTTTTTAAATACAGAAATTTTAATTGGTACTCAATTCACCTCCCTCTTGAGTAAACCACTCCGACCAACACTTGGTATCAAAGGATTGAAAATACTTTCTAATCGTACTCTGCTTTTGAACTGTGATTTTAGTTGTATTTTAATGTTCTTAAAATTTCTATTATATCTAAATTTTTATCTCTTTAAAATTTTCTCACCATGGACAATAGACTTGAGGGTGCTGCTACTAACCGGCCACCTTTCTTCAATGGAACTAATTATGCTCAGTGGAAACTGAAAATGAAAATTCATCTAGAAAGCATAGGTTTTGATATTTGGACTGCTATTGAATCAGAATACAAAATTCCCACTACTGCTAGATCTACTTGGGATGAACCTACGAAGACTGCTTACAATAACAATTGTAAAGCTATGAATGCTCTGTACTGTGCTCTAGGAGATGAAGAATTTAATAGAATTTCTGCATGTAAAACTGCATATGAAATTTGGGATACCTTAGCTGTTTCTCATGAAGGAACAACTAATGTTAAGGAGATGAGGTTGAATACCTATACTATTAAGTATGATAATTTTAAGATGAAGCCTGATGAACCCATTTCTGATATGTATCTCAGGTTCAATGAAATTGTCAACACAATGACTTCTCTGGGAAAGGATGTTCCAGCAAAGGAGCAAATCATGAGAATTTTGAGATGTCTACCTGAAAGATGGAGAGGAACCTCTGTCTCCATTAGAGAATCCTATGACATTGGAACACTGCCTGTCAAGGAATTAATTGGTAAGCTGATGATGTATGAAGAAGAGCTTAAAGTAAATAAAGAAGAATATGATGAACCTAAAAGGAAGTCTATTGCCTTCAAGACTACAACCTCAAAGAATAAGGATAAGGAAAAGCATCAAGCTATCAATGAAAGTTCAAGCAGTGAGGAAAGTGAGAATGATTCTGACAGTGATGCTGAGATGGCTCAAATAGCCAGGAGATTCAAAAAGTTCTATAGGAAAAAGAAATTCTTTAGGAAACCAAATTACAAGGGAAAGTATGACCAACAAAACAAATGGAAAAAGTATTGGAAGAAGAATGACAAATCAGATGATGTTGTCTGCTATGAGTGCAAGAGAAAAGGACACATTAAAGCCGACTGTCCAAAGCTGAAGTATAAAAAGAAATATGAATATAAGGAAAATAAGTTTAAGAAAGCCATGAAGGCTACTTGGAGTGCTTCTGAGGATAGCTCTACTGAATCTGAAAGCTCTGAAACTGAACACAAAAATAAAGCCAACATGTGTTTTATGACAAACACTTCTCAGGTAACTACTGAAACTCCTTGTTTAAATTATTATTACTCTGGAGATAATGCAGAATCTGATTCTGATTCTGGAACAATGTCTAAAAATGAATTGTTTGAGTACTGTGATATGCTGTAAGAGACATGTAATGAACTTAAAGATAAATACAAGTCATTAAAGAAACAGCATGCTCTCACCACTACAGTTAAAACTGAACTCACTATTGAAAAAGAGAAAAATGCTCAACTGATAAAAGAGAATAATGAACTAAAACTATCTAATGAGCAACTCAAGAAAGACTTAGAGAAGTTCACCAATGGCAAAAATACTCTAACACAGATGCAAGGAAAGAAAATAGAACCTAAATATACTACTGGTATAGGATACCAACCTGGACAAAGGAAAATTGCCAAAACTAGATTCATTTCTAAATCTGGACAGAATGAAGGTAATTCTGGGACTTCATATGCTTCAACCAGTTATATACATAGCTATGGATCTAATAAAGTTTATCTTTCAAAGCATGTCAATTCTACAAATTATATGAGACCCATTAGACAAATATGGGTACCTAAAGTGTTATTGGCTAACCTGTCTGGACCCAAGAAAATCTGGGTACCAAAATCATCTCCCATCTGAATCTGTTTTGTAGGAGACCTGCTTGAAGAGATGTCACAAGAAGATATGGTATTTAGACAGTGGGTGCTCAAGGCACATGACTGGAGATTATTCTTGTTTCAAGAGTTTAATAAAAGTTTATGGAGGCTTTGTCACCTTTGGTGATAATTCAAAAGGAAAAATCATCGGCCTAGGCCAGATTGGTAACACTGATTCAATTTTGATCTCTAAAGTTTTATTTGTTGATGGCCTTAAATACAATTTATTAAGTATTTCTCAGTTATGTGATGATGGTTTTCATGTTAAATTTGAAAATGATTCCTGCAAAGTTTTTAATTCTAAGAATGTTTTGGTATTTTCTGCCTTAAGAAATGAAAATGTTTATGCTGTTAATCTGAATTATTTAGCTAAGCAGAATATTACTTGTTTGAATGCTTTTCATAAAGAATCTTGGCTATGGCACAGAAGATTGGGACATTGCAACATTCACTCACTTAGAAAACTCTCTAGAAAAAACCTAGTTATAGACCTACCTAAATTAGAATTCCCAAATGATAGAGTGTGTAACCCCTGTCAAAAGGGAAAACAACACAAAGTTTCTTTTAAATCAAAGAAAGAAGTTTCGACTTCTCAACCACTTGAATTGGTTCACATGGATTTGTTTGGACCATCAAGAGTTTCTAGTTTAAATGGGAAGCACTATGTTTATGTTCTTGTAGATGACTTTTCTAGATATACTTGGGTATATTTTCTAGCTCACAAAAGTGAAGCTTGTTCTTCTTTTGTTAAATACTCTAAATCTGTAGAGAACCTTAGTGGACTTATGATTAAAACTTTGATGAGTGATCATGGTCGTGAGTTTGAAAATCAAGATTTTGAATCTTATTGCTCACACAATGGCTATACTCATAACTTTTCTGCCCCTAGAACACCCCAACAGAATGGTGTAGTAGAAAGAAGAAACCGAACCATTCAAGAAATTGCTAGAACCATGCTCAATGAATATGACCTACCTATTTATTTTTGGGCTGAAGCTGTAAATACAACTTTCTATGTCATTAATAGAGTCTTAATTAGACCTGTTCTTAAGAAAACCCCTTATGAATTGTGGAAAAATAGAAAGCCTAAGGTTAATTAATTTAAAGTTTTTGGTTGCAAAGTATTTATTCTGAATACTAAAGATAATCTGGATAAGTTTGCTTCCAAAAGTGATGAAGGAATTTTTCTAGGTTACTCTATTTCAAGTAAAGCCAATAGAGTATTCAATAAGAAAACCAAATGTGTGGAAGAATCTGTTCACATCAAATTCGATGAAACTGATCCACATGAGCCTAAAACCTCTCCTGAGAATCTTGAAGAAGATTTGTCTATTCTGGACCTTAATGATAAATCTAAAGAACCTGTTATAAAAGTATCCAGTTCTGGAATTTTTCCAGAATCTGCTTCTGTTGAACCCGAACCTATAGATGAACCTGAAGTTTCTAGTCCAACCTTTACCAGAACAACAAGGATTATAAAGAATCATCCTTTAGAAGCTGTTGTTGGTAATCTTGATAGAGGAACACAAACTAGAGCTTCTCTAAGAAACCAGGTTGAACATCAAGCTTTTCTTTCACAGCTAGAACCCAAAAATATCAATGATGCTATCAATGATGAATTCTGGGTAATAGCTATGCAGGAAGAATTAAATCAGTTTGAAAGAAACAAAGTCTGGGAATTAGTTGACAGAACTAAGGACACCTTGACAATAGGCACAAAATGGGTTTTTAGAAATAAAGTAGATGAATCTGGAAATATTGTTAGAAACAAAGCTAGACTAGTTGCACAAGGATATAGTCAAGAAGAAGGTATAGACTATGAGGAAACTTTTGCACCTGTAGCTAGACTAGAAGCCATTAGGATCTTACTTGCATATGCTGCACATCTGGATTTCAAGTTATATCAAATGGATGTGAAAAGTGCATTTCTAAATGGTTTTATAATTGAAGATGTTTTTGTAGAAAAACCACCTGGATTTACTAACCCCCATTTTCCAAATCAAGTTTTTAAACTTTCTAAAGCTTTGTATGGTTTAAAACAAGCTCCAAGAGCTTGGTATGATAGACTTAGCAATTTCCTTATTTCAAAAGGTTTTACTAAAGGGATTGCTGATCCAACTCTTTTCATTAAAAGAATTTCTAAAGATGTTTTAGTTGTACAAATATATGTTGATGATATTATTTTTGGATCTTCTAAACACTCTTTATGTACTGATTTTTCAAAAAGTATTCAAAATGAATTTGAAATGAGCTTAATGGGAGAGCTTAAGTACTTTCTTGGATTTCAATTATTTCAAAATGAAGATGGTATTATTTTGAATCAAAGTAAATATACAAAGGATCTTTTAAAACGTTTTGGTCTGGATAGTATCAAGGAAAGTGAAACTCCTATGAGTACTACCTGTAAATTGGATGCAGATGAAACTGGGAAACCAGTTGATCAAAAAAATTACAGAGGTATGATTGGTAGTTTACTTTATCTTACTGCTAGTCGACCTGATATTATGTTTTGTGTGTGTATGTGTGCTAGATTTCAAGCTAATCCAAAAGAATCTCATTTGCTTGCTGTTAAAAGAATTTTTAAATATCTCAAACACACGGTTAACTTAGGTTTGTTTTACCCAAAAGGACAATCCTTTGAGTTAATGAGTTATTCAGATGCTGACTTTGCTGGTTGTAAGTTAGATAGAAAAAGCACATCAGGAACATGTCATTTGCTTCGAAAATCTTTAGTTTCTTGGTGTAGTAAGAAACAGAACTCAGTTGCATTATCTACTGCCGAAGCAGAATATATAGCTGCTGGTAGTTGCTGTGCACAAATTCTGTGGATGAAACACACTCTTTTGGACTATGGATATGTTTTTAAACATGTTTCAATCAACTGTGATAACAACAGTGCAATAAACATCTCTAAGAATCCTGTATCTCACTCTAGAACCAAATACATAGATGTAAGACACCATTTCCTAAGAGATCACTATCAAAAAGGTGATATTTCTCTTGAATTTATTGGCACCGAACATCAATTGGCTGATATTTTCACTAAACCTTTAAGTTCAGATAGGCACAGTTACATAAGACACGAATTGGGAATGTTTAATCACAACCGGTGTGAAAATTCTCACCGATGTGAAATTCTCACCGATGTGAAAAATTCTCACCGATGTGAAAAATTCTCACCGATGTGAAAAATTCTCACCGATGTGAAAAATTCTCACCGATGTGAAAAATTCTCACCGATGTACAATTCTCACCGATTTGTTTTTCTCATCGATGATTAACTCACACCGATGCAATGTTTTTTTTAAAACATCTGTCTGCTGCCAAGAATATGAATCGTTTTATTTTATTTTATCTTACTCTCTTTTAGTCGTTTATTTGGAATTCCTAAATGATAAAACAAAGTCTAAGCCACTTCTTACCTCACCGAGCTCAAAATCTCTCACCTTCGAACCTTTGCTCCCAAATCGACCAAGAACCCTAAACCCGCGATGGAAAAAACTAAGCTTCCTATCGTCAGAGATGAAAGTGTAGAACCAAACGCTATGAAGCAGAAGACACAGCATAAAGCCAGTGTTATTGAAGTCAGAACTAGATCGGGAAGGCGACCAGTGAATCCTCACTTGCAGAATAGAGACATAGTAATCGAGAAGGAACTGTGTGTGGAATGGCTACTGCCTAGCAAATCGTTAGTACTCAAGATTCTGGAGGACCAGAAATGGGTGGATTGTTTCTCGAATAACAATGGCCCATACTACCCGAAGTTGGTAAAACAGTTCTACGAGTTTGTAACCTTCGAGAAATCTGAAAATGAGAATCGGGTAAGCTCTTTTGTAAATGGAAAAGAGATGTATTTTTCTTCAGTAGAGTGGGATGAGTATTTAAAAGTACCACATGAAGGTGTCTCTGGGTATGTATCAAGAGCAATGCCACCTAGCAGTGACATCTTTGATTATGAAACCGCCTTAAAAGAACTGACTGGTAATGGAAATCAAAGGCAAGTGGTTGCTGCTGAAATGGATGGAGAGAATCGACTGCTCTTCAAGTTTGTTCAGCATGTGTTGATACCGAGGCGAGGAGATTTTGCTAATCTGAGATATCAAGATATCTATCTTCTTCATTTTCTAAGACATGGTGTAAAAATAAATCTGTGCAGATTGTTAATGCTTCAAATGGAAGACATGATTAGACCAAAGTCAAAGACTAGTGCTTTGTTCTTTGCCAAGCTGATTTCAGTAATGATAAAAGTGAAAGGAATAGCTGAGTCTCAGGATGAGACAGTTGTAGTCAAGAATAATTTTTGCATCACCTCGACTGTTTGTAAGTACATGAAAATTAACTGGAACCCATGGAAGGGAGAATGGGTCAATGATGATCAGAAGATATATGATAGGTTTAATCCTGTGGATCATCCCTCAAGACCAAAGGATATGAGAGATCCGAGTCTGAGACCTGATGAAGAGGAACCTGTTTATAGTGATGAAACAGAAGAAGAAGAAGAAGAAACTCCTATGGATGTTGGAGGAGATCCAGACTTGCCCCCAAGTCCTGTTGCAGAATTGGTTTATTCTAGGAAAGGAAAGGTAGAGGAAATTTTGTCTACTTATGAGGAAGACCAGTCTATACCTTACCAAGAAGAAGAGGAAAAGGAGAATGTATCTGAATTGCCTGCTTCTGGTAGTTTAAGTATGAGTCCTTTGATTGGAAGCTCATCTATGCCTGCTGTTGAAGTAGAAAGAGATACAGAAGAAGCTGTACCTGTATCAGAAGATCTTCTAGATGCTGCACCTGTGGAACTTGTTGTAGAAGATTCTGATGAAGAGAATCCAGCACTGAATGATGTGGTGATACATGGGAATGCACCCATTGAGGGGGAGCATCAATTTGTTCTTAGAAATGTTACAGTAGCTGTTGAGCTTGGAGACTGGGTAGAAGACCCAGGGTTTATAGTCTGTGGATTGGATTATCCGGATTCTGATAATGAGATGTCTGTAAATAGACCGAAGACCAATTATGATCTTGCTTCTGAGTTGTTGCCAGATGATGTGGTCAGATTTCATGATCTGAATAAGCTGAAAGAGGACCTCAAAACCAGTTTTGTTGAAGAAGTGAAGTTAATGGAAACCTCTCTTGCATACTCAATTAATTCAATAATGACTGATTCTGTAGTTAGTTTGGCATCAGAAAGAGGATCTGCTGCAGTTGTCTCAAATGATTTTGTCTCTATGTCTGATCTTGAATCCATGAAGAATGAGCTGAAAGAATCATTCAGTGCATCAGTTGCTGAGATGAAGCAAAGCTTTTATGAAGAAATGAAAATGTTAGAGAGATCCTTCGAGCTATCTCTGGCTTGTAATTTATCTTCTTTTATGTCTGAGCTTATGGAAGAAGTAAAAGAGTGCCAGACTCAGTCTTCTAGGATCGAAGCAGATCTTGAAGCTCTCAAGACATCAGTTGCTGCTTTGGATTCTTATATGAGCTCCCAGTCTCAAGCTGACAAGGACCTAGCTTATGTGAAGAGTGTAGTTAGCCAGTTTGTCTCGGTGTTTGAAAGTTTCAAAACCTCAGTAAAGGATCATGTTCAATTACAAGACTCTCAAGTTCAAAGCCTAATCAGTGGTTTGTCTAAGAGTTTCAAAGAAACTGTTTCCTTCTCTCTTGGCCCTCTCACATCGAAACTATTAGTTGACCTAAATCAAGTTCGAGCAATGTTGAAGGAGGAGATTAGTTCTATTTCAACCAGTGGCTCTGTGGACTCATCAGAGTTGAGCCGAGTGGTGCTTTCTATAAGAGATTCTGCGAGAGAAATAATGAAGATTGTTCAAGATTATATGAGAGAAGCCTCTGCTTCTCAGGAAGCCATAAAGAGAAAAGTGGACTACTACTTCACCAAAATTTTCACCAAGCATCAACTCGAACACCACTTCAAGCTGATGTTGGAAAACATGAAGCTACCACCAGTCACTCAAGCTTTCAGAGAACAAGTGAGCAAGCTACGAGAACTGACTCCTGCCTTAGAGAAATTCATGGAGAACAAAGATGATTTCATCTCTGCTATGGAAAGAGGAGGAGGAATTATTATGGATTTTAGAAATCTGCTACTTCCCTTCTTGCATGTTGATGCCAGACCAGTCATCATACCTCCTGCTTTGCCTGCTTCTGCCTCAGCTGCTTCCACAGTCCAGCTGACTCCTGCTCAAGCTATTCGAAGCCTCACACCAATGATCACCCAAAGATCTTCAACCTACAGGTCTGACTCTGTGTCAGTAGCCCAGCCTCCTTTGATCTTTTCTGGCATTCCAAAACCTTCATTTGAATCCTCACCACCCGAACCTTCTTCTGATCCCAAAGGAAAATCTCACGTGGAAGATGAGGATTGATCCAGTGGCCAGGATTTTTGATAGGAATTACTTTGTATTCTGTTTTTGTACTTTTTGACTACTCTAATACAGAAGAACTCCTTTTACTTCTCATGTTTTATTTGTCTCCTATATATGCTTTCCCACTTTTTGATTATCACAAAGGGGGAGAATAATAAGGGGGAGGACAATAAGAGGGGGAGAACAAAATGAGAGAATGAGAAATATTTTCAATGGAGAAAAATAAGGAATAAGGGGAGACACATTACCCTTTTTTCATTTTTACCTCTGATACCTTATGTCTATTTAGTACCTTATGATTGTTACCTCTGATAACTTATGTCTATATCATACTATTTCTATTATCTCTGATGCTGTTTTCAATAAGAAAATTGAATTCAATATTATACTCTTTACTATTATATTTTCACTATGTTAAATGCCCATATCATAAATTGTGATTATCAAAAAGGGGGAGATTGTTGACCTCACCTGTTTTGATAATCTCAATCATGTATTCATATGTGTTGAAAATCCCAATTATGTTTTCATTCTCTATGATATTTTTTAAGTATCATTGATCTATACTTTAATTCTTTCAAATCTGTGATCAAACCAATAATAATTTTTAAAATAGTCTTTGGAATATGTTAATCCTCTTTCATCCATGATCATACAAGTTATAAATTGATTCTAACTCAATCGGATGTGTTCTGCATAGAACAGATAAGTAATCTGCCTATAGCTACTGATAAAGAGCTACCGGTACCCAGTCTACTGATAGACTTAGTCTACCGATAGACAGAGTCTACCGATATACCTAACACAGAGCTACCGATATACTTAACACAGAGCTACCGATATACTTAACACAGAGCTACCGATGTGCTTATAAATATAAGCTACTGACTTACAGACAGCTACCGATACAAACATAGAGCTACCGGTGTAAGTATAAATAGCTACCGATTGAATAAGAGTCACCGATGGATGAAGCTACTGACAGACTCACAGCTACCGATACCGATGCATGGAGCTACCGACGCATGGAGATACCGATGCATGGAGCTACCGACGCATGGAGCTACCAATGCATGGAGCTACCGACGCATAGAGATACCGATGCATGGAGCTACCGACGCATGGAGCTACCAATAAACAAAGTCACCGATACAAGCATGTACCAACCGACGCATAGAGCCACCGATAGAGTCAAAGCAACTAATGAAATTGAGCTACCGATGTTCAAGCTACCGCTGTCCAAGCTACCGATGCTGATTATCTACCGATCACTCGACTCACTGTTTGAATTTCTTTATTTCCTATATTTAATCTATCTAACGGTCATATCATGTACATTTTAATGATTTGTCAAATATCTGATAAAGGTTGTCAGATGTCAGGAACCCGTACCTCGTACCTGCAGAAAGGAAATCTTTTCTGTCCCCTGTTGGGAGATAAATATGAGAAGACTACGCTGCCCAAAGAAGAAGTGAACTAGAGAAGTGCGTGGTGGATGATATATACCAGAAACACAAGAAGAGAAAAAGGAGTTCCATCAAGAACACAGAGAAGCTCATAGACAATCAAGCATACTCGAGAAGTGTTCTGTGCATACAAGAAGAACACTGAAGAACTTCAACTACTACATTTTTACTGTCTGTGAACCTAGAGCATACGACACTCTGTTTCTCAAACAGAAACGAGAAGAGGACTCAGACTCACTTCTGGTCGAATCCAAAGGAGTCCAGAGCCACACTGAAATCACCAGAACCACTTCTAAACTCTACATCTCTTGTTCTGTGATTTATTATCATTCATTTCGAGCAGTGTGTATTATCTGTTGTATCTAACTCATACACTGTCTCCTGTACTCAAACTGAAAGATTTGTAAATCCTTACCAAACTCTTTCATTCCTTCTTTCCCACGAATAACAGTGGTAGAGGTCGTGTGTGACCTGGACAGCTGGTTGCTGTTGTACTGTTTCCCATGAAGAACAGTGGTAGAGGTCTTGGACCTGGACAGTTGTAAACTGTTGAACCCCGATCCAGGGTGTGGATAATTTTTATATAAACTTTTGAGAGGACTAAGTCTCGGCTTGAGACTAAACCTCTTGGTTACATTTTTGTGCCATCTCTTTCAAAGTTTTATTCGGCTGCTAATCACTTTAAAACCAATACTGTTTTTAAAGTTACTTTGATAATTAAATTAGCAAGTGTTTATGTTAAGTGTAGATTAGTAAGTTAGTTTCAAAAGATAATCACACACTCCTGTGTTGATTAACTGGGAATTAATCAATCCCTTGAGAATCTGACAGAACCTCTACTTTAATATAAATTCACTACAGTTTAATTTATTATTTTATTTGGGGGTCTTTAAGACAGTGTTTTTAAATACAGAAATTTTAATTGGTACTCAATTCACCCCCCTCTTGAGTAAACCACTCCGACCAACACCATGGAATAATATGCTACCATTTCACGGGGTTTCTTATTTTGTGATTGTGGTTATTGGTAACAATTCTTTATATAAAATTGTAAATCATACACCCCCATGTTAGTGGTTATGGAATCTATGATGAGATGATGTTTGAATCATTTTTGGTTTGAAAAAAACATTAGTGGTTCCCCCAAACTCTGGGAAAATTCATGAAGAGGATATAATCCACAAATACAAACAATTTATGGGATTTTTTGAGCTTATTAATTCAATTTTGTCCTAATAATTTCCTACCATAACTTTCATTCTTCCTTTTATTAGAGATATCTACACCATATGTATCAATAGGTGAGTTTCATAACTCTCTTCCTTCCAAATATTTCCTTTAAGGCTCAACGATAAAAATGTGTTAGAGGTGGGTTAATTATCTCTCACTCTAATTATATGATGAATTTTAAATCTTAGGGTATCTAGGTTTAATTATTTTTTTTATCATGAAAAATTCAGGAAAATCAACTTGAAAACATTAGATCTTATTGTTTGGTTCTCAAATAATGGTTTTGTTATCTAAAACATGGACATGTAGATGGGGTTGGAAGTCATTAATATTTATTTATAAGGGAACATGTTGATTCATACTTGGTTTTCATGCCAAAATTGGGGTGCACCAATTTACTATGCAAATTTATGGATTATGGTTAGGATAATCAGTTTCTTCTCATGGGTTTAGTCTAGATAAAGAGTCTCATTCTAAAAATGATACATTATGGTTCATTAAATGGTACTATATAGGATTGTTTTGTGCTTATTGTTGTTATTTTAAATTGTTATTTTTATACAAGTATTTAGAGCTCTGGTTATTACGACTCCATAGAATATTGTTTATTATTATTGTAATATAACTTGTTCATATGTTAGTGGGTTCTATAGGAAGTATTTTTTGGATTACCTATTAGATTTTATAGTCACCCCTACATATTCCCTTGGTGTATATCCATACACTGTATATCATGATACAAGTAAGGGGAAGGTCTCTTATTTTTCTAGTGGGGTACCTTGATGTGGTAGTCATTGATGTTTCAGGCTAGATAATGGAGTTTTACATGGTATGGAGTGAAGGGAAATAAAAAATTTGGAAACAAAAATGTCTTTGGAATATTTTTGGTCTTTCGGACACACTTGGTTGTATGTTTTCTATATGCTGAATCACTTGTCAGTTTATGTTGCTATTTAAGGAAATTTAGGGTCTATAGTTCATGAAACGTGTTAATACCTATCTATGTCTCTAAGTTTCCAACATTATTTTGTATAAAAGGGTAAATCATTCACCAATTATTGTATATACCCTTATAATTGCTTTCCATCTTTTGGTGTTTCAAGAAATCACCTAAGGTTTATGGCATTTCAATCCTTCCAAATATAATGGGATGGGGTTAGTATGTTACAAATGGTATTAGTTTGGTTCAATATATCAGTTAGAATGGTAAACATGGAGATAGTATATATTGAAACATCAAATATAGAGTGTAAAAAGGCATAAATAACCTTGTATACCAAATATGAAGTTATTATGGAGGTCTACATGTAAAAAGTGTTGTTAAACACTTCTAAGTGTGTTTTCACCTCATAATTATGGATCTACTAAGGAGGGATATATACCATGATTTCATATAGATAATTTTCACTATAGAATCATCAATTATTTAATATTTTATGGCCTGAGATTTTAATTTTAATGTTAAGTGTTTATTTTCATGGAACATAATATTATGGAACCCATGATGGTAGGTTGGGTGATGACTGAGTAGGGATTTGCACTATGGTTGTAGGAATATTCCATTACTGTGTATACTAAGGAACCAATAAGAGGTAAATGATAAGAATGTGTTTTTTCACGAACTTCAAGTGAACCAAGACATATTTGGAAGAACTTTATATGCTTTTATGGCAATAAAAAAGGGAAATCATACTAACGAGACATGTTGTGTGGATTGGTTGTTGTAATTTCAAAGAAAGAACCCACTATTATTTCAGTGAAACTTAGGACCTGAATATTTTCAGGCATGGATGGGAAGGATAAAACCAATTTTAAATTTTCTTGGTACTCAAAGATACATTAAATTAAAGTTAGTTGTTTATATTTATGGGGATTTGGCATAAAAATTGTGGGATCTAGTTGTCCAAGATATGTTTTATTAAGGCCTCTCTTGGGAGAGATTTAATTAATTATTTAAAAATATTCTATCCATAAATTTTAATTATAAAAATGGAAATTGATTTTTTTTACGTGAAACAAGGATACCTTTCAATAATGGAATATAGATCTAATTTTTCATATATATCATACATTTTATCAGAAGTGGAATATGGTGAATACCTCAAAGTAAATAACATTGAGTCATGTTTATGATCTCAATTTTTTATTAGAGTGGTGATAATCTATATTGAAAATTATACAATAATGGTGAATAATGATATTGTGTTAAAAGGGTAAATTTCCAATAATCATAGGCGGGAACACATTTTTTCATCTAGGTAGAGGTGGAACCCCCAATAGTGGGAATAATAATAGGATAGAGTGCTACCCCTAAGGTAATAATGTGCATGATAACCAATATTTAGGTTCTGTTTATCATCCCTCATGATGTAGTTATAAATAATGTTTATTTTGTTATTCATTAGACCATTTGAATAAGTAATTTACCAGAGCACTTAAATATATTTATAACTATGTAAGAATAGCAAATATCCAGTCTTTCTGTGCATACCATCTAAATTGAAACACTAAAGGTAATTTTAAAATGACTCAGACCTCAAAAGATCGTTTAGGTTGATCTTATTTGAGTGGCTCTTATCTCTAACATATAATTATGCATAGTGATTCCAAGAATACACTAATGGAATAGAAATATAAATCCTAGTATAGGGGAGGAATAATCCCTGAGAATATAATTGAAATATTCTTGGGGATAAACATGTCAGGGGTAATGAGGAAATAGATCCCTCAATAGTGTAGGGTATGATTATTCTAAATTTTACTTCAATTAATGTCTTGGTTGACATTATATCCTCTCATTCCTTTATAGATTCACATGTGGTGACTCAAATGGGATTACAAGTGTAAATTATTCCTCATGTACTGAGCATCATGGAACCGCTTCTGTAACGGGAGTGTAGATTATTTTTGAGGAAAACATGTTTGATTTCCATAGATGATTTCCAATTTTTATGGGAGTTTACTATCCTAAAATATATATTTTTAATTTTTCTTAGGGATAGACTTATTGTTATAATTTAAAGCATTTATTTATTTCTATGGAGGTCGCCTCTTCTTCAACTTATCTTTATGCATTAGGGGTGCAGTCTCACTCTTATCCTACCTAAGAAGATAGAGGGGAGTTTGATAATGCTCATAGGAACCATCATTCTTCTCATGTGGCTCATCTGACTCATTTAGAGGTGAATGTTTTTTATCTTCATAAGAATAATGGAAAACTACCCTTTGTGGGTGGATAAGGATTCAATCTCTTCCAAGGAAGAGATCTGAAATCATATAATCTTAATAAGAATTCCCATAGGGAATCCTTAGCTGAATGTAGTTCTATATCTCTCACTTTTGCATCTGATAAGGTAACTAACAGGGCATATAAAAATTCTTGAAAGTATGGTGGTTCAGATTTAAATGAATTTTTTAAACTCAAGGGGATGTAATGAATCCTCAATAGTAATAAGAAGAATTTTCTGGTGAATTTTGACAACACAGTTTTTATGATCGTAGTTGAAGAAGTCACTATGAAACACTAGTGAGAGGAACATCTTGAGACATGTCATTTAAATGGAATTAAGGGATATGAAACAACATATTTAGGGAATCTCAAATTTCATCCTTGGTTTGTGGATTGTAGGGTAAAAGTGGCATCACTACTATGCTTAGTCTAGCATCTGACACCTAGGGGAAGTGGGATTTGTGATTTCTGTTGGAAAACCCTTCAGCATGCCCTAACAGGGTATATATTTATGCTCCTTTAGAAGAAATTTTCAGTTCTACTTCATTAAAATCACGTTTTGGGAATATGGGATGGCCTCCAATATGAAACTTTAATCATAATATCCCTACTTCCCCTTCCCTCTCCCAGAGGGTTCAGGCCAAAAGGATGGTATATATGATCTTGGATAATTATTTTTACTTGAGGAGTTGATCTAGAGGTTAATTCAATTTCATGATTTAATGTTTCCCAAGAACTAATCATTATTTTTAGATAGGACAAAGGAATGATTATGTACTTCAATGGATGAATGTTATATATTTGTATTATTTAATATGGAAAAAATTTTCCATGGTTACTCTTTTTGCACAATTATTCAATATTCGGGTTCTCACTCAACCCCATAAAAGTGTTTTCTTCCTCAATAAAAATTTAATTTTTATTCATTTATATTCAATGACCATTGTGGTTATTGATCCAATCCTATATAAGGATTTTATAGATATAGTATAACAATACAATGATATCTACCCAAATGAGTTTTTAGGACTACCACATAAAAGAGAGGTGTAATATTATATTCATCTCGAACCATGAAGTATCCTTATTTTTATTCCTTCATAAATAATGGAAATAAAATAATTTCATTAACTAAATATCCAGATATAATAATTGGAATCCAATGGCCTCAATAGAACAATTACATTTCCTTTGTCCACTTCATTGTTATTTGTAAAGAATAAATACTAAAATATTAGAATATGTATCAATTTTCATAAATTGAATTATGATATGATAAATAATTGATATCCATTTATTAAAAAAATTTATCTATTAGATCAACTTAATATAGCTAAACTTTTCTCCAACATTGATCTATGATCTAGGTTCCACCAACTTTTTTATACGAAGGAAGATTTGTCATAGAATAATTTTTGAAGTAATTAGGACCACTATTAGAACTTAGTCATGCCCCTTGGTATTATGACTTCACAAGTGGTTTTAATTATTTTTATGATCTATTTATTACCTAGATACATGGAATATTTTATAGTGATGTTTTTTGTGACATCTTGGTCTACTCCTAAAATAGAAATGGACAAAAAAGGCACTTCGATATTTTGTAGATAATATTGTGAGATCACAATATTTATGTGAAATTATTTTAGTGTGACTTTTAGATACAAAAATTTTTATTCCTTGGATATTTAATTTTTGAGAAATTAATATTAATATATATAGAAAATATATTGGTTTTTATCTATTGGAATCCACAAAATAATTTTTATAGGATGGAAATTTTTTTGGGGTCAGCAGGTTATTATCATCACATTATCCATGATTTCACATGCTTATATTTTCTCTGGAATGAATTAACCAATAAAGGTATAAAATTATGTTAGACTAATGATTATTTCTAATCCTTTATGAGGTGTAAATATCAACTTTTTTCAGCACCAATTCTTATATTTCCAAGAACTAAGTGAGTGATTTTTGGACTATTGTTAAGCATCTGGATTTCAATTTGGATGTGTTCTCATGCATGGAGACCATGGTGTAGCCTATGGAAGATGAAATATTCAGAAATAGGAAAATAAAAATCCAAATCATGATTTTTAATTTTTATAATGTTCCATGAATTGAAACATGGAAGCACTATCTATTTCAGGTTATGTTTACTGAGTTCACATACCAACAATTTTTAAAGCCCATATAGAGACCCAAATCATTTACACATAATGTTAAATAATTTTTTACATAAATATAAAATAAGTACCATCCAATGATTATGATTTACTCTATATTTGGAAGGCTAGGTTCACAATACATCAAAAGGAAACTAAAACATGACATACATATTTTATTATTTTTGATGGGATCATAAGACCATTTAATATCCAGAAAACTATATAGGATAACTTCGGGAGATACATAAAATAAATGGGTAAGCTAAAATCCTATTATACTAATAAGAATGATAAGGAATAAAAAATGTGTGAGTCAAAGGTATATCCTGATATCATAAAAGAGAAGGTTAATGAGTAATCACATGGAACCATAATATAAAGTACATGGTAACATACGATTTTGGAAATATAAAAAATGTGGAAAAAAAATATAAAATTATATAAACATGAGTCAAGGATAACTACATAAACAATATCGTATGGTATACAAAGTCCCATAATGGATTAGGTGTACTTCCAAATACCATGCATACCCTCTCATGAGAAAAAACATTTACTGAGTGAATTGGAGTCCTATATATGAAAATCCATCATAAAATGTTCTTGATTTATGTGTGACACAAGAAGTAAAACATTCATAAGGAATAAACATAAAAAATAGACATAGAAATAAAATGGGTTTTATAATTATTCCTCATATCACAATCAAAGGAACATCATAATTAAAGAATTTATTAAATGAACATAAGGCATGTATTACCTCATAAAATAAACATATAATAAGAAAAATATATATGTGAGATATATATATACATAATTCTGAATCACTCCATAACATTAAATATATAGATAAAGTGATATATAAATACAATGGTCTTAACTTGAAGAAAATTGTGGATTGGTGAGGTAACTTACCTCAAGCCTATTTCGTCATGTGTGTTCCTTATCTTACTAAATAATAAAATTATGTTAATTATTTAATCTCTTAATGACATTTTTAAATTTTATTTTTCCTTATAATTATTTTCTTATCATTTTTTATTCAATTACAAAATCATTTAGGTTCATGTCTAACATTTTGATGATATTTGACTAATATGTCTAAAATCACATTAGAAATTAAATTAAGGTCAAAGAGATTATCATTTCAAAATATAAAGTATAATAATGATGAAATAATTATCCTTTATATAAATAAACTATAATTTTATAACTAATATTTAATTTTTGTTATGAAAAATGAACTATAGTACACTCATGGAGAGGGTAGGCCATACATACGCATGACTAACGTTTTAATTTTTAACGATAATAATGGAAATAAGGAAAGTGATATTTAATATTTATAGAAATATAATTATATTAAAAATATCATATTATTTCAATTAAAAAACGTACATATACTATCCATGTGTTACTGTAGTGAAAAATGATTCACATCGCTTCGTGGTGGTGGTAATCCACATGTGCGCACGAATGAAGCTATCATATTTTATTGAATGAAATGGTAAGAAAATATATGATGTGATAATTTTAAAAAATGATAAATATGTTATGAATATAATATATATATATATATATTTATTAAATAAATCATCATAAACATTCACGAGTGGTGATTATGGAAAACCAATTACATCTGATCGCAAGGTGGTAGTTCGCCACACACAGGAGTGATGGTTTCATTTCCAATTTGATGGAATAAGAGAAGGATATAGGTTATTTAATTAACATGATAACATATAAGTATATGGGAGATAATTATTTTATTATATCATTATGGTTTAATAATAATTTATGGATGTGGGAGAAGAAATAAAATGAAACACTCAGTTAAGAATGATACCTATTTTTGGACAACCACTTTTGTTTTGCACCAAAATCCTTCCTAGAAAGGTTTTATAATAAAAAAAGTACATTAGGATATGTAAACATAATTAAATAAAGGATTTGGTTAGAAATTATCTGAACAAAATGGCTTTTGTGTGAATGAAAGTGGATAGGGGGTTTCCTTTTATAAGTGAGAACGAGTGGCATTTTTCTAACTATCCAAAACTATTCAATAATGGGAAGATACCCTCAATCTAAGTGCCTTAAAAATTAATAAATTAATAAATTAATGGAATATGAGGTCAATAAAAACCTCCAATATTAAAAATAAACATGTTTTAAAAATTTATTCTTTTTATGGTTACACTCTTTTACCATTTTCATTTTTCACCACGGTGACTAGTTTTTATTAAGATGTTTAACCCTTTGAGCCTAAAATAAAATTGGAATTATTAGATTATTTTGAACTAGTTATTATAAGTATTAAATTAAATTTATCAAATAAAAATCCTATATTTTTTTAAAAAAATTAAAACAAGTTCATGTAACGCACAAAACCAAATTTTAACTTTAACCATGGTAATAAATTTTTACTGTTTTTACTATTAATTAAGAGAAAAAATTGAAGTGAATTTAATAAAGAATATAAATTATTTGGATTAAAAATATGGATTAATATTGATCAAACTCAGGTCATATAATATATATGATTGAATTTATAAATAATCATACAAATCGTGTCAAAAATAATTTCTCAAGAAATGCCTTTATAAGGGAATATGTGATCTTATATTAACTCTATGATTAGAAACCATGATTATTTTAATTTAAATTACTATGAATAAATATATAATATATAAATTTTATATAAATATTTCCTCACTAGGATTTATTTTAATTAATTAAAATTGATAAATATTGTGCACAAAAAATAGTTTATAGAAAACCGTGTTTTTATTCATAAATATAAAATTATACAAAAAAACATGAAAATTTATAATAAAAATAAAATTAATTAAATTATTATTAATAAAATGTTTTATATTCATATTTAAGACCAAATAAAATATATATTTGTACATAAAATTAAAATATTTAATGAAAATAAATGATTTTATTAGAAAAATGGGTAATTTTCGATATTCACTGAAAAAAAGAATCATTTCAAAAAAAAATCCCTAATATTTCACCACAATTTAATTTTGATATAAGGATTTTGAAATTTATTTTCATTTTATAAAATACCATTTTTATAAATTAATTATAATATATTCTCAAAAAATGTAATATAATCTTTTTTGAAGAAAATGTATTTTTGGAAAAATAAAATGTATTTAATATAAATTAATTTCTTATTTACTTATAATTAAATACATTTATATTGATTATGATAATTATATATTTATATATATATATTAAATTAGAGAATCTTATTCATACCCTCTAATTTAACAACTATTTTATAATTGTCATATTTAAATAATCATGGTTTGTTTAGGCTTTGTGTTGTGAGTCATATATGCTCTGAAAAATAGTTTTTTTAATATAGGACATGAAATTATCTCACCCTTAATGAATTTATCCTCATAAATTCTTTATTACATACTAAGGTTTAAATATGTGAGGGTAATTATCCTTCATGGATTCCTCCGGTTCCTAGGTTTCCTTTTCATATTTATGGTTCTCTTATAGCACTTTAACCAGGTGGGTCATCTTATTGTGTAGAAATTTTATCTCCATGGTACAAGATATTTAACAACTTATCCTTAAATTATAAATCATTTTATTTCTTTACCAATAATAAATTCAATACATGTGATGGATTTTATATTTACTTCATCTTGGGGGATACATGGAATATGTTTTGTACTTGAAAAATGGTTTGTGGGAGTGCTAGATGATTGGCTGTAACCCAGATCCGATAAAGAATCTAAAAGGGGCCAATGTGCCAAGGATTTGACATTACCTTATTCTCTAATATCATGACTCTCTTTAATAGATCTTTGTGGAGAAACACTTTATCCCTGAACTAGAACTCCGGGTCTCATAGATAATTTTCATCATAGCTATTTGGTCGACTATGAGAAGTCCAAATCTGTTTCTAAATAATCTTGAATGTTTCAACAATTTGTTCTACCATTTTAGGTCCCAAATACTTTTTTCACCAACCTCATCCCATTAAAATGTTTTTCTACATATCTTCCCATAATGGTCTTCATAAGGATTCATTTTCATGTTTGAGTGAATGTTATTATTGTATGAGAACCTGACCATAGGAATATGTTGATCCAATCCTCCTTTGAAGTCCATCAAGCATGCTCAAAAAATTTATTTCAATTTATAAATAATACACTCATATTGGCCATCATTATGGTGGTGGTAAGTGGTACATAAGTTAAACATGGTATTTTGATGATGTAAGAGGCTCCGCCAGAACTTAGGGGTAAATATGTGATCTCATTCGGTTAAAATCGATAGTGTTGTTTCATACAACCTCACTACATCTCTAATGTATTTCCTTGAAAGTTGAACAAGTTTTAATTACTCTAGAATATAAAATTAAGTGAGTAATATTTATAAGATGATCCACTAAATTCAAAATGCTATTATTTCTTATTGATGTCATTCAAAGACTAGTGACAAATTCCATGGTTATATTTTTCCATTTCCATGTGGGTATGGGTAATGGTTTTATCATATCCTTGGAATTTTTTTATTTCCTGACTCACATACATAAATAAAATACCCCTAGATTTATATTCGATGATCTTTTTCTCCATATTTTCCCACAAATAGTTCTCTCAAAGATCTCAATACATCTCTATTCTCTCGGGGTTCTTGAAGAAGGTGGATCTATGTGCATCATTCAACATCACTTTCTTTATCTCTATATTTGATGGTACACATAGGCATAAACCAAATCTTACTACTCCTTATTCATAAATTTTTAACTATGAGGATTCTTATTTTCTTATAGCTACCACCTTCTTCTAAATTTCCAAATCAAATCTTTGAGATTCTGTTGTCTAAATTATTGTGTTACTTAGATAATTATTCCCCATGTCCATCATTTTCAAGTCTAAAAATATTATATGCTTCTCAATTTTCATCAATGATAAGGATTTCAAATCCTTTCTACAAAGATAATTTTCCCCATTGTTTTCTTTCCCATGATGGTAAAGGATTAAATATTCATAGTTCTTCATCATCTCTAACTATCTATTCCAGTGTATATTAACCTCTTTATATTTGAATATATATTTGAGCCTCTTATTATCAATATATATTTCACAATTCTCCCCATAGATATATTGCCTCTAAATTTACAATGAAAATATAACTTCATCTAACTCTAAATCATGTTTTGTGTAGATTCTATCCTGAAATTTAAATTTCCATGAGGTATAGGCTATCACTATATCACTCTACATCAATACACAAACCATGAACTTATTTTAATCATTTTTTGTATACCAAAAAAATTTCACCACTTGAGGGTATCCTGAGGATTGGTGTAGTCATAACCCTCTTTTTCAACTCCTTAAATCTCTCTTTGTATTCACCTATCTAGATAAACTTCACCCCCTTCTGAGTTATCTAAGTTATCAGGTTTTAAAATCATGATATGTGTCTCAAAAATTATCCATAATATATAGATATTTCAAGGAGACTATGGATATCCATTAATTGTGTTGGTCTAGACCACTCCTCAACTTCCATTATCATAAAAGGGTCTATAGATATCTCATTTCTCGTGATAATATTCCACAAAAATGATACTTCCTTCATATAGAAATCACATTTACTATAAATATCATATATCACCTCTTTTCAAATAGTATTTATCATAGTATTCAAATTCTTCTAATGATCCTCTTTTCTATTAGACTATATCATAATATCATCTATAAAGACTGCCAAAAATATTTCAAGGTAATCTATAAAGAATCTATTCATTATGTCTATAAATATTGTTGAATCATTAGTTAGTACAAATGGAATAACTATGAAGTCATAGTGTCCATACCTTGTTTAAATGAAAATTTGAGGAATATCTTCTATCTCCTCCCTAAATTGGTGATATCCTGATCGAAGGTTAACCTTAGAGAAATATTGTCTACTGTGTAGTTAATCAAAATATTCTTCTACCCATGGTCAAAAATACATATTCTTTATCATAATTTTTTTAGTTCATGATAATCAATGCATAGGTGTATAAACCCATCCATCATCTTGAAAAAGAATAAAAATGCACCCCATGGTGAACCACTTGTACATATAAAACCCTTCTCCATATTCTCTTGTAATTACGTTTCAGTTCTCCAAACTCAATAGTGTCTATACTTTAATCATTCATTGATATGGGAATACATCCATGTATAAATTCAATTGAGCACTCAACCTCTTAGTAAGGTGGGATAATAGATAATTCTTCATGAAATACATCAGTATAATACCTCAAAATGGGCTTGGATTCAAGCATAATTCTCCCCTTTATCTCAATCATTTGGGCTATATATCCCTTCTCATAAGGTAATAATATTTATATTTGAACAACATATTTCAAGGGAGATTAATCCTCCTTGATACACTTATACAGAATTAGAGGATTAATTGCGATGTGAAGAGTGATGTACCTCTATTGAATGTTTATGTTGTCCATATATAAGGATAGTCATCTCATGAACAATATAGAGTCAAAATCCACTAAAGAAATTGAGAAGAGATTTTTTGGAACATCTTTATAAAAAAATTGAATGTGGAGTTGTATACTTGGGAGGCATCAATTGTTCTATTTTTTGTTCTAATAGATAGCTCAACCCCCTTGTTTTGAGGTGGTATTTGAATAGTTCTACAAAACAATAAATATATATAATGAATTCATAAAACTAAAATCAAAAATTATTTTCACTATTCTTGACTGAATAAATAGCATACCTATCACCACATCATTATCGGGATCCACCATAGTAGTACTGATTGAATATTCCCTTTCTTTCTCCCTAGGCATTGGAAGATTTTGTCCTTGATTTCCATAAAAAATCCTTCTCTTAGGGCATTTTCTTACAAAATGACCATGTTCATTATAGATGAAAATTTATACTGTATGATGAGTGTTGATCTGAACCTTCTTTTCATTTCCTCACTATTCTATTTCTTTATTTCCCTCGAGAACTAATTATCCTGATGCCCCTCTTTTCCTCATTTGAAATATCTCCTTTCTCCAATCAGATACTTTCTAGGATTCTTATCCCCACACTATTGAAAAGTGGGATGTTGGGTTTTTTTCCACTATGAGATTTATCTTTTAATACTCCCAAAAACTCCATTTTTCATTTTTTGTCCCTAGTCCCATGAGAACACTGGGAGTCACTAATCTCCTTATCAACTTTGAGGACATCATTGACAATATATTCATAACTATCAAAGCCTCATATTTAAATATCTTTCTAGAGACTAGTATTTAATCCATTAAATAAGTGATCTACCTTACATTTATCATTTTTGAATGAATACATAGGTATACCATGAAATCCTTGTGAATTTTTCCATAAACACCCAGATAGACTCATCTTCCTTTCACTTTAGTCTGTGGAACTCCCTATCCATTTTAAAATGAATATTTTGGTGAAAATGTTAAATAAAAAATATATTTTTGGACTATTACCATTTCATGGAATCAAAATAATATTTGGTCTTTGTGTTCTTGATCAGTGTCTACCACGAATCAAATTATCCCTCGCATTGATAAATGTATTGAAAAACATTCTCTTCCACTATGCATTTGAGGATTTACTATATCTTCGCATTGGAGTTAATCCATTATTATTTGATCAGGTGATCAGAAGATAAACTAATGTTTGAAGGATTTTGTCTCATAAAATACATAAATAAACTTTATCTTTCTTAGGAAGGGATATGAGTTTCGCGTGATTCAAGTTATTATTCATAACTTATACTTGTAGAGTGGGTATTTTCATGAATTTATCATCTATAAATTGAATAATATTAGGCATATAATTGGGGAAATGGTCACATTTCATATCATATTGAATGTTGGCATGGTTTATCCTATTTTTATCCCTTGACTACAAGGAGAAAAAGATGAGAATACATTAACTAAAAATATAAAAAGGGAAACATATAAACATAAGAAGAATAAATTATAAATGTTATGTATATCCTGACTTATGAATATCTAGGTTTAAATCTTGGTTATATATGGTTATTTTTTCTATTAGGACTTCTAACATAATAATTTATTCATGTCCTTCAGAATGGTTCATTAATTGTTTATGAATTTCCAAAACATAACCATGAGGATTTTCAAACCAGGTGTGTTTCAACACCAATTGTCATGCACTATGTGACAATAAACTAAAATCTCAATACAACATTTTTGGAGTTTTTACCCCTATTAATAATTATGGAAAAGAAACATACACTTTTAAAATCTAGATAAAGATGTCATTTCTTGGAAACCACTAGCTCCATCCTTTACCAAAATTCCATAATATTCTAATATACTTGACTTACCCTCAAGTTTGAACTATGTTATTTTATTCTTAATTCCCTAAAAAACTATACCTTACTGAAATACAAACTATAGTAACCCAATCCTTTTACACATATTATTACATTTTTTTAACATAAATAACCAATAAGTAAAACCGAAAGATTTTGAGGCCTAGTGTATTAAGAAGAATAGGTTCATAATGCATTAAAAGGAAACTAAAACATGACATTAATATTTTACTCTTCATAATGATCTCCTAAATCCATTTGATCTCCTACAGTGCATAGTATTAACTAGGGAAATATAAAAAAGAAATGGGTGAGCTAAAAAACCCAGTAATGGAATAAACATAATATGGAAACATTAAATGTGATTCAAAGGTATAACATGCTATCATAAAATAAAGGCTCATTGGAAATCATATAGAAGCATAATATAAATAAAAATGTATAATAATATCATGAAAACAAATAAAATGTTGTGAAAACATATAAATGACATAAATATGAGTTAAGGATAACTACCTAGACAATATCATGTGGCGGAAAAGTCACATAATGGATTAGTTTTATTCCCTAATCCTATACATAAAAACTCATCATAAAAAATAATTTCCTAATGAATTATAGAACTATTTAGCTATAATCACTATAAATGTTCATGATTTATGTGTTTCACAAAAATTAAATCATTCAAAATGCATAAATATAGAAATTACCTAGGAAAAGAAAATTATTTTCATAATCTTTCCACCTATCATAATCAATGAAATGTTCATAATGAAGGCATTTTAGAAATGTACATATGGGATGTAGTACATATTTCGAAAAAGGTAAAAAAATAGTAATATATGCTAGATACATATATATATAATTTTTAATCATCAAAAAAATTTAATGATAGATAGAAATTGAGTTAGAGAGAGAATGGTCATAACTCGAATAAAAGGGTGGTTTAGATAGATCTCTTACCTCGAGCCCATTTCATTACATGTGTTATTTATCATCCTGAATAATAAAATTATATTAATTATTATTTTATTAAGAAATAAATTCATGATTATTATTCCTTTAATTTAGTTTGTTATAATTCTATATTTGATTACAAAATCATTTAGGTTTAAGTCGGATGTTTTGATGATATTTTCTTCATATGTCTAAAATCACATTGTAATGTTCACTAATGTCAAAGATATTTTTATTTAATCATATCAAGAATATTAATAATGACAAAAAAATTATGTATATCATATATAGTTTTAAAACTAATCATTAATTACATTTATGAAAAAATAACTACGATACAATTATAGAGATGGTTGGTCGTACGTATGCATGTGTAACGTTTTTATTTTTCAATGATCCTAATCGATAGAAGACAAGTGTTATTATATATTTTTTTAATTTTAATTATATAATAGATATCATATTGGTATTTTGACTTCATTTGTATATATCATCCACGTGTTAAAATAATTGAAAATGAATTACATCGCTTCATGGAGGTGGTAATCCCCACTTGTGCTGGTATGATGTCACTGTACATTAATGAATGGAATGGTACAAAAATATTATATACTAATTTTAAATAATTATAAATATTTCATAAATATATATATATATATATATATATATATTCATTAAATAAATGTTCATAAATGTATATGATATGTGATGATGGAAAACAAATTACATCAGTTCACGAGGTGATCGTCCGTCGTACACACAAACAACAGTTTCGCTTCCCATTTGATGGAAGAGGATATAGATGTAGTTTATTAAATTAAAATAAAATATAACTATATTTTGGATGCTATTTTTTTATATCATCAGGTTTTAGTTATATTTCAATGTGGTTGAATAATTAAAAAAATGAAACACTCTATTAAGAACGATGCCTCTTTTCGGAAAAACTCTTCAGGTTTGCACCAAAATCATTCTAAAGAGGGTTTTATGATCAAACCAATACCTCTATGATTTTGAAATGTAATTAAGGAAGGTATTTTTTAATGTATTGGATAACAAAAAAATTAAGGGTTAATAAAATAGGAGAGGTGGTTCCCTTTATATGTGAGAAGGAGAGGCATTTTTTTATATACCCCAAATTATTCAATAATGTGAATTCACTCTCAATCCAAGTGGCTCAGAAATTAATAAATAAATGATTGGATAATATATAAGTTATATAAACACATCTACTATAAAATATAAACATGTCTTAATATTTTATTCCCTTTACCTTCATGGTTACTGACTTTCACCATTTTATTTTTTCGCCACAGTAACTTTTCACGAAGATAATTTATCCTTTAAGAATTAAAATAAAATGATAATTATTATATAATTTTGAAACAATTATTCTCAATATTAAATAATCTTTAAAAAATAAAAATCCTTTGTGTGTTGAAAATTATCTTTAACACAAGCACATGTAACATGCAAACCCCTATTTTAACATTAACTGTGGTAATTAATTTTTACTCTTTTTACAATTCGTTATGAAAAAAAAATTTAACATATTAAATAATTTTAATTATTTTTATTAAAAATAATGAATAAATTTTATCAAATTCAATTCATAATAGTGGTTGAATTAAAGTTAAAAATAATCCTACAAAATGTGTCATAAAATGGTTATTCACGAAATATATTTTTAAGGTAATTTGTGATATTATATTAACTCTCTAACTAGAAATCATCAAAATATAAATTTTAACTCATATGAATAAATATTTAATATATAAATATAATTTAAATATTCCATTTCTAGGTGTTATTTTAGTTAATTAACAGGGATAAAGATGATACACTAAAAAATAGTTTACTGAAAACTGTGTTTCTAATCATAAATATAAACTTATAACAAAATAATGAAAATTTATTATTCAAGTCAAATTAATTAAATTATTATAAATAAAATTGTTCATTTTTCACATTAATAATAAATAAAAAATATAATGGTACCTTTAAATTACTTTATATAATGAATAGATATGAGGGTATTTAAAAATTCGGTAATTTTCACTATTCACTGAAAAATCAATCATTTCATAAAAAATCCAACATATCACTTTAAGTTAATTTTTATACAATTATTTCTCAAATAACATTAATTTTTTCGAATAACATTTCTAAAATTTATAAAAATTAATTTTATTATTTTCCCAAAAAAGGGAATAAAAATTATTTTTATATAAATTGTATTTTTTTTGAAGAGTAATATGAGTTTATTAAAAATTAAGGTCTTATTTACTAAAAATTTATAAAAAATTATTTATTAGGAAAATTATATATATAATTAATTATTAAATTATATTCAAACCCTCTAATTTTATGACAATGTTATATTGGTCATATATAAATAATCATAGTTTGTTTAGGTTCGTTGTAGCGTGTCGTATATACTCTCAAAAAAAATTTCTTTTTAAAAAACTCAGGGTGTTACAGTGCATCTTCTCAAAGAGGGATTACAACTTGATATAACAATATTGGATGTAGTAACTCTATATGATTAATTTGAACAACTTTTATACACCATGTAAAGGTAATTAAATGGATAATTATTTCAGTCTTATGTCTTATAATTATGTAATAAAAGAATCTAAATATTATTAGAACATATTAGGTTTAATCATTAATAAAAAAAATATTTCATGAAATAGAATAATGTCATGGTGATATTTATAGTTAACCGTTTTCCAAACTTGGTTGAGAAAATCAAGGAAACGTGACGGTTATACCCTTACTATATTACTGTTTTGTCAAAATATAATATAGGGAAGACCATTAAAAGATATATGGAGGATATTGATGTGGTGTTTCAAATTGGAGACTAAATTATAGTTCCTCTTTATTAACAACAACTACTTTGGGATAACCATTATTCCAAATGGTTTTTCTGATCAGGTACTCAAAAAATTTACAATGTTATATAGACCATTTTAATTGGTTAGAAATTAGTAAAAATGTGTATGAGTATGTTGGGAAATGTTTAACCTATAAATAGGTGAAATATTAATATCAGTGACTAGTCAACATGTAATAATTACTACCTGTTCATATATAAAAATCGGTTAATATATCTATATACCTTTTCATAAGGATAAAAAATATACTTTAGAAGAACAATTTTATTTGTGTGATTATTGACTAGCTTACCAATTCATAACACTTTGTTCCACATAGAAAAATGATTTCAATATATATGTTGTCTCAGATGTATTCCAAAGAATTGGAAAGATTTTATAGGGTTCCAATTTCTATTTTCTCCAAAAGATACCCAATATTAACTTCATAGTTTTCTTTCTCATTAAAAAACCTCCTTGGTGCACATTCTATGTAATAGTTATCATAAGAAAGAAGAGACTAGGTAATGAGAGAAATTTATCTTAGATTAATAATCAGATCTCTTTTGAGACACATCTAAACTCTAGCTTTAAAATGATGGAAATCCCAATGGATGAGAAAATATGACAACCCTTATTAGGGGTGTTACACTTCTCTACTATGTATTATGATGTGGTGATGTTAATTGGTTTGGGTTTAGGAAATTTGGTATTATGGATCAATTGGGAAATTGAATTTTAACACTTTTTCAATCACCACGGTGTTGCATCAACCATGGTATAAGTCATGGTCCTGGGTTTTTTGATGTTGTTACTGTGTGGATATGGCCATGAAATAATATTTCAAACTTCAATGTGGAACAATTTTTGGGGTTGTAGTTATTAATAAGGTTTCCCTATTGGAAACAATAAGGAAAGCATGCTCATTTTCCTGGGTGTGGAGGCTATGTTGAGGTAAGGTCGGCCTCATGTAGGTGGTTCAATAATGGATTTAAAGGATCAACCAAGTTGTGTGATATTTCATGGGGGGATTAAATAATAAATAAATTTATTATATGGTGTGGTGAACCTATATGGTTGAGACATGATTGAGGGAACCATAACTATATTGATTTTCACGACATGACAGTGTATGTTCTCTCATTTTCAAAATAAAAAAACATCAACTGAGTTTTGGGGGGATACACACAAAGAAGATAAACCATGTGTGAAATTTTTTTAGCTCATTAATTCAATTTTTGAAATGATTATTTGTTTTAATAACTCTCATTATTCTATTAATATCTAGGTCTCTCAAACTAGAGGTATATATAGGTCAGTTGGGAGAATCACTTCCTTCCAAATAATTATTCATAGAGTCTATTGGATTAACATGTTAGATATAAGTGTATTCTCTCCTAATATACATCAATAAAAAATCTAAAAGATTATGGTATCCATGTTTAAAGATTTTACTTATCATTTTAAATTAAAGACAATCCTTTCCAAAAAAATCTATTTTTGTTTTATTTTTTAAGAAATATTTATATATCCATAAACATGACATATACATAGTATTGAAATTCATTTATATTTCATTGGAATGGGGATTGTTGACTCATACTTGGTTTTCATGAAAACATTTGGGCATGTTGGGTGACTGTAGAAAGTGTCTTCATAGGTCTAAGAGAATTGGGTTCCACTCATTAGTTTTGTCCATTCAAGAACACCCATTTTTATGGGGGTGAATTGGGGTTCATGGAATTTTTCTATAAGTAAGGATTGGGTTTTTAGCATGGTTATTTTCAATGATTGATTTATATTCATGTATCTTGAATTCTAGTTGTTATTATTATTAAAAATTTTGTATATAATTATAATAAGTTAACTTCTTCTTATCCTAAAGGTGTTTATGGGAATTCTATGGGGGATTACCCATTGGGATATATACTCACCAACTCTATATGAACATTGGTGTATATGAATATATGTATCATGAAATAGATAAGGGAAGGGTATCTTATTTTTTAAGTGTGTCACTTTGATATAACAATCATCGACATTGGAGGATGGATCTTAGAGTTAGTCATGGCCTATAGTTTGGTGCAATACCACCTTTGGTACTAGAGTTACCTTTATAGTCTTTTGGGTATTATGAACACACATGGCTATATGTTTTTGATAGGTTGAAGCTGTGATTAGATTGTGTTAGGTTTTATAGAATTTTTTTGTTTGTTCATACGTCTTGTTTATACAAGTCTAAGTCTCTTATATTTTCAGATTATGTATTATATAAGGGTAAGTATTACCCTAATATTAATCCATACCATTGGAATTTATTTTAATCCTTTGGTGAAAGAGGGGTATATCTAATGTTGGTGAAATTCTAGTTCTGGAAATGATAATTGATTGTGGTCAAGTAGTTATAATATTGTGTTATATGCATTATAGTTTATTTTACATGAAAAACATTTTACCATTAATTAAAAGAATCAAAACAAGGGTATGTTATTATATAAGAATAGATAGAAGGTGGAACTGAATTATGGGTTAAAACAATCTATATGATCAATTAATATACCAAAGAGACATGTCGAGGGTACCTTTGCCCTACAAATTGCACCGCTTCATTTGTTAGAATTCAAAGCTCTTGGAGATGTAATGTTCTAAAATATAAATATGACATAAATTGATTTTTAATAATAAAATAATATAGATTTTATTATAGAAATTATTATACTTGATAATTTAAATGAAATTCTCAAGCATAAATGGTTTGGAGCCTTGTTTGTGAATGTATAAATAATGTACATTTTCATATTAATTTGTTCTAGAAATTTATTTTCTATTTTAATTATAGTTTAATACTGTTCATATTTTGAATGGAATTTATATAATAGTAATATAAATAAAATACCTTTTTAATGAAAATTTCATATTCATTAGTCCTCATGTCACTTCTGTTGAAAAAAATCGATGGTATAAAATGGATTTTTTGTTATAGTGCAGAATGTAGTTATACTATTTAAAAAGAAAATTATAGAGAAGGGTATGTTCTTAATACTAAATATTCATGGTTAATAATCTTCACTATAATTATATAAAATATATTTTTATTTTTCCCATAACTTATTCCTTTTTTAGGAGTCACTGGATTATCATTACGATCAATTTTGGATACTCAAATGATATATTTTTTATCCAATTCATTTGTATCCAACAAATAGATAACACATTATGTATTTCATGAATTTTTAATACACTAAATTCAGAATTTTACCATTAAAATTCAAATTGTATATTTTATATCATTGTTTAACAAGTATTTTCTTATGATAGGCTGGTATTTATTTATCATCAAATTCATGGTATGAGAATAGTTTATTCACACATGAAATTTATGGATTTAAAAAAATTGAAAAATGTTAGGATATATGTTATAATTTTTCACTATAAAAACAAATTTCAAAACATATTACATATATTTATCAATGTTTCTATAGATTCTGAAATAAAATATTCAAATCAATTTTGGTTAATAAATTATTAAATTTATGAAGGATAACATCTTCCATCTACAAATTCGAATATGAGAATTGGTATTTATGAAGTAAATAACAATTTCATTTAAAATATCAATCTACTATTAATTTACCTATATTTTTTCAATACTATTAGGATTTTCAAAAACTATATATTCAAAAGATGAAATAGATTTATTTGAAATTCAGTGTGGAGCTTACATGGTGTTAAATAAAATTATACAAAAGGAAAAGGTGATTTCCTATCATTATTGGTGAAATTTATTTTAGTTTTATGTGATTAGCATATTTTTATATAACCTAGAATATTGAATTCCATACATAATTAAAATGATAATGTAGATTGAACAACATTCTACAATCACATCAGTAGAATATTGTTAAAAACTAGCTAGTATTTTTATTAATTTTAAGAACTACACTAAGTGACTTGAGTTTATTTTTGTAAAAACATATCTACATTTTATAATAATTATCATCATCAATTATTATTATTATAAAAAATAATTATGTTCATGCATAAAGGATCTCATTTTTCTTTTTGTGGTCATTGTTATTTATAAAATCTTCAATCTAATAACAGGCATTATCATTCCATCATGATTGGTTTGAGGACTCTATTGTAAATTTTTATATAAGTTATATCAACAAAAAAATATTTGTATTAATGTACCATTATTCTTATAATTTTAATAGTGTGTTTTTTAAATTTTTTTATTATAATTTAGCAGTTTTTATATAGTTTTATATTATTCTTTTGATTTGTAAGTCCACATCACCTATCCAAAAAATATATTTATCTCTAATTTTTTATTTTACTTCCATGTCTTCAAAACCCATGTTTTCAGTTTAAACAAAAAATTATAGTTAAAAACAATAGTTTCATGATGAAAACTATGATAATGAACTTGGATTATCCTGATTCATTAATAAAAAGATCCTTGGTTTATTTGTGACCTCTATGAATTAACATCACATCAATCTAAGATATTTATGTTCTGTATAACTAAAAATACATGTTATCAATTTAAAATTGATTTCTTATTATAAAATATACATTGCATAATCAATATTGATAAAAAATTCTTAAATTATTAAAAAAATAAATTAAAATAACAAGTATTCATTTTGGACATGCAATAATTATCGTCACATCAATCTGAGACACAGTGTAGACGATATGACTCAAAGTGTGTGTTTTCAATTAAAAAGTTATATTTTAGTTTAAAATAATAATCACATACTCAAAATGAGTTAATACCCTTATATATTCATGAAAATTGAAAAAATTTGATTTTTGGTTAATAATATGTCAATTAGACACATGGTTTGGCTATTATTATTAAAAGTGCATATTTTTCAATTTAAAAAGGTCATTTTTGTACAAAACTTGCATCAAATAATCAAAACCAAGAAAACTTACTCATATTTTTCTAATTCATTAGATAAATTATTCTTGGATAATTTTTAACCTCTATGTGTTAACCTCACATCAATGTAACACATGGTATAGTTGGTATGACTTAAAGTGCATGTTTTCAATTAAAAGTGACATTTTAATTCAAACCAAACAAACCATACTAAAAAATAAGAAAACATTCATGTATTATCATGATAATTTTTTTAAAATGATCATTTATTCATTCCAAACCTGTTGGAATTTTCTTCATGTCAATCCAAAAAACAGTTTAGCTTATATGACTGAAAGTTCATGTTTAAAGTTTAACGATGAATTTTTAGTTAAAAATTCACATCATATTCTCAAAATGAAATAAATATAATATTTTCATGATACATTATAATAATGGTTCTTGATTCATTTTTTGACCTATATAAAATTTTCTCACATTAATCCTACAAACAATGTGGTCAGTATGAATGATAGTATGTGTTTTTAGTTTTAAAGTGACATTGTAGTTCAGGACGTGGATAACATACTCAAAATAAATAAAAATTTATTATATTTTCATGATACATTATGAAAAATATATTTCATTAATTTTTAAGTGTATTAATTAACCACATATAAATCTATGTGATACTACAGCTGGTATGATAGTCTGTGGGTTTTTTAGTTTAAAAGATTCATTTCAATTCAAAAAATGCATCATTTACTCAAAACTAAGAAACAAAATCTAGATTGAACAGATATGATAAAAAACAAGCCCATGATTCCTTTTTAATTTGTAGTAATTAACCTAACATCAATAGAAAACATGGTGCTTCCTATATGGCTGAATCTATCTGTTTTCATTTTAGAAATGACATATTTTTGTTCAAAACATGTATCTTACTCTCAAAACAAAAAAAATCACTTCGTTTTTTATGATAAAACATAATATGTTTTTTTTATGTTATTTATGTTAATTATATTTTATTTATACATTATTTAATAAAAGAGTTTTTATTTATTTCATTATTTGATATTACTAAAATAAACATTATCATTTATTATAGGTACACAACTTTTTCTATGGGTCTGGGTTGATCTATGGTAATGATCTCCTACACGTTTTCTTCATTCTTCTTTAATTTTGTTTAAAATTTTAGTTATTTTTAATTAAATATTCTTATAAATTTTTTTGTAACGTAATAGAGTGTTTCAATTTAAATTTATTATGTATTTACACTACTAGAAATATGACATATACCAACGGTCCTCTAATAATGGTTTGAAAAAACAAATTGTATATGTACCCTATAACAGGGGTTTGATCAATTTATTAATATTATTCTGGTATATTTCGACCTATACTAATGTTTTGGTCAAACCATTGGTATATGTAAGGTATATGGCTATTTATACCTTTGGTTTGAGAAAACTATTGGTATGGGTATGGTTTTTGTCCACGTATACCTATAGTTTGGTAAACCTTTTGCTTTATATTTTTCTTATGAACAAAAATACAAATGGTTTAACAAACCATTGGTATTAGTTTTTTTATGGCAACAAATTCTAATGATTTGGTAAAACAATTGGTATAGGTAGCATACTCCAATGGTTTGACCAAACCATTGGTATCAATGAAACTATTATTTATGCGTAATTAAAATAATAATAATTTTTATTATTAAAATAACCACAAAAAATAAAAAATATTTTTATTCATACATTTATATATATATATATGAACATAAAAGTGGTTATATAGTACTGCTAAAGTCTTTTGAAAATAATGACTTCGTCCTATGATCAATACTCAACATGGGGAATATTTTTCAATTCAATACCTATACCAATAGTTTTAATAAATTATCTATATTGGTATTCCCTATGACATATACCAATGGTTTGAGAACTTATAACAATGGTTTTAACAAACCATTAGTATAGGTCATTCCCAATGAAATTAATGGCTCATCAAACCATTAGTGTTGGATATAGAAATGGTTTGATGGTTCAAAGATGTTGGTATAAAATTTCTTTATGTAATTTAAAATTTTTCATTGTGTATATATTGTTTATAATATGAAAATATTTGATTTTTTACAATATAAATGTTGATTTGGGAGTGATATTGACTACTATAGTAATGTATTATTCATGGAGGGGCATACTGTAGCAGTTTTCTAATTAAAACTAACACTAATAAAAATTGATTTTTATCAGTTATTGTTTTAGCACTGATAATGATGGGATTTATATATTCTATTTTTAGTGTTGATATAAGAAAAAAGGCTAACAATTGCACCAACATTATCAGTTATTTTAAAGATGTCATAAAAGTGATTCTTCATTCTTATAAATATATTTTCTATAATAGTTCATTTGATTCATTTTTTCCAATAATTTGAGGATTAATTACATGCCATTAAATTGAGCAGGAAATAATTGATAAATTCCCATTTATATATTCATTTTTGTTATTTTTTATTATTTTATATAATTTTTTTTGAAATTTTGGAATTATTTTTTTACTATTTAATTATGATGTGTTTAATGGTATACTATTTTTTAATTATTTTTCAACAATTTTATTAATTTCATGAAATTCGTACCCATAACAAATAAAAAAATCCTATTTATCTTTAAAAACTAGTATCCTCGAGTTCAATAGATGCATATGGTAGGCTATAATTTCTATAAGCATACACATTTGTATCTACAATTATTTAAAATGTGAATCCCTCATCCAGATATAGTGCGTTTTTTATTCACACGTTCTACTATTAAAAATGGAATGGCTGGAAAAAGCCTCATGATCACCCCAATATTACTTACTGAAAAATTCCATCAAAAATTGGTTTTCTATAAGTAATACCTATACAATACAAAATATATTGTTCCATTTACACATTAATTCTATTTTATCATATGGATTGTTTAGTAGACTTTATATAACCATTGGTTTGATTCCACTTATACAGGTCATTAGGGATTCTCACACTAAAAAATTTATCCTGATGTGAGGGTTGACCACTAACTTATAATTGAAATCAATCTCATTTAATATTTCAATTTTTGATAATAAAATAGAATTAGAGTATGGTGGGATTATCAATTATAACAATCATTATGAAAATTTATTTTAGTTGTATTTAGTCACTGCAATGTAGCATATTGTAGTCACTATCATTTATAGATAAAACCACTCATTCCTACCAATCATATATGTAAAAAATATTTTTCAAATGAGTTTTAAAATGAGATTGTTTATTATATTTTTTCTATGAAAATTTTCATAAAAAAAATAATTTGTGTTTTCTTTTATTTTGGATTTTATATCTCGAGAACTGTTAAGGGTGATAACTCGTGTTGTCAAGTCATGTTTGGGATGAGTTATTTTTTTGATATAAACACCAATATATTCTGAAAACAAAAGGTATGTTTAATAAATAATGTCGAAACACTCAAAAACTTACAGAACATATTTTTTATGGTATACATCACACAATCAATTTATCAAAATTAGTTGAAATTCCATTTTTTAATAACACAATGTGACAGGGCTACAAAAAACACGACACGACCCAATTAAACATAATTCAACATGAAATTATTCAACAAAACCTAACATAATTAACATTATTAGCACAAATAATAGAAAAATATTTAACTTATATATATTGAAAAAATTATTCATGTTAGAAATTTTTTTATAAAACATAAAAAATTTATTGCAAATTATTATTTCTACCCAATTAAATAAAAAGGCAGTCACAAATATTAAACTAATAAAAAAAGGAATTTTTTAAATAATAAAGAAGAAAACTAAACCAATATAAAATAAAATAAAATTAAAATATATACAAAAAAATTAGACGAACTAATATAATCAAATTCACATAAATTATAAACCAAAACAATCAATAAAGAAAAAAACAAAAAATCACCATGAAATATTTTTAAAAATCATCCATAGCCCCACTAGTGAATAAATAAACATTCCAAGTCAAAATATATGCTTGGTTCAAATATTTAGAAATACATAATGACCATAATCTACAAACTTGTTGAATAAAATAGTTTCTAATTAAAATAGAAGGTAACAAATTTCAAACCAAATAAAAATTCAAAATAATAAATCAGAAGTAAATTATGTGGTTCTAAAAATAGATATCCCATTAAATTTTTTTATTATCACTAAATTGATAAATAGTGAAAAAATATAATTCTGTTTAAATAATAAAGTTAAATCAAAAAAATAAATTCCCCAACTAAACACGATGACCTTCAATTGACCAAACATAAATCCAAAAAACCATATATTTGAAATGAAAATTTTATTGTAACCAAATATAGTTGATTCATTCCCTATATAAAAACATCATTAGAAATATATAATGAAATAATGAAAATGTATTATAAAATTTTAAAAAGTAACACAAAAACTTGATATTATGGACTATGTAGTACAATTATACATCCCTTGTGCAATTGCAGAGAGTGTTGTAGAAAATTAACATTGACTTCCCCAGGTCGTTTTCTTATGGATAGGTTTGGTTTTTTTCACAATTTAATTCACTTTTAGAAGAACATAATTATAAAATATATAATGAGATCAGGTGAGTTTTATTAGAAGTAACCAAAGTTGTGAAAATTTATAAGAATATAGTTTGTAGAAGCTAAACATGATATAAATTTAGTTGAGATAAGTAACCTATTGAAAAATAGTGACGATGTTGGGATTACTTTCATTTTTTATATTTTATTTTATAGAACATTTAAATTATTTTATTGAAAACACACTCAATAAATCCCACACTCTCTTAACACATTATCTCACTCTTTATCATAATGTTGAGTACACTTATGGTTGTGTATTCTAGGTATACTAAAATAGTTATACTTTTTAGTTTGTGATTTAAATGTGAATTAGCCTTTTAGTTGAAAATTATTATTTAGACAACTAAGTCATTCATTTAGTTCAAAAGTATGATTTTTCTTTTTCAACTTCACTCAAACCTCCCAAATCATACACCAGGTGATTATCTTTGGAATTATTTAGAATAAGAGAAATATATATAGCAAGATATTTATTCAATTAAGATTCCATAATAATACCCAAATACACATTACCAAAACCCCACTATAAAATATCAAAACATAATCAAGATCATATAAAAAAATTAAATGAATAATAATGAATATTCTATATGATGATCCTAGGTTGTATTCTTTAGGAGTATATTCTCTAAAAAATGTTGGAACTTTGCAACAATCCCTCCACTTCCTCTATGATCTACCATTTGAATTTAATCCCCTTTTTCTAATCAAAACACATATATATCATGTTATGGGTTCATTATACATGTATAGCTCATACTTAACTCTAAATGGATCCCTAAATAACCATTAGCTATGCCTAAGTGGGTCCTATTTTATCTCTAAAGGTTTAATTTTTATCAATCAATCTCATAATTTGATCACCTGATTTGGTTAGATTGGAATATATGGGGATTCCCTTAGTCCCAAAAAGTTGTGCACATCTTCCATGTGGATCTATAACTAATCAATAGTTCCCATTAGATATTTTATCTTCCTTATTCCCATATTTATCAATTAATATCACTCATGAATTTTTGAAGGTTATATAAACTAAAATGGAATATTTATAGTGTGGAACTAATGGAAGTGAACAATTTTGAAAATTAATCCTTAAGCCTTTATTGTCACAAACATAGTCTATTTTTTGATGCAAAAATAGTATTGTATATGCGTCATGGTTTTAATAATTCCCTTCCCATAATATGTTAGGATATGTTCATATAATATGTTAGAAACTCAGAGTACGTTAATGTTGGTGTTTCCTTAATATATAATGCTTTATATTTGGACAGTGTTCATTTTCTGAAGTGCTTAAATTTTCAAATTCCTTGAAAAAATAGCATACAAATACCTATTCTGTTCTCAAGTTAATGATGTCTTAAGTTAATTTCTAAACTGCTATTAAGGTAAGATGTTTTTTGAGGCTATAATGTATATGGTGTTGGAGTTGATTTCAACTTAAGGAATACATTTATACAAAATTTATGTTAAGGTTGTCCCATTATGTTAATGTACACTATGTTTCAAAACTAATAAACTTTTAAACTGATGAAAACAAGAAAACATGGTGATTATAATGTTATATTATGTTAAAACGATAGAAGGTATTGGATTTAGAATACTCTTAGAGGTCGGTGCATACTATGTTGGCTTGGAGATGACATGTTGAGATCGAACACACATAATGTTGGGCCTCAAATTTTGTATCCTAAAAACCAATACACACAATATTCACGAGTTTATGATTTTCTAAATACTCATAAAAATCATTGGCAACAAACTGATTATTTATTTAATTAACTGTAGTCTCCTTTCCATTCATCAAATCATGTCAAAACATAAATTAATCAATTTTAAATGAATTCAATTTCAAATTATAACTTGAATGAATAGATGTCAATTATTGAATTTTCTTGTAAGATTTCATATTTCCAAAAGTTCTAAAAACAACAATATACTATTTATCTATAGTTTTTGAAATAAAACAATTGAAAATAACGGATATAAAACATAAAATAAATGAAAAATTGGGAAATTAACATTCCCACAATCTTGAGTAATTACTTTTCCTCATGTAATTAGTCATGAAAATTTTCACAAAGATCCAACTTTTTCTCAAGCATGATTCATGGGTAATTGATAGATAAATGAATATAAATTATTTAAATCCTGAATATAATATGCAATACATTCATACATCTATATCCCTTATAATAATCTTGTGACATTTAATTTTCTTCCAACTTGATTCAACTTATATAACAATATGATATTTTATATTCCCTTTCTATATATATGATCATAATTCCCCATATTGTCCATCTCTTTTAACAATAAGCCACTAACAAAATTTTTGTTTTCATAATCCATTTCATGTGCATATAACTTATTTAATGACAGAAAAAAAATCTAGAACTAAGTAATCCCATATAGAAATCACCCTCAATGGTTACATGTGATAGATAAGGCATACAAGAAAGGTTGGATGTTTGACACTCAAATTTCCCTTTAACTCTTATTATGAATTTTCATTCTCACTCATGCACTCTATACATGGTTATATTTTTGAAAATTTGATTAGTAATGCCACATTATCATTATAATCTAATTCATATAACATATAAAATTATTATTTTAGATTTTTCCCAAATTTTTTATTCCTCAGAGTATAATTTTTACCAAAGCTCGAGTTCAAGGATTCAGTGTAAATATATTTCATCACAATCCACCTAAAACCTTCTCAAATAAATTTATCTGAACCATTTCAACTTGAATGTCAATCTATATTATCTAACTTAACTCTCTCCTATGGTTTATGAATATAATTATTATGTCTATTTTCATACAACACACACACCTTTCTCTCTTACATCATTGATTTTTAATATAGATTATTTTATATATATGAAATGATATACATGAATGATATAACCAATAGTGTTTATATCAAATTACAGGGTTAAAATACCCACTATCTAGGTTTTCACCTCTTGTATGTCATATATTTTACTCATTTGTCTTCAATATATCTTCTTCTATTACTTCATCCTGTAAAATATAAGTAACACACTTAGTGGGGAGAAATTATATGTATTAAAAAAATACTAAAAATAAAATCTTTTTAATGGGATATCTCCCAATATGTATTTTTGTATAGTTACATTCCTGACTCTATTATATCATTCAAAAATTTATCCTCAGGATAGTGGATTTTTTTCACCTTGTTACATTTAAAGAAAAGATTCATTCTTTATCAATTAACTGTGAATGGACCACCTTCTTATATAACTATATTCACTAATCCATTTTAATTAACTTTGAACACCTTAAATTTTAAAAACCATATAGAATTCAATATCCTTGGAAATAGTTTCAGTATTGAATTGAACAAAAGCACAAGTTATCCATCCTAGATTTTTTTGGATTATCAATTTTTATTAAATATCTTAGTTATCTCCTTTATAATTCATTCATTATTAGATGATTCCCTTTATATTTATTTATAACATTCAGATAATATTTCTCTTCACATCTACACTCATGTAGTCTATATACATTTCCATGAAAAGAAAAAAAATTCTCTAGGTGCAATCTCAACTTGTGAGGGATACACCATACAAAATAAAAATATATTTTGGAATATACCTATTTTTATTTTATAAGTTATTATATATTCTTAAACTGAATCCTCCACTTTATATTCACAATCCTCCTATGAGTCTCAAACTATATTTTCAAAGATCTATGATAAATCCTTATTAAACACTTTTTCTTGTCCATTGCTCTATGGATGGTAGATATTTATAGTCCTATGTTTAGATATGTATTTCTAAATTGTGGATCTAAACAAAATATTTTGAGAAATAATAAATTTTCAATGATTATTTCTATTGGAACTCTATATCTATAGAATATGGTCTTTATGGAAAACAACACTACTAATGAGCCCATGTTTTCAAAAATGATATAAATTCTACCAATTTTGAAATATAGTTAAATTATACTTCGATATATTCATTTCCATGTTATTTTTGGAAAATTATCCCTTAATTTGAATCCCTAAACATTAAAAAACTCAATAAGAATCTTTATCTATGGAAATTGTTTTCTTCTTCCAATATTTCATGTTCTCTATAAATTATAAAAACTATTTACCACCTATTTAGAATCCTTGAAATTTATGGGATAATAGATTCCACATTATAATACCATAGAATAATTCATAAATTCTTTATAATTCCCACTACATTGAAAAATATGTAAATGATTTAGAATAGGAAAATTTTCTTCTTCTGGGACACACCTTCTAATTATGCCATCAACACTTTGTTTGTAAAAGAATGTTTATTCCTAAATTAAGTACTAACTCTTTCTTAATTATATTTTTTACTATTTTTTATACCATATATGCTTTTACATGTAACAATATAATTATATATTTCATAATAATATGGAATTCATATGTCTGTAATAATAAATACCAATTTATCTTGAAATACCTCCTTAATAGGATAACTGTGATCATCCTAAAAATCCTCCAATATTGATAACTAATATGTAAACAAGTAATTGGTTCCCTTATTGTCCTTCATGTCCATGTAAAATTCTTATAACATTAGTACCAACCTGATTAGTCTCAGTTCTACTTTTATTTACATAATAGATTCTTTAATTTTGAATTTTTAGTGTGGAAATTCATCCTACTACCAAATACGTAATGTCTAAATTTATCCATATAAAACACAAAATATAACATATCTTTCTATGTTACTACATAGTTTAGATATAATATTTTTACAATTTTTCTATCACAGTATATCACAAGTATTTTATTTCCTTTTCTCTTGCTAAATGGATACCACTATAAAATCATTAGCATCATACATGATCTCAAAAGGTAAATTTTATACTACTATGGTGATTATGGGTGCTGAAATAAATTCCTTCTTTAATCTATTAAAATCCTCTCATCATTATTTAATGAAATTTAATTTTTCATCCTTTACTAGCAGTGAATGAAATAGCATAACAATCTTTGATAAATTTATTATGATCCTCTTGTAAAAGCCTATATATCCAAGGAAACTTATCACTATGTTTGCTGAGGTTGATAGTGGATGTGTTGGAATAAATTCAATTTTGTCCTTTTCCACCTTAATTCCATCCATGGATATTTTGGGACAAAGAACTATCCATTCGTTCTTTATAACCTAGATTCAATTCTAATTAACTGGAAGGTTCATCTCATCACATGTGTTTGGAAACCTTTCCATATTCTTCATGAATTTCTCAAATTTCATTCCCAATACTAAATATTAATCCATGAATACATTAATGATATTTTCAATCATATATAATAAAATTTACATTAGGAATCTCTAAAATGTGGAAAGAGAGCCCCACAATTCGAATTGTTTGAAAAAGTTCCATATGGACATGTGAATCTTGTGTTCACATGATCAATAGGATCAATGGGAACATTATTTTATATTGAATAACCATATATAAAGAAAAATGGTGTGTGGTTTACATTCCTTTATATCATTTGATTGATAAATGGAAATTGGGAAGGATACTTTATTAATTATTTGTTAAGATTCTTGAAACCTTCACATACTTTATATCCAACTACTATCCTTGTTGAGATTTCATCACATTTCTTGTACTTTTTAATTGTCATCAAATATTTCTTATAAGTGCCTCTAAAATTTTACATTAATCATTACTAAGAATAAAGGATAATAAAATTCAACTTTTATAAGAACTTATTTTAGCATTGATAATGGAAACATTTTTCAACATTTTATTTAGCACTGATAAAAAATTTCTATATTTATTTGTGAAATCTTTAAATATTTTGACTGAAATAAAATATATGTCACATAGTTTTTATGTGAATTAATTAAAATTTATATCTTTTAGAAATTTTCATATGAATTTTTAAATATTATTGATATTATTTTTTATATATACCATATTTATATATATAATTTATAAATAATGATATTATAATGTAGAATATATTGTCTTATATGGAAATTATAATAAAATTAATATTATATTTATATATTATATAGTTTTATATATATACGTGTGTGTTGGTTTGACAAACATATATACATTTCCTTCACACAAACAATCATGTACTAATAAAAAAATAATGTCATATATAAAAATTTCATCAGTAATTGATTCAATTAAATAAATTTTTAAAAATATATTTTTTGAAACTATCATAATATATATATATATATATATCAGCTATGGTGTGTTGTACCCCTCTCTCTTGGATTTTAATGATCACAATCACTCTTTTTTTGTTCTAACTTGTTTTCAAGTGTTTTTGTTGATAGGCAAAAGGTTGCCAAGGAGTTGGGCCAAAAAGGACTGAAAGTAGACTCTATGAGTCTACCGGCCAACCGGTGGATTCCACCGGCCAGCCGGTGGTCTCTGGCAAAAGCAATGGTTTCTGTCCAGAGCCATCGGGCAGCCGGTGTGAGCTCCCCTGGCCAGCTGGTATTGTCACCAGCCAACCGGTGGCTGACCACCGGCCAGCCGCTAGAACCTGGGTAGAGAGCTTGCTCTCTGTCTGGAGCTCCGGCCAGCCGGTGGATCAGGACCGGCCAGCCGGTGGACCACCGGCCAGCTGGTGAGACACCACCGGCCAGCCAGTGTGCCCAGTCAAACTAGCCGTTGGGCTTTGACCATACTTGTACTTTTGACTCCCAACGGCTCCGAAGGCCTCTCCAACGGCTCCAAAGACCCCCAACAGCCATTTGGGTGTTCCTCTCCTATAAATAGAGGACTAGGAAGCCCCGGAAAACAACGGTATCCCACGGGAACATTTTTCGATCATTTGGCGAACCTCCAGCGCATTCCTTCAAGGATCCCCACCTGCTCCAACTCACTTCCACAACCAAGGAGCACCACCATAGAAGCTTGGGAGCGCTCTTCATCATCACCAATCAATCCATTGGCGCCCAAGACTTCTCCTCTTTACGATTTTTATTGTTTTATCATTTTGAGCATTATTTTGAGTTTGTGCATACAAACCCTTATTTCTCTCATCCTCCCTTATTTTGGGTTTTCACACCACCTTCAAGGTGTGAAGAGGTTAGTCAAGCCTTCCCTGTAAAAGGCTTGAGTCATAGGTGAGCTAGCCTTCACCTGTAAGAAGGCTAGTGGGTTTCTTGCTACAACCAATAAAAAGCAAGCTGTAATAGGTTTCTAGGATGCCTTAAAGTCTAGTGGGTTTCTTGCTACAACCATTAAAAAGAAAGCTGTCGTATAAATCTCTCAACGGTTGAGTTGGGAGCGGAGACGTAGGCTTGGGATTCAGGCCGAACTTCGTTATCAATTTTGTGTCTTGCCTCTTTTATTTCCGCTGCGCTTTAACTTTTTCTTAAATTGTTAAACTTTTTTGAAAAGGCTATTCACCCCCCCCCCCCCCCTCTTGCCATCACTCTCCGACCCAACAATTGGTATCAGAGGGAGAATTTGATCACCGGTTTCAAATTCAAGATCCATTGTGATGGATTCATCTTCTTTCACCCCCGAAGGTTATTCATTGGGTCGTGCTCCTTTTTTTGATGGAACCGACTATACCTATTGGAAAACCCGCATGTCTACTTTTCTTAAGAGTATAGGTTATCCTATTTATAGAAATGTCATGCATAGTTACTCTCTCTCATCTCCCGATGAATCCAAACGGACTCAAGCTGATATTAAAAATTTCGAGCTTGATGGGAAAGCCATGAACGCTCTTCATTGCGGCCGTGATCGTAATGAATTCAATCGAGTTTCCACATGCACTTTATCTCATGAAATCTGAAAACTTTTGGAGGTTACCCATGAGGGGACCAACAAAGTTAAGGATACTCGATTGGATATGTACCGTCAAGATTTTGAGTCTTTTACCATGCATCCATCTGAAAATATTACTGATATGTTTACTCGCTTTACTGATGTTTGTAATGGGAGAAAGTCTCTTGGAGATGATGTTTCTGAAGAGATGATGGTCAAGAAGATCCTTTGGATCTTACCAAGTTCATGGGCACCGAAAGTCACGGCAATTCAAGAAGCGAAGAATTTAAAAGAAATTCCGGTCGAAGAGCTCATCGGATCCCTCATGACCTACGAGATCACCATGAGGAGGCAAGCTGAAAAGGAAGGCAAACTCATCAAAACTCCAAATAACATCACCTTCAAAGTTCAAAAAGAAGAAAGATCCTCCTCCTCATCTTCTTCCTCTTCAAGTGGCGATTCAGAAATCGAGAACCTTGCCCGCAAGATGCACAAATTCATGAAGAAGAACAAAAAGAAGAAATCTCGCAAGGCTCGAAAGGAAGAACTCGACGAAAAATCCGAGCCCGAGGTAACATGCTATGGGTGCGGCAAGAAAGGCCATTATAAGCCCAATTTCCCACTCCACAAGACAAGGGCCAAGCAAAAGGAAAAGAAAAAGGCATTCAAGGCCACTTGGAGTGATAGCTCCTCATCCTCCTCCTCCTCAAAAGACGATGGTAAAAAATGTCTAATGGCACATCATGAGGTAACCTCTTCCGACTCCTCTTCCTCTTGTTCTTCCAATTCTTTCAATCATTTATCTTACGAGGATCTCTAACATGCGAGAGATCAATTGGAGGAAGGTTTTCACGAACTTTCTTCCAAATTTATTGCCTTAAAAAAGAAATTCAAAATTCTTTCTTTCAAAAAGGATCAACTTCTCAAAGAGAAGGAAGACTTGTCCCTCAAGATCCAAAACCTTCCCGATGTTGATTCTATGGAATCAACAATCAAGGATTTAAGGAAATCCCTTGCTAAGTTCACCGAAGGTGAACATAACCTTTCGAAACTCCTTGGTTCCCAATGCATATCTAGAACCACCCAAGGGCTTGGCTATTCCAAGAAAGCTTCCTCTTCCCATGCTCCTACTATTTTTGTAAGGGGGAGCTCCCAATATAAATTTTTCAACTATTGCAAAAAGATCGGGCACTTAATTTACGAGTGCGACTGAAAAAATGCCTGGTATGGAAGGCCCAAAACCATTTCCTTTAACGATGAATTTTATAGGAGAAGACCCGCCACAAGACAAGTTTGGATTGAAAAATCCCTTTTAGCGAGTCTCTCCGGACCAAAATTTGTCTCGGTTCTAAAATCCTCTCCCCGGTGATTTGTTGTTTTTATTTAGGGGGAGTTAGGATCGTTTAAGCCTTTTTGCATTTTTTTTTCAAAACTTTAAATTCAAAACTTTCAATTCAAAACTTTCAATTCAAAACTTTCAAATTAAAACTATCAATTCAAATTTCAAAAATTTCAATTGGTTCAAAATCTCTATCTTGTTTTTCAAACCTTTCCTTCAATCAAATTTTATGCCCCGTGCTATTTTGATAATCACAAAGGGGGAGATTTCCTTGGTTGATTGGGGGAGAAATGTTTCTCTTATGATTTGCTTTACTTTTCAATTTATCATTTAAAGCATTCCTTTCATTTCAGTCTTTTACATTTCTTGTTTTGGTGATTGTGATCATCAAAATAGGGGGAGATTGTTGTACCCCTCTCTCTTGGATTTTAATGATCACGATCACTCTTTTTTTGTTCTAACTTGTTTTCAAGTGTTTTTGTTGATAGGCAAAAGGTTGCCAAGGAGTTGGGCCAAGAAGGACTGAAATTAGACTCTCTGAGTCTACCGGCCAACCGGTGGATTCCACCGGCCAGCCAGTGGTCTCTGGCAGAAGCAATGGTTTCTGTCCAGAGCCACCGGCCAGCCGGTGTGAGCTCCCCGGCCAGCCGGTATTGTAACCAGCCAGCCGGTGGCTGACCACCGGCTGGCCAGTAGAACCTGGGCAGAGAGCTTGCTCTCTGTCTGGAGCTCCGGCCAGCCGGTGGATCAGGACCGGCCAGCCGGTGGACCACCGGCCAGCTGGTGAGACACCACCGGCTAGCCGGTGTACCCAGTCAAACTAGTCATTGGGCTTTGACCAGACTTGTACTTTTGACTCCCAAAGGCTCCGAAGGCCTCTCCAACGGCTCCGAAGACCCCCAACGGCCATTTGGGTGTTCCTCTCCTATAAATAGAGGACTAGAAAGCCCCGGAAAACAACGGTAGCCCACGGGAACATTTTTCGATCATTTGGCGAACCTCTGGCGCATTCCTTCAAGGATCCCCACCTACTCCAACTCACTTCCACAACCAAGGAGCACCACCATAGAAGCTTGGGAGCGCTCTTCATCATCCCCAATCAATCCATTGGCGCCCAAGACTTCTCCTCTTTACGGTTTTTATTGTTTTATCATTTTGAGCATTATTTTGAGTTTGTGCATACAAACCCTTCTTTCTCTCATCCTCCCTTAGTTTGGGTTTTCACACCACCTTCAAGGTGTAAAGAGGTTAGTCAAGCCTTCCCTGTAAAAGGCTTGAGTCATAGTTGAGCTAGCCTTCACCTGTAAGAAGGCTAGTGGGTTTCTTGCGACAACCAATAAAAAGAAAGCTGTAATAGGTTTCTAGGCTACCTTAAAGTCTAGTGGGTTTCTTGCTACAACCATTAAAAAGCAAGGTGTCGTATAAATCTCTCAACGGTGGAGTTGGGAGCGGAGACGTAGGCTTGGGATTCAGGCCGAACTCCGTTATCAATTTTGTGTCTTGCCTCTTTTATTTGCGTTGCGCTTTAACTTTATCTTAAATTGTTAAACTTTTTTGAAAAGTCAATTCACCCCCCCCCCCTCTTGCCATCACTCTCCGACCCAACATGGTGTTCATCTATTGGTAAGGAAACCATATCAGAATGCATTAGGTTTTTGGTTCAATCCCCATTATAAATATCAGTTATGGTGTTGATCTATTGGAAAGTAACCCACATCAGAATGCATTAGGATTGGGGTTCAATCCTCATTGGCCCCAATTTGGCATACATTCATAGGTGGTTGATTCTGCATGGAGAGAGGATGGCAGTGAATACGAACGGTTGACGACGTGCCAACTAAGATAAACATTAGGATGTTAGTTGAAGGGCATTTTATTATAGGTGGTACCATATATAGTTATCATATCCTTTTACATATATCATTAAATGATTTTAATCATAATTATACATCAAAGTACAAGCCAAGGATCATGAAGTCTAGTGTCTTTGAAGACTAGGTGCATAAAACTAGAAACAGGGAAAAAAATATAATATATCATTCTTTGGTCATCATAAAGAGATCCTAACTTCATTTAATCCCTTAAATATAAATAGGGTACCCTGGGGATCACATGAAAATGGGGATGAGAGAAAAATCCAATCAAGAGAATAAATATAAGAATAAAACCTCATTATATGGGTTATAAGGCATGACATGATGACAAAAAAATGCATGTAACAAATAGAATCTTAACATGTAAACATGGGATCATTCGAACAAAGAATCATAGAAATGTGTCAAAAAAATAGAAGAAATGAATTTAGTATGATTTAAGGGAAACCACTGATACCAAATCTCATATTAGAACATGCCAAGGCTAACCACGAAGACTGTTGCACATAGTAGAACAAGCCAAGGCTAACCGCCAAGACCGTAGCACATAACATCCCGTGGGACTAAACTTTACCCAATTTATTGGAACTCTATCTATTCATAACCATCTTACATTTCATGAATATGTTTTCCACATAAATAAGCATACATAATAACTCTTATATAAACCTAATGGTTACCCAAGCAATGAATTGGGTACCACAATCAGAACAAAAAGCATAACCAATGGGTGTATCATGAAAGTGTCCACAAAAGAAAGGATTTAGAACACACATGGACGTTAATAAGGTAAAATAGGCACATATAATGGTAAGTGATTTCAAACATAAGTGACAACATGTAAGAAATGTATTTGAGAAATTTTAGCATTAAAACATTTTAGTATGGTTTGAAGGAAAATACTACTGAGATTTTAAAATAGAATAGAGAATAATATTTTATGTAAAACCAAAAGTGAACCAAGAAGGTTTTAATAATAAAAAGTCCGATTTTCTAATGTCAATTTTGGCTTAAAATGGATGATATTTGTTCACTTGAAATTTGGTATAAATTTGGGATGTTCCCTTAAAACAGGTTTGCTTATTGGGAAGTATCGAGGAGGGATTCACTTAAAATAATGTATATCCTTGAAAGAGAATGAGGGGTGGATATTGAAGCATAATTTTAGAGAGTATAAAAATATTTATAGGTTTTACATAAAAATAAAATACAACCTCATTTGGGTAAAAAGAAAGATAGAGCAACCTGAAGGAATAAAGGCAGTTCGGGTAGAATTCCTTACGGATTATCAGCATTGTATCGGGTGTACATAGGAAGGATTCATAAGATATAAAGTGGTTTATCATCACTTATAAATAAATATTGATGTATGGGTAAGGTGATAGAAAACACCCCATCATTAGGGATTGCGCATAAAATGGGATAGCAAAGAGGACATTCTTGAATTAAAATAAAATGGAGAGGATCCCTTACCTTAAATATGATGGTGTCATCCATTTGTTTTTAATGAACTGAATAAACAAATTAGGTTTATTAATTAATAATTAATGAAAATATTATATATTTAATTGATTTATTATATACTTTTTAAGTTCATTCAAGACCATTTTGATTGGTTATAAGGCTCAATTTCAATGTTCGGGTCTGTTTGATTGATTGGTTTTAATGATCGGTTCATGTTCAGATAAACATGTGTGATGAAGGTGTTAGTAAAGAATTGAGGTTAAATTTTATTATTTAAAATCCATAATGTTACATGGTTAAAAATTTAATTTTTTTACTTGGAGTGAAGTTGAATCATTATACAAAACATTAGTGACAACCTTTTGGCTTAATTGGTGGTTTTTGACCACAAAGAACATGTTTTGTTTATAAAACCAAAATCATGTGTACAAAACGATTCCAAAACCATATATGATGAATAATACATATATTATGTTCTTTTTAAACCATTAAAATTGTTTCATGACCATAATTGAATATGGTCAGGGAAATTGATAACATGTCATCCTTGATTGTGCTAAATTAACAAATCTGAAACGGTGTTTTCATTTCTTTTAAATAAAATTTGGGGAAAGGAATGAAGATAAATAATTATACAATTAAATTAAAATAATTATAGTAAATTTATGTTATTATTGTTATCATAAATTTTTTTTGGAGGGATGTGAAGAAATAAATAATAATAGAAAATAACTTAAAATAAATAGAAGAATTGGAAAGAGGAATTAACCTATTGATTTTATCTCCTTGGAGAACCTCTTAATGGGAGGGGTTTTGGTCTTTTGAGGAGAAAAATGGCAGATGCACGTGGTTAAGGATTTTGGGAATATATTTGGGTAGAATTTAATTGAGTTACAAGGCTTGAGATGAGTGAATAGAAGAGGTAGTGATTAGTGGTATTAGTAGTGGTGGAGAGAAGGGTTTTCACAGTATTATAATCACTAGTTTATTATTTTTCCATAACAAAACCAATATAGATTATTTCATTAACAAGAATAGTAATAACTGCATGTGAATTAGAACCAATGTCCATTTACATCATCTGTGACTCAAGCATGATGTAGAAATTTAGGTTTTAGTATTTATTATGAATTATCATATTTTACAATTCATCAAAAATTAAACTATTTTAGAAAAATCCCATGAATTCACCCAAACTATTTTGTGACGTGTAGAATCCAAAAATGTAAAAACAAAATTCAAAACTAATTTTCTAAATATGATTAATTTAATATTTAATTAAAAACACAATTTACTTGAAGAAATAACAATTTTAAAAAAGTTATTTTCTTATTCCATGATATAGGTATATAGTACTTACACATGAATATTATTTATATACTATAATTGGTATGGTTACTAGTAATTATGGTATATCACTATTTATAAGGGTGTGTTAGTATTCAGAAGGGTAGGTTACTATTCACTAAAAAATTTGTTTTTCTTATCATACTCCAAATAATTTCCTAATTGCAACTATGTGTGTCAGATTTTCGAAATTCAAATCATAGAAGTGTCAAAATTATGTTTAAAGGTCACATAGTACATAGTAGTTCATTTTGTTATTATTTCATGTGATTATATGACATAATCATAAGAATTAAATTTCCATTAAAAACATTGGGTCGTTACATTCTTCCCCCATTAAGAAATTTCGCCCTCAAAATTTCATTTTACATTCTAGGCGAATAACATGTGCGGGTACATTTCATTCATTGCCTCCTCCAGTTCCCATGTTCCCTCTTTGTACTTATAGTCCCACTATAGTACCTTGACCAGGTGAGTATTCTTGTTATGTTGAAATTTATCTCTATGATCCATGATCATCACTGGCTGCTCCTCGAAAGAAAGATCATCCTCCAATTATACCACCTTTGAGGAGAGTACATGTGAAGGGTATCGTATGTACTTCCTTAAGAGGGATGCATGAAATACATCATGTAGTTCAGCCATGGTAAGTGGAAGTGCTAGTCAAAAGGTCACAGCTCCAACACGATCAAGGATCTCGAAGGGGCTGATGTGCCTGGGAATTACCTTCCCATTCTTTCCAAACCTCATGACCTTATTTCGTGGAGATATGAAAAGAAATACCATGTCTCAAACTTTGAACTCACGGTTTCATCGATGATTGTTCTCATAACTCTTCTGTCGACTATGGGATTCCGTGATATGCTGCTGAATGGTTTTCACCTTCTCCACAATTTCTTCGACCATTTCTGGTCCTAGTAGCTTACACTCACCAACTTCATCCCAACACACCATTTCTCTGCACCTTTCCCATAAAGGGATTCATATGGTTCCATTAGGAAGCTCTAGGGGAAAATTTTATTTTATTAGAATATAACCAGTAAAACATGTGGGTCTCATCCTCCTTTTAAGTCCATAGAACATGCTCCCAATATATTTTCTAGTTTCATAATTGTTTACTCAAATTGGACATCAGTTTGAGGATGATAGGTTTTACTGATGTTTGGTTTAGTGCTTAGTACATGTTGGAGACTTTTCCAAAACTTCGAGGTGAATCTTGTATCTCTATCAGAAATAATAGATAGTGGTACTCTATATAGCCTCACCACCTCTTTCAAATATATCCGTGCAAGTTGATCCAATGAAAATCTCTCACAAATTGAGATAAAGATAGTTGTCTTTTTAAGATAATCCACAAAAACCCATATAGCATTATTTCCTCTAGATGCCCTTGTAAGTCCAGTGAAAAAAGTCTATAGTAATTTTCTCCCACTTCCATGCTGGTATGGGTCATGGTTGCATAATCCTCATAGACTTTGGCCTGTCAGCCATCACATGCTAACATACCAGGAACTTTTATGTATGTTCAGCAATCTCCTTCATATTTTCCCACCAAAAGTTTTTTCAAATATCTCGATACATATTTGTGCTACCTGTGTGGATAAAGAAGGTCAAGCTATGTGCATTATTAAAAATTTCATTCTTTATCTTTGGATCAAATGGTGCACATCACCGTGACCCAAATTTTACAACTCTTTCCTCATCAATCAAGAACTCATAGGATGTCCCATCTTTATTGGATTCCACCCTTTTCGGAATTTTCACTTCTTTTCTTTGAGAATCCATTATTTTCTCCATGAGAGAAAGTTGAGAAAACATTTGAGAAAGGATTGATGATGTTACTCCCTTAATTATTCTCATTCCCATTCTCTTAAAATCTAATAAGATTAGATCCATTTCAATTATCATCATTGATAAAGATCTAGGATCTTTTTTACATAGAGCATATACCATTTTTTTTACCTTACCAAGATGGTAGTGGATTGAATAATCATAAAACTTGATGAGATTTATCAATATTCATTGGTGTATATTAATCACTTTATCTGTGAATATATATTTGATTATCTTTTGATCAGTATATATCTCACACTTCACCCAATAGAGATAATACCTCCATATTTTCAATGCAAATATCACCATTGCCAACTCCAGATCCTGCATAGGATAGTTTTTCTCATGGATTTTCAGATTCCATGAGGCATAGGCTATCCATATATCATTTTTCATTATCACACAGTCTAAGGCCTTATCTAAAGAATCACTATACACCACAACGAGTTCTCATCTTTTTGGGTGTGTGAGTATTGGCACAGTGATTAGCCTCTTTTTCATCTCCTTAAAACACTAATCACATTCCTGAGTCCTGACAAACATTACTCTTTTCAGTGTCAGCTTGCTCATTGGTCTTGACAATCGTGAAAATTTATTCATAGATTTTCAATAATACCTAGCTAGACCATAAAATATGTGGATCTCTATTAAAAATGGTGGTCTGGGCCACTTTTCGATTGCCTTTATCTTGTAAGGGTCCATAGATATCCCTTGGCAGGTGATAAAATTCCCCATGAATGATACTTCCTCCATCCAAAACTCACAATTATTATACTTTTCATACATCTTCTACCTTCATAGTGTTTTTAACATAATATTAAAATTCTCTTCATTCCCATCCTTTGTCTTGGGGTATATCATAATATCATCAAAAAACATTACACCAAATTTTTTAAGGTAATCTCTACAGACACTATTCATTAGATCCATGAAAATTTCGGGAGCATTAGTAAGTCCAAAGGGCATCACTACAAACTCAGAGTGTCCATGCCGCATTTGAAATGTAGTCTTGGTAATATCTTCCTTCGTCACCTTTAATTGGTGATATCCCGATCGAAGGTCCACCTTAGTGAAATAATATCCCCCACGAAGCTGATTGAACATGACATATATCTGAGGAAAGGGATACTTGTTATTTATCGTGCTTTTATTGAGCTCACAATAATCAATGAAGAGGCGCATTGATATGTCCTTATTCTTAATGAAGATGACTGGCGCTACCCATGGTGAAGCACTAGGGTATATAAAACTTTAATCCAGATTCTCATGTAACTGCTTATTCAACTCTAGTTCTACAATTTCCATTATGTAAGGTTTCTTTGATATAAGTAGAGATCCAGGAACAACTTCAATTGAGAACTCAACCTCTCAGTCATGAGGAATACCAGTCAACTCTTCATGGAATATATCAGTGTAATCCCTCACAATGGGAATTTCTTTAAGTATGATTCTCTCCTTTGTCTCAATAATTTGGGCTAGATATTCTTTCTCATAGGGAAGTAATATACACACATGAGATGATGATTCTAAAGGAGATTCATCTACCACTTTAAACTTGTAAAAAATCATAGTATGCTTTGGGATGTGAAGAGTGGTCTCCCTTTCCTGAAATTTGATGTTGTCTTTGTATAAAGTCAGTCTATCCATTCCCATGATAACATCTAACTCCACTAAAGGAAGTATGATAAAATTTTCTAGGAGGCTCAGTTCACAAACATTTACTGGGGAGGTGTTATAAACCTTGGATGCAATAATTTCCCCATTCCCTATTCTCACAGATAACATATCCTCTAAATTTTGAGGTGTTTTTTGAATAGTTCTACTATACTTGCAAGATATAAAATAATGTGTAGAACCAGAATCAAATAGTAAGTTCAATATTCTTGAATGAATAACTATAATACATGTCACCACATCATTTTAAGCTCCACCTTAGAAATAGGGATAGTATACGCCCTTCCTTGTTTCCTTGGAGTATGTTTTTGATTCCCTTCAACAACCCTTGGTTTAGGGAAATTATTTGCATAATTCTCATGCCCCTTATATTTATAACACTACTCTAATGGCTGATAATTGATCTGAACCATCCTTTCTTATTTCACATATGTGGGATTTTTCATATCTCTTTGGCTGTTCTTGGGCAGATGTCCCATCTTTCCACATTTGAATAAATACATGGTTCTCTTTAGATAGTTCCTAACATGATTCTTCCCACAACATCTACAAGTGGGATATTTTGGCTTCTTTCCATCATGGGATTTTTTTATTATACCACCCAGGTTGTTCTCCATTTTTCTCTTCTTATCATTAGACCCAAGAGACTACTGAGATTCTCTAATATCTATATCAACCTTGAGGGAACAATGTACTATCTCCTCATAATTGTCGAAGTCTCATATTCCCAACACATTCTATCAACTCGCCTTTATCCCACTAAAGAAGTGATCCACTTTGATTTTGGTGTTCATGAAAAATCCATAGACGTACATTTCAATCCTTGTAAAGTTTTCTTCATATACCCCGATGGACTCATCTTTTTTCTACTTGAGTCTGATGAACTCTCTTTCCATCGTGATATTGAGGGTTGTAGGAAACTATTTATTGAAAAACATCCTCTTGAATTCCTCCCAATCCGTGAAATCGATATCCTCTTGGGACTTTGTATTCATGATCAGTTTCCACCACTGATCAGCTTCCCCATCTAAACGATAAACCGCCAATACAACAATATCTTTTTTTGATCACTATAGAACAGTGAATATCTTTTCGATGGAGTTAATCAACTATTCCAAAAGGAGGGGATCCGAAGATCTGTTAAACATGGGAGGCCTTTTCCACATGAATGATTCGATAGTGACTTGCACTTTCCTAGGAGGATGAGGGTGTTCCACATGATTCAAGTTATTTTTCATAACATAAGCCAGCTGAGCGAGTACTGTCATGATTTTTTGAGCACTTGTTCCCATGATATCATGTATTTCATTAGGGAAATATTCACATTTCCTATCACATTGGTTGTTGGAATGTTTTCTTATATTTCCCACCATTAAAAAAGAAAAATAATGTACATTTAGATGTCTTGAATACTTAGCTATTGAGCATAAAAAGGAAATGTTGAACATAAAACGATAAACTTATAAAGGTGAAGTATATGCTAACTTGTGATTCCTTATGTTTAAATCTAGGTTATCATAGATCTATTTCATAACTTATATTATTAGGGGTTTTTTTAATTCCCTTAATAAAGGTTTGTACTAAGCTTTTGAATTTACCAGGGAATATCCCTTGAGAGTGTCAAACCGCGAGTGCAGCAAGGCTCCTTGTCGTGTACCAAGACACCCCGGGTCATGCCTAAAACACCTTGTTGGAGTTTTCACTCCTATGTACTTTTATGACAGAGCCTCCTCTACCTATTTTTATCCATACAGGGTTGTATTTTCTTGATAAAAAACTTACTCTATACTTACAAAAATTTAGAGATGTTTTCTTATACTTAATCTCATCCTTAAGGTTCTTACTAAAATGCTCTATCCCTAATATCCAAAAATAACTACACCATCCTATGATACCGACTATAGAGACCCTATAATTTTACATATAACATTACATGACTTTAATTATAATTATACATCCTAGTACAATCCATGTATCATGAAGTCTAGTGTCTTTGAAGACTAGGTACATAAAATTGGAAACATGGAACTAAATATAACATCTCTCTATTTATTCTTCATAAAGAGCTCCAAAATTCTATTGAGTCCTTACATATACATAGGGTACCTTGGGGATCAAATGAACAAATAGATGATTTAAAAATCCCATCATGCGAATAAAAAAATGAATAAAGCCTCAGTACATGGGTTTGAAGGCATGAAATGATGATATAAAAAGCAATGTAACATATAGAATCATAATATATAAACATGGGATCATTCAAACATAGAATCATAGAAATGTGTAAAAAAATAAAAAATAAATTTATTACGAGTTAAGGCTAACTGTAAAGACCCTTTCCCATAGTAGTATAATCCAAAGTTAACTGTTAAGACCATTGCACATAGTAGCACAGGCCAAGGCTAACTGCCTAGACCGTCGCACATAACGTCTCATGAGACTAAACTTTACCCAATGCATTTGAGCACTATCTGGGCTAACACATATTACATTTTAGGAATACTTTTTCCACATTAATAATCATATATAATCAATCTTATATAATGATAATGGTTACCAATGGAAACAATTGGGTACCACAGTCATGACATAAAGCATAACTACTGGGAGAATCATGAAAGTGTCACTGAAAGAAAGTAATTAGAACATACATGGACGTTAATAAGGTAAAATAAGAATATATCATGGTATGTTATGTCAAACATAAGTGACAACATGTAAAAATATATTTGATAAATTTTAGCATTAAAACATTTTTGTACGGTTTTAAGGAAAATACTATAGAGATTTTAAAATTGAAAAGGGGACAATATTTTATATAAAACCAGAAGTTAACCAATAATATTTTCATAATAAAAATAATGATTTAATAAACAAAATTTTATCTTAAAACATAGGATATAGTGCACTTTAAATTGTGTAAAAATTTGGGAAGTTCCCTTAAAACATGTTTGCTTATTGGGAAGTATTGAGGAGGGATTCACTTAAAAGCATGTATATACCAGAAAGATAATGAGGGATGGGTATTGAAACATTAGTATGGAGAATATAAATATAATGTATAATTTTTACACAAAAATAAAATGCAACTTGATTTGTGTAAAAGGACTGATTGAGCAACCCTGAAGAATAATGACAGTTCGGGTAGAATTCCTTATAGATTATCGATATGGTATCAGGTGTACTTAAGAGGGCCTCATGAAAGATAAAGGGTTTTTCATAACTTATAAATAAATATGGTATTATGGGGAGCTGAAAAAATATACCCCATCATTAGTTATTACACATAAAATGACATAGCATAGAGGACATTCTTGAATAGAAGTGAAATAGAGAGGATCCTTTACCTTAAATTTGATGGTGTTCTACACGTGTTTTTAATAACTGAAATAAACTACTTAGGTTTATTAATTAATAATTCCAGAACCTCTTATATATTTAATTGACTTAGTATACCCTTTTAATTTTCATTCAAGACCTTTTTATTGGTTATAAGGCTCAATTTCATTATTCAGGTATGTTTTCTTGCTTTGATTTAATGATCGGTACATGTTCTGGTAAACATGTATGATGAAGGTGTTCATACAGAAATGTGGTTATGTTTTATTATTGAAAATACAGAATGTTACATGGTTGAAAATATATTTTGGTTACTTAGATTGAAGTAGAATCATTATATAAAACATTAGTGACAACATTTTCGGTTAATTGGCAGTTTTTTTCCACAAAGAACATGTTTTATTTTACAATCCCAAAAACATGAATACATAAGGTTTAAAAAACCATAGATGAGTCATAATAAATATATAATGGTCTGGTTAAATAGTGAAAATAATTTCAGTACCATAATTTAATATGGTAATGGAAATTGATAACTTGTCATCCTTGATTGTGCTAAACTAACACATCTCAAACGGTGTTTTCATTTTCTTCAAATAAATGGTGGGGAAATGAGAGAAGATAATGAATTATCCCATTATCATAATAGAGTTAAAGTAAATGCATTTTACCAGTGTTATCATATCATTTTTTGGAAGGGTGGAGAGGAAAGAAATAAGGAAAAAAAGAACATAAAAGAAATAGAAGAATTGGAAAGAGGAATTTACCTCTTGAGTCTCCATTGAGAAAATCTTAAGGGGAAAGGTTTTGTTCTTTTGAAGAGAAAAAAAGATGATGGATGTGGGGAGATATTTGGGAAGAATTTATGTAATGAACCAGCCTTGAGATGAGTGAAGAGAAGAGGTATTGATGAGTTGTATTTATAGTGGAGGAGAGGAGGGTTTTCACAATATTATAATCATTAGTTTACTATTTTCCCATAAGACAACCAATAGTGATGATTCCATGACCACGAATAGTAATAAATTCTTGTGAGTTCAAAACAATGTCCATTTACATCGTCCATGACTCAAGAATGATGCAAAAATTCAGGTTTTAGCATTTATTGTGAATTATCAGATTTAATTATTCATCAAAAAATCAATTATTTTAGAAAATTCCAAAAATTCACCCTAACGATTTTTCAATGTGTAGATTCAATAAATGAATAACAGTTTTCCAAAATAATTTTATAAATATTATTAATTTAATATCTAATTAAAAATAAAATTTACTTGATAAAGAAAAATTTTAAAACATTTATTTTCTTATTCCAAGATATAGGTATATTGTACTTCCACTGGAATATTCTTTATATAATGTCGTGGGTAAGGTTACTATTCATTAGGTTATATCACTATTTATATGGGTATGTTATTATTCATAACGGTAGGTAACTATTCACCAAAAATTATGTTTTTCTTATTGGACTCCAAATAACTTACTGATCACAACCATGTGTGTTAGATTTTTAAAATTCAAATCACAAAAGTGTCAAAATTAAGTTTAATGGTTACATAGTACTTAGTAGTTCATTGTGTTGTGATTTCATGTGACTATATGACATTATCATAGGAAATAAAATTCTGTTGAAATCTTTGGGTCATTACACCATAGGTTGCAGTCAGGGGCCTAGTGAGCGGCAATATCAGTAGAGACCGAGAAAGTGCAACAGAAACGGCAGGCCTAGCGAAGTAGGCGATGTTGGGACAAGACGAGCATAATGACCAGCGGGTAAGAGCCTATGGGTCAGTTTTTTCTAGGATTTAATGCCCACTCGGCCTACATGCTATGTAATGGGATCTCCTCTACCCAGTAAAAAAAGAGGTGTTCCATTAGTTTAATAAAGATGATTCTCCCCGTCCTATTTATATACATATATATAATATTCTAATGTAATTAATATTATTATTTTTAAATATTAGAACATAAATATTATATATGTGTGTGTGTGTGTGTGCATTTTGTGGTTGATTTTTAAAATATAATATATTATTCATGTAAATATAATATTAATTTTTGATATATATATAATTAAAAAATAAAAAAATTTAAGTAGTTATAAAAAATAATGAGTGGAATATTTATATTTTGAATGCTACTGATATTTATTAATAATTATATATTATGTAATTATCAATATATATTTTAAAGTCCTCTATGGTGGATGGTTGTGGATTATGGTTGCTTCGTTGGCCTCACGGGGCTGTGGATTCGACTCCCACTCGTATTCTACTGTATCGTAATCATGCCATGTGTGACTGATCTCCCCTCTCTATAGGTACCCAAAGATAGAGATAGATTTACCTAGTTCAATCACACTGTCAAAGAGAGACTGAGGGCTTCTCGTGAAGGTGGGGAACTTATTCAATTGGAAACCAACACATGTGATGGGGAGGCCAGGGTTTATGTATTATATGTGTGTGTGTGTGTTGTTTTTTTAAATATAATTATTTTATAATATAATTTTCATTTTTATAATTAATGGTATACTTTCAGCAATATTAATTTATTTATATAAATATTAATATTTTTTATGTTATTTGCATTATTTAAATATAAATAATAGATAGTCTTATTTTTTATATAATTAAGAATATATAAATTTATATAATTATTAATTATGGTAAATCTATTTAGAATATAAATTTTTTAAAATTATTATATTTAAACATATAATTAGAAAATTAATTTTATTTATATCCTAAAAAATGTATACATTTTTATATTGATTAATATTTTAAAAAAATTAATTACTAATAATAAACATAAATTATAATTACTGATTTTAAAAAATTATTATTATTATTATTATTATTATTTAAATATAAATTATTTATAAAAACAAAATCATATATTAGAAATTTGTTATCTACTTGGATATAATTATTCAAAATATTACCTTCAATTTTACTTTTTTTAGTCAATAATATATTGTGAAAAACATATATACATGTTTATATTTCATGTGACTGGTTAAAAATAATATGTTATTAAATAATTAATTTATATTTAAAAATATTGTTTTGAATAATTTTGATGGTAAATTTAATATCTTCAATTAATTTGTAATATATTGAAAATAATCCTCTATAAATTTAAATATAGTAATTATTAAATACGTATTCCATTATATAATAATTAAATGCTTTTAATATTTTAAAATTATTTAAATACACTTAATAACTATTAATATTATATATATTTGATATTATATGCATTTATATAATTAGTAATTTATTTAAAATATTTTGAATTTAAATGTAATTTTTAATGTCTTTGTATTTATTTATACTTCTATATAATTAATAATATATGGTAAAAAAAATTATATTTATATAATTAATACTATATATTTAATCAAATTAATCATTTTTAAATATAAATATTAATTATTAATTTTTTTTATATTATAATTAATATATGAATATTTAATTCTATTTCCTTTAGGATTTATCTACATAAAATAATCTCATTATTAAAGGAACATCTATGATTAAATAGATCTTTTGAAGCCATATAAGATTAAACTCTGCATTTTATCTTTTCTAAAATTAGAGCTAGTAAAACTACTTTTATTAGGGTTAATAATAGCACTATAAAAGGATCAACTAAGATTAAATGACTCTTTAGGAAGAATATATAATATTAAAAGGACTCTTTTGAAAGTTGTATAAGATTAAACTATACATTTTATCAATTCTAAAATTCGAATTGATAAATGATTCCTTTATTCATTAATTTCTTTTTATCATTGATAAAATTAACTTTTATCAATTATTTATACTAAGTGTTGATAATGGTTTAGGATTCTTTTTAAAACAACCCTAAATGTGCCACTGCCCAACCCTATTCCCTGAAGAATTATTGGAATCCAACCTTTGTCGAGTTGTCATCCCAATATTTTAGAAACATTGAGTTCAAAATCATAAGGTATTCGATACCAAAGGATTACTGATCTGTTCAGGTTTTTAATTTTTTCCAAATTTCCATCTCATTGATTGGTCTATATTCACAAACATTCATTAATATTATGAAGATACATTTTCATATGAATTTCAAATAAAATTTCCTATATTATTAGACTTTCATCATTGAATCTGTTGGTTTTTAAACTGATTGTGCATTGGGTATTTGATGATTTTTTGGTACCTCCTATATTAATTTTAAAATTTGATCCGCATTTATCTCATTTTTATATTATTATTCACATAATATTATACATATATTTGTTTCTATATACATAAATAAATTTATATATTAATATGAATATATGTATTTATGCATATGTTTCATCCAGTATTTATATGTATAAATATTTATATATTTTTTTTGTTTGTTTGTGTGCGTGTGTGTATTTATAAATTTTATAAATTTATATGGAAATGAACGCATATGAACATAATAGTGGATATGTTCATTAATTGAATACATATATTGTATATACTTAATTTATCTATGTATCATATTTTTCAAGCGTATTTTTAAAATTTATAGTTTATTATTTTAGATTTTTTCATTATATATATATATATATATATATATATATTTATTTATTTATTTATTTATCTGTTTACACACACGTTCAATTATATATTTACTCACAAATATATAGTTAGTTAACATATTTATGTTTACGTGTGTGTATTATATAAAATTATATTTAAACATATCAATATTATTATATATATTTTTTTTTAGTATAATATAAAATGTAAGAATTATGTTTTTTAATCAGAAATAATTTATATATATATATGTATATGTATTATATCTTATAACAAAAGTTTTTAAATTTATATTTTATATAATATACACATGTGAAGAATGAAATATTATATGCATATATTTTGTGATTTTTTTGTTAAAGATGAATATTTTTTAACCAAATTGGGTGAATATAAAATGAAAATTAATGTATGTTAATCATAAGAAAAAATAGTATTAATATGGGGTTAAAGAGTACTTCAATATTGTAATAGATCATGTAAATGACCTTTCTCACATCCATTGTCTGTGTTTACATTATTGTTATTCAAGATGAATTTAACCACATGAGTTGGAAGTGCACCTGATATGTCATATAATAGATCAATGTTAGAGATGTTTTTCTCAACATTGTAAAGTGTTCAATAAAGATTGAGATAGGGATAACTCTACGGTTTATAGATCATCTAATTTGATAAAAACTATAAATGATAATGCTGATTGTATTATGTAATTTACAATGATCATCAATGATAACCTTCATGGTTTTCCAAGAATTTTTTAGAAGTTAAAGAGTCTTGCAAAGATTTCCAAGTACATAGGATGTAGTAAATATTTAAAATTTTCTTCCATGCTAAATCTTAATAATTTTAAATCTATAAATGGTTGGAGAATCATCATATTTACATAACTGATTTATCCCTTGAATAATATGTTACTAAAAGATTATGATCTTCCTTGTCATGCATAAGACACTAAAAAATGTTATGTTCAATGGTTATGATCTATAAAAGAATAAAATTCTATCCAAATGAAATTATATTGTTTCAAAAAGACCATGAATCACTTGAAAATGACCTAAGTGTGGTAGTACTCAATACAAGAAAAATTAATTTATTATTTTTAAATTTTTATATAAGTTTTAGATAATTGTCATGTTTAGAAAACTATATGTAAGTGAGGAGACTATAAAGAAATTGATGTGCCGCATAGATACCAGAATTTATGATGGGAAACTTCATCACCTAGTAGACTCTCCTTAGTAAAAAATAATTGATCATGAGTATCATAAATTTGGAAATGACATGGTAAACCTCCATCTTGCAACATCTATAGTCAAAATGAATCCTTTTAGTATATATATTTGAATTCATAGTACATTGTTTATTATGTTGGTAAAATTTAAATTTCCATAACTGTTGTATGTGAAGTGGGATTACATTCTATTGTATCTTCTTATATAATGACCAAAATAACCTGGTAATGATATTGATGTTTATTTGGATCCATTGATCAAAGAATTGGAATTAATGTGGGATTAAAGTGCTGTGTTTCATGATGCTTTATAAATAAAGAGTTTATATTGTGATCCATGTTGTTTGATATGATAAATTAATTTCCATCGTATGAATTTTTTTGGATATATCATTAAATTAATATAAGGGTTTCCTATATGTCAATAAGTTGCATAGAAGGTTTGGATTAAACATTCCCAGAAGAAATTGTTTATAAGAAATTATAAAAATTTTCAATGAAAAAATAAATATTGATCTTGGACAACATCATTCAATAATAATTCAAAATAACATACAACACCATCTCAATTAATTGGTGATGAATGATTTGATAATGTAAAGTATATTATCTCCATTTTTAGTAAACACTTTTTGAAAAACATGTGAAAATTGTTTAGTAAATTATTTGTTTTTTGAGTTATCATATTGGAATTATTTTTATTTTAAACATTTTCTTGATTTCATACATATAGAAAAACATGTATGAGATTGTTCCCTAACACATTACTAAATGTAGTTAAAAAAGAAAATATGGAATTAAGGTTTGATTGGAAATGATTAATATTGAGATATGTGAATATTTAGAAGTAGTGATAGGTGAAATAAATACTTTCCTTACTCTAATGTCTTATAATAATTCTGAGAAAGAAATATTTTAGTTTTTCAACTTATTTAATGGTGTAGAGGTCCCAAAATTTATATTCATTAAATATGAAGAATATTGTTTTGATTACTACGTTGAAGGGAATGGTCATAAAATCACATTTTTGTTATCTTTTGACAGAGGATTTAACGTTTGTGGATTTTTGTTTCATTTTATATAAAAATGTTCAATTTATATTAAATATGATCTTTTTCTTTTTCAATTTTATATGCAGTAATTTTATAGATTCTGTGATGCTTTGAACTATGGAAAAGGAATTTGTTTTCTTATTCTATTAATTATAGATGTTCTTACCATCATAATTATTTGATATATTAGTTCAATTAGTAGTTTACTTGTTTATATAGATCTGACTATGTGGTACATTAATTTATAAATGGATCTACCCCATTGATAAGTATATGAAGATTTTGTAATTGCACGTTAGAAATAAAATTCTTCTAAAATATTTTTTTATAGATAAATATATTTTCCATATGATGTTGATAAAATTGGCCTCTCAAAATATCATCAAAAAGGCACATTGTTGGTGAAGGAATATTCAAAAGAGATGTAACAAATACCATTACAATGTAGGAGCAAGACCGCAATTATATTTTACAAAATAGTATAGAGGCAACACCATATATTGAATCTCACAATGAAATTCTTGGTTATTTAAATTTATCAGGGGTTGAAATTTGGATATCAAATACACAAAATCCATAATTTATAGGATGTATTCATGGATATATTTTTAATGATTTATCAAAAAAACTAAATTCAATTTTAGAAAAAAATTTATGGTTATCCATAAGAAGAAGTGTATGAGTATTATATTAAAATTGTTATATAATTAACAATCATATATTGTATCTAAATGAACGAGATGAAAGTAGTTTGATGTAAAATAGTAGAGTTACTCTTAAGCTGAAATTGATTCACGTATATGGTACCATATATAGAAATCCAATTTATGAAAATATATTATACACTTTCATCATCAAAAAAATATAGGAGTTAGATAATCTAACAATCAAAGTGCAGATTTATCGATACAAAGGTGTTTATAACATGAGTGTGGTTAAAATGAATTAGGATCCATGAAAGTAAATTTTAATAAGAAATGGTACAAGGATAAAACATTAATAATAGAATTATATTCATTATAGGTATTTTATGCCCCATATCATAAAAAAAATTTGTCAATTGTTCTATTCCTAAATAAAATAACTAATGTGTCTTATGAAAATTCCATTGAGGTTGAACCTTTCATTTGGTCCTCACAGTCATTTCATGGTGGCGTCCATATAGACTATGTATTTTATATTAAAAGGGAGTTCGAGGAAGGATTTTGAATACTTTTTAGAAGGGTAAAATCTCTTCAACATTTAAATGAAAAAAATGATTTTAATGAACGGGTACAATGTATCTCATTAGTTTTTTGTGTAAAATGAGTTTCCTTAAAATATTATTTGTTCAATACTATATTTAGCTGATATAAATTAAATTATTAACTACTTGTGTAGATAATATCCTCCACACTTTCTAATGATGTTAATCTCATAGAACAACATAGTGGAAATTTGGAAATAGAAAAAATGTTAAAAGGTGAAAAACATTTTGGAGGCGACAAATAGCTTGAATGTGAGAAAATATAAGGTTAAAAAAAGATTGGTGAAACATAGTGTGAGAGTGTTTGAAAACTTATTAAGTTGAGATGTAAAGGTCCCAAACTCAAGGTTGTATTGAATTATTATTTCGAAAATAATAACCTAAGATGTCCCAGATAATACAAGTAGAAAGGATTAAATAGGGTGTTAATTAATATTAAAGAATGATCTATAGTTTTTCACCCACTATAAAGGGTAATTTGTTTTAAAGTTTTAATAACTTGAACAATATGATTATAATAAATTAAAACATGATGTGAAAAATAAAACATTCCAATGTTATAAAACAAAACTAAGATACAAACTAACCAATTGTGAATAATAATAATATAATTAAAAATAATGAATATAGTTTTGGATGAAAATATATAAAATCTTAAATGATATTTTAAACCAAATAGATCCTATAAATATATCTATTTTCTTTTACATCATATAAACATGAGGATTAGTAACCAGATACAATGTATAAATGTTTCACATCATGAACATATTTGTTATATCCTGAATTGGAATATATATATTCTATACCTAGAAACTATTTCAAAAAATAATCAACATCCAATAAATCTATCCCTAAGCTCCTTAGTTCTTTAGAAATAATTGAACGAATCTTATGTGTCAGATGAACTGTATGATAAAGAATGGATTTTTTATTATGCATAGATCAAATCTTATTGTAGTATTGACTCCTCCAATGTATCAATTACCACAACTTCTATAATATATTCTATAGATTTATCCTCCCTAATACCTATTTACAAAGGATAAGGTGGTGGAATTGATTCTAAGGGAGTTTTAAATTCATCTTCTATTACATTAGAATTCCCCTTTCTAGTTTCAGTGTGTTAAAAAATTGAGTTTCTACTTCAACATTTTTTGAACCTATGATCCTTCTCTATAATGTATATAGGTGTAATAATTAATTTATATTATTTTACATTTATATAAAATTATCATTTCATTTACACAAACATTTTTTTGATCACTTAATACCTCCTAGTCATAACTTATGATTTACAAAAACTGAAGTAAGACTTATTTAATCATTTCTCTTCAATCTTCCACTGAACATCTTCATATTTCTTCACCCAGTTTTCTTCATGTTCAGTAATAATCATTTCATCCTTTTAATCATGTTTTTTAATATAATTTTTCTTCCTTTTCTTATGGGTAGTTAAAACCAAAAAAAATCCTTATTATTGGGTTCCTTCTACTTCATTCAAATTTTATCTTAATTTTCCTCTTTCTTATTCTTTTTGTTTGGAGATTCTTTTACCAGAATTTATGTAGTTTACTTTCATTTCATCTCCATCTAAAAAAATCATTTTCCTACTTTATCTTTATCTTAATAGTATATATAATTTTTACATATGTTCCATTCTCAATTAACTTCTACCAAATAAAATCAAAAACCAAATTTATTTTGGCCATCGTTTTGTTAGTTAGAATACCTTAACACTTTCCAAAATTTTGTAATCTATAATACCTTCTTTCTCTAATTTCCTTAGTAAAATATGACTCCAAATACTTATGTAAGGAATCAAGTTCATCGTGACCATGATTGTTAAAATGGATTCAATGTAGTCCCAAATACATTTAAATACATTTAACTTTTTTATATTGTAATAAAATTCCAACAAATAAATATATTTGATATTAACTATGTCTTTTTCAACTTCTATCATAAATAAAAAGATGTAATCCCCCTATGAAACAATATTTACTTCTATATTTATGTGATCCATCTTATTCACTCTTTTCATCGAATGGAATATGTTCTCCTTCCCAATTTCTTTATTTAATGCTCTATAAACTTTTATATTTTTATGATTAATAAATAATGATTCTACTTTGAGTAAGAATCTAATCGCTTCCATAAATATTTTTGGATTATACATAAATTCAATTCCTTGAACTGATAATTCTACCTTTATATCACCATTTAAGTCATCAAAGATAGAAATTATATATAACTTTTTCTATGATTTAGGGTTTGAATAATTTGATTTCCTTATTTGGAAGGGTAATTTATCCACAGTAATATAATTGAATAATCTTCTTCAGAAATGATTTAGTCTTTGAAAACCAATAATCACAAATCCACCTTTCTAGCATGATCTACTTTAGTGAAATGTCTTCAAAAATTTACGTTGAAATTTTATAAAATAAACACAAAATAATAGAGAAATTATAATTTAAAAATATTAGATCTCAATAATAATTTCCAAAAACGTTTACTCAGGGTCCACTCCACTTTATATAGGTTCACTCTATAATTATTGATCTGAAACTAGTCTGACAATCAAAATTAATTCCCACCAATAATGTAATGTCAAATCTTTTGAAAGATTAAATTTTTTATTTTTCAAAATAACTATAATTGGTTAGCTCTGATGAATAAAAAATTAATGTAAAATAAATTTGAAATCTTTCATAAATCCTTGTATGATAAGTAAAAAAAATAAAACCATCTAGAAGTTATATTTCAACATATGTGACCGATATTTTTACATAAAATATGGATCCATGAATTGTTTTAAGATCATGCTCATTTATTATAATTAATATAATGGTAGATATAAAAAATTTCGGCACGAAATTTATCTAAAAATTAATTCCCCATCTAAAAGAGCTAAAAAAACTTAACAACAAAAACATTCAATGTTTTCGAAAAAAATAACTCCCTCTTAACCAAAAAGTTATATCATAGATAAAAAATATATAATTTACATTACACTAAATATAAAGGAAAAATTATGTAATACTCAGAAAGAGCACACATAAAAGTATAATTTTTGAAAAAACTATGAAATTTAAAATTAAAACACTAAGATATAAAAGTATATGTTATGGATTATCATATGTTTCATCTATCAGTATAAAAAATCATACTCTGAATCAAATATTTTTCTTTTGGAATCTAAACCTGCTTTTCCTTAGTTATGTTTTCATATTTACTCCTGAGGACCCACTTCATTCAAGTCTAATTTGTTTTACTTTCACAAGTTCTTTTAGAATAAAATATCTGTGGTTTTGGTAATATCACACTTTATTTATAGAATACTAGTTCTTATAATTACCACCTATGAGTTATTTAAAACAAAATGGTACACTTATCAATATGAATTAATTATTATAAAAATGATATCTTCTTATGGATGTTTTTTCATGTATATATTTTTTTCTCTTAAGTTTTATCCTTCTATAAAAATTATCAAAAAAATCCATAAAGACATATAATTTAATAACTATTTTTTATATTTTCAACTTCTAACTTTATCTTCATATCCTCATTCTCATATTATGAAGATGACACAAAAGAGTCTTAAATTTATGATTTGAAGTTAATTTTAATATTATATTTTTAGACTCATCAACCACAACATTATTTTCAATAACCACCTCTTTAAGTTCTAAATACTTCTTATCAAGTCTCTTTTATGTATCCTAAACATCTAATATAGACTTCATCAATTTCTAAATACAAATTGAAACAAAATTTTATTTATCATTTTACTTGGAAGTTTGTTTGTAAATTCTATAATAATTTTAATAAAAATATGTTTTAGAATAATCATATTCTTTCTTCAACCTTTTATTCATTTTCTATTGAATATTCACATATTTGTCCATCTCTTTTAGTGATGGAGTGTCATACTCATCATCATATGAATAAAAAATGGAAATATAAACATTAATATATTCATAAGAGAATGTGGGGTTATGTTTCCCATAATGTACAATTCATTTTTTAAATTTTTAGTACAAGACATGTTCATATTTTGGTTGTCATCATTATCTTCTATTGAACTTTTAGAAGTAAGAGAGGTTTCACTCACAGTCCAAGTGTCTATAGTCATTAACACCTTATTATCTTTTATTTTTAAATTAATTCTAAACTATTTATCCATATTATTCAATTTTAGTCATTTCTTTCTGAAATAAACAAGTTTTTTCATTCATAATAAAAAATATCTAATGAATCTATCTTCTGGTAATTGTTTTCTTCCAGTCTAACTGATGATATTTACAGAAGTCTTTATTTCCTATAAAATTTTGCAATCCACCTATAAAATTGATAAATTAAACCCTTAAGTTATAAACAACTATTGTCAAAACAAGATTTAAAACTTTTCTTCAAATTACTAGTATTTAAAATTTTAACTCTAGAATTTATACCTATAAAATTTTAAGTGAAAGGGATATCGTTATTTTCATTTTTCTTTTTGACATCCCTCTTAAGTATATTTTCATATTGAATGAGAGTTCTGATTAAATATTCTAATATGATATTTACGATTTTATTTGTGTCATTAATAGAATTTATATTGGATTTCCATTATTTTAGAAGTATGGAAATCACCTTATTTACAAATTGATTGTCCGATAATTCTCATTCACCAAGATAATGAAAGTTATTAACAATTTTCGAGAACTGCTAAAGCATATTTGTTATAGATTAAACAATTATAAAATATAATGATTGAACATTTTTCCTTAACATAGTTCTAACAAACCAACTGGAGTTGACCTGAATCTTCACTAGAGTTGGCCCACCATATGGTTCGAAGCATGTTCTTGGTTTCCATGGACTGGTGATAAGCACATGGGTATCAAAATAAGGAATGATGGGAATGATTTAACCTTGAATATAAAAAATTAATGTCTCATGTACCAAAGGAAATACATATGAGAGTATAAACCCATAAATGAGTACATTGCAGAATTCTAAAATATACAATATAAAACATGAAAAAAGGCCAACAGTTTAGAACCCGTAAAAAACCGTAATCCAAGAGTCCATATATTTGTGACCATCAATCAACACCATCCCAAACCAGCTAAAAATAATGTCAACTAAGAGGATATTCCATGATACATGGTTCCCTTCCCATTACTTGAGTCCTTTAAAACCAAGTCTATATATACCCATAGGTATCTCTGGTGTGAGGCAATGCCCAGTAGGATACCATCATGAGATATAACATGAAAAATTTCCAATAGTTTAAAACACAATAAAACAATAATCCAAGATTCTATTTCTATGTGACCATCGATCACAACCATCCCAATCCTCTTGAAAATGATGTCAACTAAGAGGATCTTCTAATATACATGATTCCCTTCCCATTATATGAGTCTTAAAAAACCAAATATGTATATACCTAGAGGTATATCTAGGGAATGAGTCAATTCCCAGTAGGATACCGTCATTAATATAATCCAATTTCATATATCATTACATATGAAAACATGTGATGTTAAACTGTTATTTTGATTATTCTTTTCACAAAATAAACATATCGAAACCCTTAAGAACATAAAAGTAAAATATGTTCGATTAAATAAAGGGAAATAAATAATAAATCCATCAATAATAAATCAAGTGGTCATGTAAAGAAAAATCATCCATGTAATGATTACTAATAGTGTGTAAGTGGGACACAATTTGAATTTGGCGATACGAGTGCATCCATATAAGTCTATCAAGCTTTGTGAATTACATATACTTATCATGACACATAACCCGAGGTCTTCCCCAAGTGGAAAATATTACCGTTATGTGTAAGAGAATCCAAGACCAATATTTTCAAATTATATTTTTGGAAATTCATCAAACACTTGAATTTTTTAAATTACATTTTTAAATAAAACACACAATAAAATATTTTTCACTTTAAACAAAGATAAAGTAAAAGTAAAGGATTTTAGGTTATCCCTTTGAAAAATCAGACCAACCATTTTTATATTCCAATATCAATAGATTTTATAAGTATATTTATGTTTTAAATTTGAAAAAACAAATTTAATAGAGACACCTACCTCTTCAATGTAGTAAACATTGACATTATCTAATTTATTTATAGAACAAAATGAGATATATTCCTCTAAATCTTAGATAAATAAAAACAATCCTAATAAAAGAATCACCCTAAGCCTCTACTAGAACAAAGATTAATACTAAAAACCCTTCCTAGAATTAATTCTACTAGAAACCTACAAGGAATATGATAGAAAGAAAATAAATAGATTGAAATTGAGTTTATGATTTATTAAACATCACCTATTAATGAGTATGTGATCTTTCATTAAGAAACAAAATCACCTTGAAAGATCATAATCTAATTCAACCATTTCAAATTCTGAAACAACTACCACCACATCTTGGTCCTTCCTGCAACAGTATGGTGGCCTAGGTCAAACCAAGCCTTGATTTCCTGACATAGAGACCCTATATAGAGTGGAGTAAGAATCATGGTCCTTTTAAACCCACCATAGCATTGTGGTGGCCACTATATATGTGGTCCATGGAAAGATCCCCATCATCCCATGCTTGGACCATGCCAATGATGGGCATGTTCAATCTACCTATTTCACATAGTCAGTTCCCATGATAAACATGGATTATACCAAAGCATGGTATAGATTTTGTCTTATATATAAAAGGGTAAACCCATTTTTTAGACATCATTCACCTAAAACAATTCTGAAACCAAATTAACCAACTCAATGATCAAAAGAAACATACATGTAGCCTTGTGAGTATTATAACTCTCCCCACTAAGAAAATTTTTATACCCATAAAGCACTCATGATTTTGGACTCATGTACGGATAAATCCATTAAAACCATATAAATTATTCATTATACCTTTTCTTGTGGTTATCTCATCTATTTGTCCAAAATATATGGTCCATGGGTATCGTTTTACATCATAGAACCTTATCTTGGTGATTCATTATCCAAACTAGTTGTCTAATCCCTAAGGCATCAGGTTCAATCTTTATATCCCCCTAATTAATCACTATTTAAATATCCAAAGTATACTCGTTCAACTAGTAAACGTTAAGAAAATCCTAAATCACTATCAAGGGAGATGATATGTTCAACTGATATACCACATTTCTAAATCACTCAATGATTATAAAATGACAAATATACCATGTATCCAACATACCCTTGTTTCCAAAGTTATGATTCCCCACCCAAGGTGAAACTCTATGAAAACCACAATCACCGACCTCAAATTACAATGGTTAATGATGAAGATAAATGTAATATTTTAGAGATTTCAAGTTGTCTCTAACCCCTTACAAATCAATTGTACCTTATCCTCAATCTCTCAAAAAAGTCTGAGACACAAAATTGAACTCTTACCATGATATTCCCAAAAACATTTGATCTACATGGACACCCATAAAACACTTTAATGGGTTCTAATTTAATCAAATCCTGATAAATTGTGTTATAGAATGATTTTTTCAAGTTCATATACTTCTCCCATATACCACCAAATTTAATAATACATACCCAAATCATATCATCTAGAATATAGATGGATTTTTTAATTTTACCATCCATTATTGGAGGATATTTCATGCTCGACTTCAATTGGTTACCCATTGTCACTTACAATCTCTACCAAAATTGGGATGTAATGCATGAGTATCTACTAGAAAAAACATCAGAAGGAACTCCATGGAGCTTAATGATCTCTCGTATATAAAATATTCTTAAATATTCTACCATCATATGCCCTTTAATATAATGTAAATGACATGGTTTAGTGATTCATTATACGATGACCCAAATAGTATCATTTCTACTAGGAGTCTAAGGTAGTATAATCACAAATTCTATGGATATATCACCCAATTTACATACAATAATAAGTTAGGGGTTATTCATGTAACATCCAAAAAAATTAAGCGGAAATACAATGTTTTATAGCGTACAAGATACACAACATCTATCGAAAATAAATAATGAAATCTTATTATTTAAATGTGACCATTATAATCTAGTAGTAAAAATTGGTCAGTATGAATACTATTAATTAAATTATTAAATATATAATTTTTATAAACATTTTTAAAGTATTTATTAAATATTTTTAAATAATCTCTCAAATTTTTGGTAAATTCAATTTATTCTTCTAAAATACATTTTTTTAAAATATTTTTTCTTACATTTTATGAGTAAATATTATAATAAATTTCTGAAACTTTTATAAAATTTAATTAATAAAAATAATTTCATTTTAAAAAATAACACCAATGTTTTAATTTGGATTAAATATTTGTATTTTTGAAAAATATTTGGTTTTCAGTGAATAGTGAAAATACCAATTTTTGTAAAATTATCATTTTTTTAATAAATTAAAAATTTTAAAACTACCATTATGTTTTGAATTTGATTTTAATTAAAATTATTATTATTTATTTATATTTCACCCACTTAAATTCTTTTGAATCAACATTATATCATATATTAGAATAAGTTTATTTTTGGGTTTTGAACATGATTTTTTAGAAAACTATCATAAGGTATATGATGTATCATTTTTTAATTAATTAAAATAATCCCTAATAAGGAATTTTTACAATTAAATTTACATATTATATTTATTTAAATACTAATTTATGTTCATTAAATTATTATTATTAATCATTGTGTTAATATAAAATCATCTTTTTCTTGAAAAATACCCTTCTTGAAAACTTGCTTTTTCATCACGTCTGTGGGTTTTGATTTAAATTTAGTTATTTATATTATGTGAATTTAATTTTGTAAAATAGATTCCATATTTGGAGTAAAAATTTAAAAATTAGGTTCTATGTTCATTTAAATTTGTATTCATAAAAAATTTATAGTGGTAAAAAAGTATACTTTAGTATTGGTAAAATAATGAAATCGGTTAAAGTTAAAAGGTAAAAGAATAAAATACCTAAAAAACAATAATCGGGTGGTTGATGTGTTTCTAAACGTTAAAAATAATTTAAAACATTAATTATCTATTTAATGCATTGGAATTAATTCCACCCAAATTTTGATGATTTTAATTATAAATTTATCAATATTTAATCACTTAAAAAATCCATCCTCAAGTATAAATATCATTCCTCACCATCCCATTTTTCCTCAAAAGACTTAAAACTAATAAAATATAAAAAAATATCTCCTACATAGTACACTCATGCCATCTGATTTTTTTCTAATATAAATACCAATTTCAAGATCCTTAATGGGTCCTTCAAGGAGGTGATATTCTAGAAGTAAAATTCTCAAACCACCTCTCATAATTTATTTTCTTCTTCTACCATATCCTCAAATCCTTCATATATCAATGAATAATAACTCCAGAATCATTTATGAACTTCAATATTATATTTATAATGGAATATCTAATGTCTATCCCTTTTATTATCTCATATTATTAAAAGCAACAAAACCATTGTCCAAATTCTAGCAGTTAACAGTCTCCATGGATAGCGAGTTTTTGTCTTCCATTACTTCATTCAAGTATGTGAATAAAGCCATTACGACGGTTAAATAATATTTAAATAGGTTTAATATTACTTATTTAATGTTTTATAACTAATATATATAAATAATATAAAATAAAATGATACTAGTTTATGATGGTTGGAAAAACCACCAAAATAAACTAACCATTTTCCATTAAATTTTTTTGAATCATCCACATATAAGAAATAAAATTATATATGGGACAATTTAAACTTTACCAAGTTAATTAATACCATTTAATTACACTTATATATTTGTATTCCAATTTTAGAAGAACATCCGTAGTTATACTCAAGTGAAGTGACAATGAAACCTTGAAACAAATCCTCCTGGAATGACAAAATTGATCTTTATAACTCATCAAAATGGTGATAAATGAAATTATTAAAATTATAATAAATAAAATATATATGTAAAAGGTTATTAATTAAGTTATTAATTAATAAATTTTGATTATACAATACATTAAGAGAACGTTCATAACTTTAAGACATAAGGTAATGGACTCTTTATCTACAAAACATCATTTTAAATATTATAAAGATTTATTTTCTAAATATTTCACCTTAATGTACATGTTTTAAAAAGTAATTTTATTAATATATTTAAATGGAAAATAATTCTTTAAAAATTTTAATTTTCTAATATCTATCAAATTTTAAAAAAAAGGGATCATTTAAGGTTTTATATAAGGGTATTCTTTTAAAAAATCATCATTCAAATATTATTTTTAAAAAAGTAATAAATGATTAATTATTTATTACATATATGTAATTAATATAATTTCTTATCATCATTTCACCTTAATATTCTAAAGATGAATTTACTTGTTTATATGTATAATTTCAAAGAAATTGTTTTCCATTATACGTGCATAGTTTTTAAAAATGTGGGATTTCAAAATGAAAATATTATTTTAAACAAATAATGTGTTAATAATGAAATATTTCATGATTTATATTTATGTTAGGTCCTAGGAAGTTATTTATGATTACCTTTGTTTTAGTTATAAACTAATGACTAGTGGTTATGTGATAAACTAAGTAAATGTGGTTATGTTATTAACCAATAACACGTGGTTCCATGATAAACCAAGGATAGGTGGTTGCATTATAACCTCCATTAAATTGGGTGCTATGAACATAGAAATTGACCATATAGTTTATTCCATTTATAAAAAGGGTTGATCCCCATTATAGATCATGTGTGAACCTGATATAGCTTATATAAATGGTTTAGTCTTATTATACATCACGGGTGTGCCCGATATAGCTTATATGATGGGTTGAGCCCCATTATAACTCATGAAAATGGGTGAGCCTGATATAGATTATATGTAAGGATTATCCCCAATATATCTCATGTGTTATAAACATATACTTATAAGAAGGGTGAGACCTATTTTATATATACATTACATTAGGGAATTAACATATTGATAGTTAGTCATATGGTAATTCTAATTAAAAGTGTTTTGAAACGGTTTTGGGAATGTGAGGAACTACATTTCCAAAATGGATGTTATTTTTATTTATATGATTTGTAATGATTTTTTTATCTAAAAGATTGGTAATTTTCATGTAAAAATTAATTATTTCATTTTATGATATAATAATGTGATAAAGGTAAATATTTCATGGGAAATTTTGTTTTTCACTAGATTATCAGATTTTATCTCTTTTTGTCACTTACTAATATTTTTGTCCCCATCCCATGTTTAAAAATGTTTTTCATTGGTTTAAATAAATATTTGGTACAAGGATGAGGTCAAGATGAAAATTTTGAAGATATATCATGAAAATGAACCATGTTTTATTTTAAAAAAAAGTTTTGTGTAGTAAGAAAAATGGATAATTGGTTGAAGTGTCCTATTTTTAAAATATTGGATTACTATGTAATAGATTTTCATAATTATCTAAAATTCTAAACTAAAAATATCCTTGTTATTTTAATAATGTGAATTATAATAACAATCACAAGAGTATGTTACATTTTAGGCTATGTTCATACACAAAAAACCTACAGGTCTCTGGTGTTCTACCTTAATCATATAAAACTAAGGCATCATGACATGAAGTATACAATTTATTTACATATTCCATGACACATTTTAATTCACTAAACAAATCAGTCAATGTATTCCATCCATTAACTAATGTATTAAAGCTAATAGAATTACCAATCTACCTCAAAAAATAAATGCGCTATTGGGAGACTGATACCAAACACCCAAGGTATCACCACCATAAATGATTTTATTTAAATGATGAAAATAAATATTTTATTCTTTAACAATATGAATTTTATCATTAAATGATTAATCATATTTCAAAAAATATAATCACACCTTACCATCATCCTCGGCTAGCTCCATGATCATCTCACTAACCAAACATACCAATGACCACTCCTCTATCGACTCCTTCAGCAATTCAGTTGGTAAATTCATTCTCAACATGTTAGTGACCAAATTCACTTTCCCAAGTCTATATTCCACATCAAAATAAAAAACTAAATGCATTACACCCAATGTATCTATTACAAGTTAAAGCCTCTCTGGATGAAAATATACTTCAGGCTCTAATGATTTGAATATATAGTAAAATTCTCACTGAAGATATAATGGTGCCAATTCTTGTGATAATTAATTACTTATTCTAACTCAAGGTCATGGGTTGGATAGTTATTCTTATGATAATTTAATTTAATAGATTTATAGGCCACAACATTCTTTTATTATATTAAGACACACTCTAGCTCATAACTAAGGCATCACAATAAATATCATACCTCTATCCTGGCTGAGGAAGAATTAGAACTGGATCGGAATTAAATCTCACATTTAGATCCTCAAATGGTATTTAAAATTTATCATTAAAATAAATTATAACACAATTGTATGTCATCTCTTTCAGAGTAGAATCAATATTGGGCAAGTCCTTAACAAAACATCTATAATATCATACTAATCCAAGAAGTTACATATCTCAAATTCATTTTTGGATTTTTTTTTCCAGACATAATGGCATAAATATTCTTAGGATCCAATAAGATACCCCTCTTAGATATCACATTCCCTAGGAACTTCACCTCACATATCCAAAACTCAGGTTTAGATAGCTTTCCATGAAGATGATTTTATTTCGTTATTCTAAGGATGACATATAGAGAATCCTTGTGTTGCCCCTCTAAAAATGAGTACATAAAAATATCATCCAAAAAGGAAACTAAAAATGATTCCATGAACTAAAGAAATATTCAGTTCATCAATACCATAAATACCATAGGTGTGTTAGTAAAATCTAATGGAATAACTAGTAGCTCAAAATACCCATACCAGCTTCTAAACAATATATTACGTATATCTTTTTCTTAGGCTCTCAAATGATGGTTCCTATAATGTAATAAAATCATATTTAACCATCAATCCCCTCTAAGTTGAACTAGAAATCATAAATACTAGGAAAGGGGAATTTTTTCTTACTAGTCAACTCATTAATATTTTACTAATAAACATAATAAATTGGGATGCTAACTGTCTTATTTGAAAATAGAATTGGAAAATCCCAAGGATACGTGATATAATTGGTAAATCCCTTATCCTTTAGATCCTCAAGATAAACTTTCATCTCCTTCTGCTTAGTGGGTACCATATGATAGGTTGGTATAAAAATGGGTCTCTTCTTGTAAAGTAATTCAATAGTGAACTTAATCTCTATAAGGGGTGTTGACCCATAAAAATCCTCAGTAAATACCATAGGGATCTCACTAGCCACTATAGGAGATGTTAAAAATAAACAATTTTCAATTGTGTTAAGAAAGATATCTTACTATTGGAATGAGATCCTATGAGTATAATAAAATAAAGCCCTTCTCTCCTTTAACTAGGGTCCCAATCGACATGAAATGCATGAGGGACTCCATCAGAATAATGAAACTAATCTTGGTGATGATAACAACCAATCTGGTCTTTAAAATTGATCATATAATCCATTTAAGTGATAAGTTTGAAGATATAAATATCAAACACCATGAAATCCCTTATGAATCTTAGGTTATAAATCATCACCCAACACTCTAGGAATTTAAATCCCAAATATTTCCCCTTTCCCAAGGGAGTGGAAGGATCTATCATGAAGGGAATAAACTACGAACACAAACCCAATGTATCAATCAAATTACATGATATGAGTGAATGATATGAACTAATATTAAATAATACCAAAACCATAAAAGATAAAATAAACATAATACCATTCATAGTAGTTTTCCTTACTATATATTATTATAGTTCATATTCCATTTATTAAATATGAAAATCCACGGATCCTCCTTATGATTTCTTTGTTGTCAGAATATCCCCTTTGGTATAAGTGTGAGATCCACCTCCTTTAACAACATCCAACTTGATCTAATATCCTTCTGTAACTACAGATCAAACTACTATTCTTTGAGTTTCCTTTCCACATAAGTGGTGAATGTTACTAGACTATCAAGGGGTGTGGAATGCTCTGTTTGTTTTTCTATAATTTGGATCAGTGTGACAATATGTTCCAGACTTGATGCTGACTACATGTATCTATCATAACTTCTACTTCACACCACTACCACTAACCTAGCATGGCTTGCCTCAATTTCTCTTCTATCCATAAGATTAATACTAGATTCCCATCTTTGTTACTGAAACACCATGGAGACTAGTATTCCTCATTATGTCTACCTCTGCCACAGTTTCTTTATCAAATACCTCAGTAAAGTTTAGTAGGAACAAGAGAATTAGCATCCACTGAATATTGTCCATTAAAACCATATCAAACCTCCAGTCTTTATGTTTTTCATTATAAACAAGTTTAGGTGATAGGTTCATAAACTTGGTAAAACAATCATCATCCTCCATAACCAAACATTACCCTTAATCCAACGTCACAAAGTCAAAAGTCTTAACCACTCTAATGTTTCAAGATAAAACTATTGATTTAATACCTTCTTGAAATATTTCCAAGTAAGATCCCCATGTAACATAGTGTGCAGGGTGGAATCCACCCATTTTCTTCTTTGTACTTCAAGAATTTGTTGGGGGAAACCCAAATTTTATTCCCCTAGAGTCTTCAATAAGTGGAAAATTATTTCAATCTATTAAATATATTCCTCGGGTTTTTGGGTTCCTTTGTCACCATAGAGGATAAGTGTATTTATCTTAATAAACATTAAAGGTTACTCCATCGTCTATTCCTAGTTTCTAACACACACCTAACCCAAATTTCATATTTTCTAGACCATTACAATCCCCAATGAGTAGTCCAATAAGGGATTTTCTTGTGGAATTATCTCACAGCCTCCACTCCTAGATTTAGAAGGGATATTCGAAGGGGAATAATCTGTTAATCATAGGAGATGACACCTACTTATGTTTGATGAACAACATTGAATCAAAATATTAACTTTGAGAATCTATATTAAAACCATTACAAAATTTAAAGAAACAATTGATTCAATTAATCAATGATGAAGATATCAGAAACCAATAGAAAATAAAATAAGGTTCATCTAAAAACATGGAAAATAGTTTTATTTAAATAGTCCAATAATAAATCATAGTATTGAAGAAAATTCCCTAACCTCCAATGGTAACACGGGGTCAGCTGTAGAAGTGAATTGACTAGTTTCTATTCCAAACATACTATATATGTTCTGAAGATCCTAACTTTGGTCTAATAAAAAACCCAAACCAAACCTGGTAGTTTCATGACACTTTTGGATTGGCATTAGCTCTAATACAAATAGTGATCAACTGACCTGGGTCGATCTGACCCCTGACCCATGTCAGCCCACCACAAGGCCTGAAATGCATTCATAATCACCATAGACTAGATAAAATCACCTGGATATTGACATTTTAAATAATGGCAATGATTTAACCCTAAACATCACAAAAACATGTCCCATTTACCAAAGGAAATACAGATGGGTGTAAAATCTCTAAAGAGAGTACAAATTGAAAGTCTAAAATAAATATATTACATATCATGAGAAAATCCCAAACATTTAGATCACATGACAAACCATAGGCAAAAAGTTAATCTCTATTTGACCATCAGTTTCCACTATCCCAAACCATTTGAAAATGATGTAAGCTAGGAGAATCTTACAAGGTACATGATTCCATTCTCTTTACCACTATCCTAAAAAATTGTGTCCTACATTTTACCAAGTTCAAATAAAGGTCTTGAGGAAACACCTAGTAGGATACCACCATATATCTATAAAAATTATTTCACCATAAAACTAATATTTATAGTTTACAAGACAATACTAGTTTCATAAAATATAACATCTAAAAACACTTTTTGATAATTTTCCATTACATTTAACTTTTTAAAAAACAATCCATAAACAAATACTTAATAACATGGGAGTAAAATATTTTTGAATAAATAAAGGTCAATAACCATGATATCAATGAATAATAAAACAATTGGGAATTTAAATTGCAAGCATCCATGTAATGTATACTATAAATGTGCAAGTGGTTTGCATGATGGAGTGGATGGTACGAGGATATGTAAGAACTCTAGATGGCATAGTGAATTCAAGTTCCCTACAAAGACATGTAACCCAGATTTTTCCCCAATTTCAATGTTTACCATTACATGCAAGAGAATAAAATCCCAACATTTTAAAATTATCTTTGTAAAAATCCATCAAACACTACATTTTCATAAAGTATTTTTTTTAAAAACCCCCTTTAATTCATTTTCCATCAACACCAAAGATAAATTAAATATCCTGGATTTTAATTTATCCCTTATCAACACCAAACCAATAATTTTTATATTTCTATATAAAAGGATTTTCAATTTTCCATGGAAAATAATTCATTAAATAGTTACATATCCCTCACCAATCAAGGGATGTCCACATCTTCAGATTATTTGATGGGACACAAATAGATGTAGTCCCCTGAAGCCTACATCTGCAAGGATAGTCTCAATATGAATGGAATCCCCTTAACTTAGAGCTTAAATAGAGTTCAATTCACATAACCATACTTATAAATAGTTGTACTAGAACCCATGTAGGGTAAGGACAACCCTTGACATAATATATGGTAAATCAAGTTAAAAAAATCATTAAACATTCCCTATTAATGAGCATGTTTAGTTATATTAAGAGTTGAAACTCCCCCATATGATCAAAATCCAAAAAAACCATTTCAAATTCTGAAATAGCTGCCACCATAGCACAGTTCCACCTACCTTGGTGTGGGGTCCTTAATCACACCATGCCTCATTGACCCGACATTGTGTCCCTCTATAATTTGTGGTATGAACCATGGCTATTATGGACCTTCCATGACCTCAACCAGGGTATAGTGATGGAAGATCTAGTTTTGGTCTACAGGAAGACCCCTATCATCCCATTCCCAAGACTACACCCACTGTGGGAATGTTTGATCTTCATGTTTCACACATGAAGTTCTCGATCTCAACATAGATTAGACCATGGAATGGTTTATCCCATGTTTCAAAGGGAAAATTCTCAAATCTATTTTTAATTCAATATAAACTTATAACACATATGAAACTTAATTAACCAAATCAAGGATCAAAATAAACAAACTTATGACCCATAGGGTTTCACAATATATATTTTTATATCAATCACATTAAAAATTCCAATGTTTGTAACTTTGAGCTTCTTCTATATTCCACACATAGTTATACAAGAAGAAAATGGTTATATATGTTCCATTGGATTTTACAATATATTCCTCCCTATAAATTTGATTTGAAATTATAATTTTTATTCTAAAATGATATTAACAATATTTTTCTTCATAATCATTTAATTTATGGTTAAAATTTGGAATTTATTAAATCTAGTTTTAATAACATACCTTTCTGTCTGATCTCACAAATATTCATTTTCTGTACCATTAATAGACATAACTCAATTTGGATTTCGATTTTCCAATGTTTTTTCTAGTATACCTTCTATAACAACAATATATATTTCCTTTAATACACATTATTGTGAGGAAACCTGAAATCAAAAATCTCATAAACAAAAAGAGTGTAATGTTCTAGTACCAAGTGTTCCCCCAAATAATTCAAATATTGAAAGAGGGATGAATTAAATAAAAATTATAATTTTTATCCCAATCTAGAATTTAAATTTTTCATAAGTTATAATATCTATGAATTTTGATTACAATAAAGTAAAATAAACAACATAATAAAAAATGTTTTTAATGATATAAAACTAAAGTGATATACAAACCAACTAATCAAAAATAATAATACAACAGTTAAAAACAATTGTAAGAACTAGGTTCTTCTTTGAAGTATAGATCTTTCCTTTTCATTTTATAATTAAGAAAATGTTAGAAAATAGTTCAAGGCACTTGTTTTAGTCCATCTACATGATGTGACTGGGAATTACACATCATGTACATATAGGTACATGCCGTGTATGGAAGGCTACAGGCCATGAAATCCCAGTACACTGATATGTAATGTCCAAGACATAATTTATACAGATATGGAATATAGTATCAAGTACATGCTATGTAAGTTTTTTAATTGATTAAATCGGGTAGTATCATCATTTCTTAAACAGACAGAAAAGATCCCACTTCGATGAGCAGCATGCCCAGGAAAATCTGAATGCTATTTTGCCTCTCGTTTCATTGTTTGGTTTCTGTTTCAAACACCATCAGATGTGTTCGAATCCCCTTTATGATCTCTCGATTCCTAGTAATCCTTTCTTCATGATTTCTTCTGTCGATATAGTTGTTTAAGGTTCAACGTTTATACCCATTTTCTAGATCTACTACATTTTTGGTCGAATTGAATATCATCATTGGACTAGGAAAGCCATACTAACATGAGGTAGGTGGTCATGTGCCTTTAATAAATTTCCATCATGTTTATGTATGTTGGACTATCACACACCCACTTTTTGGGTGTCACTTTATTAAATAATGAACCCTGTTATTGCCTATTGATTATTAGTTAATTAATTAGATGGTTTGAAGGCATGTTTAGGGTTCTTAACATTGATTTAAGGCCACTCCATGGGGGTGTTTTACATGGATGGTCGTTTGACTGAGGATGCCTGTGAGGCTTGAAATTAGTTCCCATTGTTGAGTTGTTAATAATTTATTTCTCAGTATATTAATTACCCACATGAGATACTAGTTATGATAAGACTTGTAAATGTATGAATTGCATAATAGTCTTGTTATATGTTTTTTGATGTGGGTTATCCTTGTTTAACCATGTCATATTTTAATTTACATGTGTTGGTTATTATGTAAACCATGCCCATGTGAGTTTATTTTGTTAAATCCATGTGATAGTTTAATTCAGATGTGTTTCTTTTGATATGGAATGTGTAATTGAATTAAATGATAAAATGAGGTAATTATCAATGGGTGAGCCGTAGTCTTGGTTAAAATACATGGTTGGGCTCATGTGACTAATTGGACCTTATATGCCTTGGGTGAACCATTTTCTCAGTTAAAGGACAGTAGAAGGGATCAAGAAGTTAATATTGGAGAGGCCATGAGTGAGCCAAATATATAGTGGTTGGTATCATTGGGTCTTCTTTAAAATTACAATCAAACATAGGATCCATTGAGGGATACCCGGGTGGGGCCCTATTGGAAAATGATTAAATTATTATTATGTCATGAGTTGACAATTACTTTTATACAGGGGGTCTTCGGGCCAAGTTCGGACCTCTAGAATTTTATATAATCCAATGGAGTTGAATAATGAAATAGAATGACTAATGATGTGTCTTCCAATCCAAAACACAAGCTTGGATTCTGTAACATCCTAGTTCCGGAAGCCACCCAGAGGCACCCGGTACCCGGTTGGTCACATGGCCTTAAGCGCATTTCCCCAAACACCAGAGGCGATCGACTAGTAGTGAGGGCCTTGGGTGTGATGATGGGGGAACTATTCCCTCCTTGGCAGAGTAACACAGAAGAAGTCAAATTAATTGTAATAGCACAATTAGTAAAACATGCAATAAGTAAACATCATGAGTAATAAACAACTGGATCCCACATATATAAATAACGCATGATACAAATGTCTAGGAAAGTTTCCAAACAACACACAATTCTAGAAAATAGTAATAAAACAGATTATTAAAGAAAATAAAAAATCTCCAGCTGAATCACAAGCCTCGGCTTGGTCCCATGCTCTCCAGCTCCTCAGCAATCATGTACCTATTGTAGAAGGGCACATGCCTTTATCTATACCTGTAGATATATAATCTATTTGGGCTTAAAAGGATGACCCAAATAGGGTGTGAGACTAATCCTAGTAAGGAAACACCCCAAATATCTATTCCTAATAGTCAGTGAATATATTTGGTAGGTGATAAGCAAAAGGATGCAATAAACAAGGAAGTAATCAAAAGTTAACAGCCCTACCGTTCCACTTACAAACATAATTTTAAAAAATTAATCAATCAAAACAAAAAAAAGAAACTCTCTAGGTAGTTCTCATATCCCTACCTCTGTGGTATACAATATAAGGAAATATATACAATAGACTCTCTACGGAAGCACTCACCGTCAATTCCCCCTATAGTCAAGTGTGATTAAAGACACTTTGAGAAGAACTCACCGTCAATTCCCCCTATAGTCTTTTAACGGTAAACTAAAGACATGTTGAGGAAGCAATCAATGTAAATTCCTCTTGTGGTCTCGTAACGTAACTATAGACACTCTGAGGGAGCACTCAACGTCAATCCCCCCTATGGTATCATAGCAAGATAATTATAACAGACACTTTGGGAAAGCCCTCAATGTCAATTTACCCTATGGTCTCACTACAACAGGTTCTCATAGCCCTGTGTAAAGCAATCATACATAAAATATAATCAGCAGCCAAAGTAAACCTCTAGAAATATTTGTATAAATAATCTACATCACATCATATCAGGTCAAATATAAATAAACACTCTATCATACAACACATGGCATGGGAACAGAACAAAGTAGCCTAACCGACAAAGCTAGACCAAATGGTCAAAACAATCAGACATGGGAAACACATTCACAGCTTAGAAAAGATAAATATAATATCAAAAATTAACCTCTATCCAATCAAACTAGGCATAGTAGTCAACAAAAGGGGGTTAACACTATAAACACACAATACCCCATTCATGGGTATTGGGAACTTTTTCACATATAACTAAAAGAGTATCCACAGAGAGGCACAAACCACCTACCTCAGTGTTGTAGGATCATTATATGTGATCCTCAACACTCGAATCTCCCAAGAAACCATATATCTACAAAAAAATGCTAAAAACACTCAACTGGGGATAACATGGGGAAGAGGAGAAATCTAGAAACAAGGCTCTAGAAGAAAGAAGATCTTTCTGTGGTGATCCTGACACAATTGATGGTGGTCAATTCAGTGAACGAATGGTGAATCAGGGGCTCAGAGAATATTTTTGAGCATACGGATTCTTGTGGATGAGTTTGGTTGAGAAGAAGTGAATTTTTTCCATCATACACGACCGTGGTTCATTTAATGAAAAAAGAGAAAGTATATGACAAGTACTTTCCCTTACCGGGCCTCACTTTAGGTATCCACCAGGTCACCACACATGGTTGTGTGCTCTCCCATTACACGGCCAACACACAGCTATGGGCGGCAACAGAGTACACGGAGTGTACATATAAGTACATGGCTTGTACTTCAAAAATTTCCAGAAACTCCTCTTTTCCTCAAAAACACCAGAAAAAGGAAAACAATCCTGAAAAGAAGATCTAGGTTCTTACAAACTTCCCCCCTTATAGAAATCCATCGCCTAATTTCCCTAGAAAGGCGGTGTCGAAGAAGAAACCTCAAATAGCTCCAGCCACTACGATCATACATCGGCCTCCCTCTCCCAGGTCTCATCCTATACTCGCTCGTGCTTCTATTGCACTCATACTAGAGGAATAGACCATCCATGGAGAAACTTCACACTTAGATCAACAATCCTGATAGGATGATCCTTGAAAGACGTGTCCACTTCGAGCTCAACCTCCTTGGGTTGGAAAACATGAGACGGTTCTGAGAAGTAACATCAAATCTTAGAAACATGGAAGACGTCATGCATAGCTTGGTACCTCTGAGGTAACTTTAACTGATAGGAAACTGTCCCAACTCTCTCTAAAACCTCAAATGGCCCGACGTACCTCCGAGATAGCTTACTCGGTCTCTTAATCCTCCTATGTCCCAACCTCAGTGTGACACGTAGGATCACATGATCTCCGACCTCAATCTCCAGAGGTCATCTCTGTTGATCAGCATAACACTTCTATTGTGACTGTGTAGTATCCGTCCTCTTCCGAATCAACTCTAGCTGCTTTGTGGTCTCCTGGAAAAGACGAGATCCCAACATAGCTAACTCTCCTACCTCCAGCTGACATAAAGGTGATCGACATGGCCTACCATACAATTCCTTATAAGGTTCCATTTGAATAGTTTCTTGAAAACTATTTTTGTAGGAAAACACCAAAAGAGGTATGTGTTTCTCCCAAGAACCTCCAAAATCCATGATGCATGCTCGAAGCATGTCTTCATTCACCTAAATCATACACTCGGACTTGACATCTATCTGGGTACGGTAAGCTATACTCAAAAGTACATGTGTGCCCAAAGCCTTCTGTAGCCCCTTCTAGACCCAAGAAGTAAAACGTGTGTCCCTATCTAAAACAATAGAGTGTGGAACTCCATGTAAACGTACACTCTCTCGGATGTAAAATCTTCCCAACACATCAACACGTAAGGTCTACTTGATCGAAAATAAGTGAGAAACCTTCATGAGTCTATCAATAACAACCTATACTGAATCATTTACCTGGGGTGGCCTCAGCTAACATGTCACAAAGTGCATCACGACATCATTCCACTTCCATTTGAGAATGGGCAACTGATGAAAAATCCTTATTGGTCGCTGATGCTCCGCCTTCACCTGTTGACCAGTGGAACACCTGATGACAAAACTAGAAACATATCTCTTCATACATGGCCTCCAATACTGACGGTATAGATCATGAAACATCTTGGTGACACTAGGATGAACTACCGAAAATGAGGAATGAAAGTCCCATCTTAGATCCCCGTGTATGTCTGTTGGAACCCATATGCACCCCTAGAAAAGAAAGATTTCTTCCTCACCTATGGTCTATCCTTGATTAGGGTCCTCTCCTGACACACTCTACCGTAGGACCAGGCCTTCAGAGTCTAATATATTCCTCATTCGCACTCGATCAAGAAGAGTAGAGGTAACAGCCACCGAATAATGAAAAGTATGCCCATGTCAGTCGTGCACCTCCGAATGCATCTCATAGAGAAGTGCCATAAGCTGCCACTCACTCCTTGCCTCTTGAACTACCTTTATATGTGTCCTCCTACTCAACACATCAGCTATTATGTTTCCATTCCCAAGTGTATAGGAAATCTCAATGTAAAAATGACTAAAGGTACTCAACCCACCTTTTCTGTATCAAATTCAAAAAACACTAAGTGAAAATATACTTGAAACTCTTGTGGTCGGTGAAAACCAAATAATTCTCTCCCAAAAGATAGTGTCTTCAATAGCATAATGCATGAACAACTGTAGCCAACTCAAGATCGTGCATCGGTTAATTCCTCTCATGTGGCCTCAACTGCTGAGACCCGTACGCAACGACTATTTCTTCCTATATAGTAAAATCTCCTAGCCTGATACCTGATGCGTTACAGTACACATTGTAGCTCTTACCCTTCTCTAGAAATACAAGAATCGGTTCTAAAGTCATCCTTTCTTTCAGCTCATGAAAGGATAACTCACAAGAATCTGACCACAAGAACTTTTCACTCTTCTTAGTCAGGCCCTTCAGTGGAACTACTAAGCGTGAAAAGTCTAGTATAAAATGTATGTAGTATCCAGCCAGTCCTTGAAAACTCCGTACCTCAAATACATTCATCAGTTTCTCCTAGTAAACTAATGATCTCAATTTCTCTAGTTCTACTGATACTCTTGTCTCCGAGATAACATGATTGAAGAAGTGAATCTGGTGCATCCAAAAGTGGCATTTTGAGAGATTAGCATATAACTTATGCTCTCTAAGTATACTCAAAATGATTTCAAGATGGGTGGTATGGTCGTCGAGTGTGAGAGTACACTAAGATATTGTCCATGAAGACTACCATGAAATAATCCAAGTATGGATGGAACACTCGAGTCAATAGTGCCATGAAAACTACAGGTGAATTCATGATGCTGAATGTCATAACCATATACTTGTATAGGCCATACCTTTTCTGAAAGGCTGTAAGAGGTATATCTCAGGGTCTAACACACATCTGATGGTAACCGGACCTCAAGTCAATCATTGAGAACACCTGGGCTCATTGAATATGATCGAAGAGATCATCAATCCTCATTTATGGATATCGTTTCTTGAACTTCAACTCATTCTAAATCCGATATTCCACAAAAATTCTGAATGTACCATCTTACTTCTTCACAAATAGGATAGGTGAACCCCAAGAAGAATTACACGGTCGAATAAAACCCTTTTCCTGCAACTCCTCCAACTACTTCTTGAGCACCTGCAACTCTAGTGTAGCCATCCTATAAGGAGGAATGGACACCGGTGCCGCTCCTAGAACAAGCTCAAAAGAAAAGTCCACCTCTCGCTTTTGAGGAAAACATGAAAAGTACTATGCAAATACATCCAAGAAATGATCCACCGCTGGAGGAAAGTCCATTTGTGAAGTCCCCTAGTCATCCAGATATAGACTAGCAATATGGGATGTAACTCCTCCAACCCATGATGTTAGGGTATCACTTTGCTCACCTGGACATCCCATTAACCCTTATAAAGAAACGATCTACCCTCTGGTGATGTGAAACTCACCCTACGGAGATTACAGTCAACAACTACCTAGAATGGAACTAACCAGTCTATTCTGATATTGACATCATATCCCCTCATCTCTAATACATAGAGGTCCCATATGAAGTGACACCTAGAAACCTCTAGTGGGAACTCCTTGCACTGACGTACACTAGCCATTCTAGTCCCCAAAAGAGTGTCTAATGTCAAGATATACATAGAAGAAAAGATACAGAGCCCAAGGCTCTCCCCAACAGAAACAGATATAAAGCTATGGGAAACTCTTGTATCGAAAAGAGAAGAATCTAAAATGGAGGCAAGAAGAATTGTACCTCGAATAGTAGAGGGTCTAGGATCCTGCTCCTGTTGGGTCTGCTCCACTACAAAAGTATGGCATGTACCACAACCCTACGACACTTCCTGACAACTTTTATTTGATCCACCCTCCTGTCGCTGAAGGCCCGGTGACTGACTACCACGGTCACGACCTCCACCTTGGCCTGAATGGCTGGAATAACTCTAGTTCCCTGACTGAGGAGTAATTGACAGTGATGCTCTTGAATGCATAGACATAAAAGAACTACTATCACTAGCTGTTGGTGAGAGGACCTGATAGAAGCGCTGAAGGTGACCCATATTTCCAAATTATCGGCACTCCACCAGATTCCTCATGAAATGTGGCCACGTATGCCCAACCTTTCCACACTAATAGCATACCATCTAAATACCTGAAGGTTCATCCTGCCTACTTGGATCTCCATGTGTAATCTCTCTGATGTGCTTCCTGCTATTGGTCGGAGAAGTACATACACTAGATGTTGAAGCACCCTATCCCACAGCTTCAGAATCCCTCATAATATATTCTATAATCTACACCTGGTTGACTATATAATTGATAGAAGTCTACCTGAAGATTTTCACCTGAGATCAGATATCCAGCCAGAGACCATCCTCAAACTTCCTTACCAGTAAAAACTTGTCACCTCCTGGAAAGGGTGTAATGAATTTCCACTCTATTAAGTGAGAAGAATACTCCATAACATAAAGAGTACATTAATCCAGACTCATGAACTCTCGTGCTCAATCGGCCTTCAAAGTCTCTGGGTAGAAGTAATCGTTGAAGGTGCACTGAAACTCTTCACAGGCCATATTTTGCTAGTGTCCCGCTTGTGAGATCACATCCCACTATCTCTTTGCAGAATCCCAAAGCATATATGTAGAATTTTTGACCCTAATCTACAGAAAAGTCTCCATATTCTCAAAGACCATCGGCATGGCTTCTAGCCAAGACTCTATAGCTTGGGGTCATCCATCCCCTGAGAAGGGGGAAGGATGTTGTTGCTAAAAGACCCGCGTCAATTCTGTCCTCGATGGGGCAGGATATGGTGCTCCCTGTAAGGTTTGGATTATCCTCATAAATCCCTCTTTCAACTTTGCATCAGCACCTATGTCCAGAATGATAGCTGGTCCCATGAATATGAAAACTAGAGGATCTGCTGGTAGTCCCTGGTCAGCCATGGCTGGTGTTTGATCACTACCTTGTAAATGGCATACAACCAATGGACATCTCGGTGGAATGACTCTTCAAGGTCAAGCACACTACTTAGATCAAGATTATCAAGGAATGAAAACTTGAAGTGTATGAAGGGAACAACAGAAAGAAAGCATTCAATTTTTTCATAAAACATGGATACACAGTCTGTATAATACCTATATGGCATGTTCCCTTAAGCCTTCAAATGGGCGTGTACTTCTTCCAACCTAGGTTTTGTAACACTCCATACACACAGTGTGTTGTCCTAACACATGGTGTGTACTTGAATCCTCTTCCCCTACCCGAGTTCTCTTTCACAGATAAGCCACATGGTTTCCCTAAAACAAGACTACACATTGTGTTAGTTCCAGACATGGCGTGTACTAGACGAACATCACCAACCCATGTTGTTAGTTACATGGCCTGTTAAAGGTCTGACTCTTCACGATGTCTTTGTTCCAGACACGGCATGTACTAGAAATAATTCACCGACTTGTGTTGTTCGCTACACGACAAGATACATAGTATCTACAACGAGGCGTGTACAACTGGTACATGGCGTGTCTGTCCTAAGATTTTCTCAACCACGTGGCTCTGCCCACATAGTTTGTGACATGGTTAGAGACTACATGGCATGTACATATAGTACACAGTATGTACTTAAGAAAAAAAGTTCATTCCTGAACAGAAGGACACATAGGTTGTATTAATCATTACACGTAGTGTATTCTAGTTTTTTCAAGACAGTAAGCCTCAGAAACTACTCCGAAAGCCCAGAAAAAAACAGAAAAGAATATTAAAGTGCCAAATTATGATCTATGAGGGACCATAATCCCCAAGAATCAAAGCTTGGAATCTTATACATGTCATATTCAAGAAAAAACAATATAATGATCCACCAAATTCTGATCCATGAGGGCCCTTAACAACTCAAGAACCAAAGTTTGGCGTTTATTCAAAAAAACCTTAAATAGATCAATACCCTATAAAAATCAGGTATTTTATCAAAGCATATATCACACAGCATGCATATCTAGAACAAAATATATCACAACAACATGAAATTACTAATGCAACCTAGATGGCATGGAAATAATGCATGAAAAATGATATCTAGCAAGATCTTATATGAGGTATGAGATGGAATACCCTCATCTCCTTAGGTTGCAACAGAAATAAAACCTTAATAATATCAATGATAACATTACAAAACATGTGAATCACCCAACAGTGAAATCAAGTGCACTGTAAAATTGAAAAACAATAAAAATTTCAATAATAAGGTAGATTGGCTTTTCTCTATACACAGGTTAGCTACTCCCAGGAACATCTTATTACCAAGTACCTATTTTCTCCCTATCCATGGAAATAGGATCCAAAAATTAAGTCAATAAGAAAATAATTCCTTTGATACCAATTTGTAACATCCCGGTTCCGGATGCCACCCAGAGGCGCCCCTTACCTGGTTGGTCACATGGCCTCATTTTCTTTTCCCCAAATGCCAGAGGCTGTCGACTAGTAGCGAGGGCCTTGGGTGTGATAATGGGGAAACTATGCCCTCTTTGGTAGATTAACATAGTGTAAGTAAAATAGATAGTAATATTTGAAGTAGTATAACATGAAATAAGTAAATAGCAGGAGTAACAAACAACTGGAGCCCACATATATAAATGATGCATGACAACTATGTCAAATAATGCAGCCAAACAAGTCATAATGATGGAAAATAGTAATTAACAAAAGTATAAAAGAAAAGAGAAAATATTTAATAGCATCAGAAGCCTCACCTTGGTCCCATGCTCTCTATGTCCTCAGCAATCAAGTACATAAAGTAGAAGGGCACTTTCCCTTATATATACCTACATCAATATGATTTTTTTGGGCCCAAAAGAATTTCCCAAACAGGGTCTGAGACTAATCCCATTATGAAACCACTCAAAAGATCTATAGCTAATAGTTAGTGAATATATATGGCAGGTGGTAAGCAAAAGGAAACAATAACCAAGGAAATACTCAATATTAAACCGTCCTATTATTCCATTTACAAACATTAATTTTAGGTAATCAATCAACCCAAACAAAAACAAGAAACACTCTAGATAGTTCTCACAGCCTAACCCCGCTAGTTTACTATACAAGGAAAGATATACAAAAGACTCTATGTGGAAGCACTCACCGTCAATTCCCCCTAAAGTCTTTTAATGGTAAACTATAAACACTCAAGGGAAGCGGTCAACGTCAATTCCTCATGTGGTCTCGTAACGTAACTATAGACACTCTGAGGGAGCACTCAAAATCAATCCCCCTATGGTCTCGTAGTGTGATAATTATAACAGACGCTCTGGGAAATCCCTCAATGTAAATTTCCCCTATAATATCACTACACCAGGTTTCCATAGCCCCATGTAAAGAAATAGTGCATAAAAAAATAAACAAAAACCAAAGTCAACCTCTAGAACTACTTGGATAAACAATCTATAGAACATTATAGAATGTTAGATATAAATAAACACTCCATCCTACAATACTAGGCATGGGAATGGAACAATGCTTCCGAACAGGTAAAGCTAGACCAAACTGTCAAAACAAGAAAACAAGGGAATAACATTCACAGCATAGAAAAGATAACCCTAATCTCAAAAATTAAAATCTATCCAATCAAACAAGTCATAGTAGGAAACAAAAGGGGGTTAACACCATAAACACGCAATACCCCATTCAAGGATATTGGGAACTTTTGCACATATAACTCAAAGACTATCTAAAGAAAGGCACAGATCACCTACCGTGGTGTTGTAGGATCGTTATATGTGACCCTAAAGACTCGAATATCCCATGAACATCGTAGATCTACAAAAAGGATAAAAATTCTCAAAAGAGGATAACATGAGAAAGAGAAAAAATCGAGAAATATGGCTTTAGAAGAAGTAAGAGCTTACCGTGGTGATCCTGATGCAATCGATGGAGGTAAATTCAGAGAAAGAACAAGGACATGAGGGCTTAGAGAATATTTTCAGTGTACGAACGCTCCTAGATGAGTTTGGTTGCTAAGAATAGCATTCTGTCCATCAGATGTGACCCCGGTTAATTTAATGAAAAAAAGTACGCAGTGTGTAATAGCCCGAACTGAGCCTTGCTTTAGGCGGCCTTCATGTTACCACACATGGATGTGTGCTCATACAATATATGTCCAACACACGGATATGGGTGGAAATTGAGTACATGGTGTGTACGTATAAGTACACGGTGTGTACTCAAAAAATTCCAGAAACTCCACTTTTCCTCATAAACACCAGAAAAAGGAAAACATGTCTGAAAATAATATCTAGGTTCTTACAAATTCAGTCTTCACCTACACTTGATTACATTGTCTTCTTAGAAACCAGTTATGTTTACATTTGAGTACATATTGTTTCCTACATTAATTATATTATAATTCCTATTATATATATTAATTGATAGATTTTTGTAGACCTTGGGTGATTACCTACCGGGATTTATCTCACACCCAGTTTGGGTCATGCTATTGAGCTCAGACAGATTATATGATCGCAGGTGTTAATCAGGGAATGTGCCCTGCTACAGGTACTTAATGTACTGCTCCAGAGTTAGAGAGCATGGGACCGAGCTGAGTCTTGTGATTCTTTATAGTTTCTTTTAGTTTCTTTTGTAATTTTTAGACCTATGTTATGTATTATTGCAGTGTACTTATGGGTCTTCTTTCCTAGAACATTTGACATGCGGCATAATATTCTTTATAGAATCATACTTGGTTATTTATCTTATCAGTATTTAGATTTTTATTTCAGTTTTATATCATTTACTACTTTTTATATCTTATATTATTATTTATATGCATTATAGTCTGTCAAAGATGGCATAGTTTCCCCACTATCACACCATAGGCCCTCACTACTAGTCGGCAGCCTCTGATGTTTGGGGAAATGCTCTTGAGGCCATGTGGCCAACCTGGCATGGGGCACTAATTGAGTGGAACCTAGATCCATGATGTTGCAAAGTGGTATGATAGGTGCTTCTGAGCACATCTTACCACGCATAGATAAAAGATCAGTTAGAGCGCATGATTAATGTGCTAGAGGACATGCTTCAGGCATTCATCCAAGATTTCGGTGTTTCTGGGTTGACACACATAGACCTTGTTGATTTCTCTTATAAAAATATTTTCCAAGATACTATTCATATGGTTTCATATGAGGTTTTTTATTGTAGGTCATTCCAATCACCCCTTTGTTGGATGGATGTAGGAGAGACAGCAATGCTAGGACCTTGTCTTGTCCAGGAGACCACTGATGGAAAGACCCGACCCCAGTTGCCTGGAGACAGTTCCTTATTATATTACATTGTCATACAAACAGGGAATATGCATCTCGAAAGACCAACTAGTTTATTATTATTAAAAACAAGATATATACATAAGTTAAACATTACAACTTGAAAACAAATAAAACATAGAAACTCCTTAGACAACATCCATAACTCCTAAGTTATTTTAGAATGTCATTCATAATAAACTTCTTCATGTCCTGAGAAAATGAAATATAAAAAAGGTGTGAGATCAAACACACATTAAGGGTAAGCAATATAGTAGAAGATATATATAAACATTAGGCATGTTGAAAAACTGAAAACATATTCCATTAACAAAAACATGAACTCATTATAGCGGGAATAAGAGCTATGTAAATAATTCCATAATAAAACATAATCACAGGTATTCTACAAGTCAAATAACCACATGAACTAACAGTACTATTTTCATAATGGGGAAATTCATAATGCAGGACATCATAACCATGTCGTCAAGGCCTCGTTCCAAGACAATAAATAATCATTTTGTCAAGGCTGTGTGCCAAGACTAGTTTGCCTCATGAGACATGTCGATGCATTGAAGGGCTATAGCGGCCCCCGCCCAACTCCTTATATTTCTAGTTAATTCCTCATATGAATGGGGATAAATACAAAAAACATATATATTCATATTGAAACTAATATATGAAATGTAAATAACTTTCCCCCAAACATTAAACATAAACACTAACCATTCAGAGTAAATTGAAGAATGGTTTTAACATAGCACATCCACAAGAAAAATAATCATAAACCATTAAATAAAATATTGTGGATTATTCCATGAAATATTAGTCCCAATAATTCATAATAATTAACAAGATTACTGAAATAGATGAAGAAACTCTTATAAAATCTTCGAGTCATTCTTGAGATAGGTACCCATTTTAATTTGAAAAGAAGAGTTATTTTGAAAAAATATTCTTATAAAAACAGATGTCAAGTTACATATTATATTCATAATAAAATGGGTTATTTTATAAATATTATGGTTTCTGAAAAAATATTATATAATTCTCTTGAAGATAGGTAAGATTTTGAGAAACTCCCTTGAAACGGGCTTATATTTGGGAAATAATATCTAAAGTTCATTTTAAAACATGTAACTATCCACAAAATAAGGGTTCTAGTTAGTATGCAAATATAGAACACTCACACAGATTTTATGAGGATTCCATAATAATAAACAATAATTTCATTGATGTAATTAGACAATAATAGTAACTTGAATGAAAATGGAGGTTCGTGTCACGACCTGTCCTCGAGGCCTGTGTCGTGACTACCCCAAGCCTGCCTTCCATAGGCCAGGGGCTGGCGACTAGCACCAACGCATAATTCCCGGTAAAAAGGGAAGGCATTTCCTTTGTAAAGTAAACAAACACCACAGAGAAAGCAAGAAAAAGTAAACACTGAGTAAAAACTGGGTACTACAGTAAGTGCGGAAAAGTAAGTGGGCCAGAATACAAACCCAAACTAAAAGTAAAATACAACTGAAAGGAAGTACAACATCTGTAAAGTAAAACCGCTACAGAGAGCTGTCCTCTAGTAATCCCACCTGAAGGGTGGGTACAGATAGCCTCTACAGCTGCTCGGGTCCAGCCGTCCGCTCTGAGTATGTCCCGCCCAGTGGTCCACCTCCAGGTACCGTCCTACTCTGCAAGCCTCAACCACGATCAGTGTTGTCCGTCGTCTGCAACCAACGCAACGTAGTGCGGGCATAGCCCGTGCAGGGTTGAGTATAAGCTACTCAGTAGGGACCTCGAGACCACCGAAGGTCTCCCAAAATCCACAAAGGATAATCCACAAAGGAAGATACAATCACGAAGTAACATCCGTCACCACTTAGGTATATTCCCATACATATACCTAAGTCACCAATTCTCGTTCAGCTCCAACATCAGAGCCCAAGTACAACCCAGTCCACACAGAAAAACACAACCCAATCCAAATAGGAAAACACTACCCAATCGACAAAGGAAAGTAAAACATAATCCACGCAGGATATCAAGTCATCTTATCGAAGATAAGGATTGAAAGTCAAGATTCAGCTCACACAGGTATACTTCTTCATAAGACAATAGAGATGATCAGATATTTCCACTGATTCATCTAAGTCGTCGGACCCACACAGGATCGATAGGAACTAACCCCCGCAATGACCCACATAGGATCGGACCCACACAGGATCGATAGGTAACTAACCACCGCAATGAACCACATTGGATCAGACCCACACAGGAGCTGTAGGTAACTAACCCCCGCAATGAACCACACAGGATCGGACCCACACAGGATCTGTAGGCGCTGGCCCACACAGGACCGCTGAGCGCTGACCCACACAGGATCTGACCCACACATGATCGGTAGCACTGATCCATGTAGGATCACTGAGTGTTGTAGTCATCGTCGTCAAATCCACGGAGGATTTCTGTACAGTCATCATCATCGTCGCAGTTGCAGCTAGCTCTAGGGTTTCCGCACATAGAAAGCTCATTCAAGAGGGTCCACTCCATGAGTCGAGGGGCTGATACATCAACTGACACATAGTCTGGATTTGATGAATCCAAAAGTTCCGTATCATCTACAGGAACTCAACGTCACAGACGGCGCGTCAATCGGACGCCCGGTCTGAGAGTTGTTGGCTTTTTCGTTCCAGGGTCCCGGTTGGTTTTTAATTCAAAACCAACCTGACCATACTCCAACTGCATCCAAACCTCGATCGGAGTAATCCAAAAGGTCCGTCTCACATAGAGAAATCCAACAAAATTGACGGCACATCAATCGGACATCCGGAACTCAAGTTATAATTGTTTCCACTCCGAGGGCCCGATTGGTTTCGTGTACGAACCAACCCGGTCAAACCCAAAGTACTCCGAAACCTTGTGTGTAATATACCGAAATGATCGTCTTGATCCAAGGATCGCATCGCAGCTGACGGTGCGTCAATCGGAGGTCTGAAACCCATGTTATGGACAAAAGATCGTGAGATGTCCAGTATTAGGGGGTTCGGGCCCGGTCCGACCCGACCCGATACCCTCTGGGTCAGCCTGAAATGGGTCAACCCATCCCAGGTCCAGGTCCAGTCTGCTTGGGCATGGCCCGGCCCGGCAGGCGCGGCCTGGCCCAGCTGGCACGGCGCGGCCCGGCCTGGGCGCGACCCGGCCTGGCGGTTCGGCCTGGGCAGCCGGCCCGGCGCGCTGGCACGCTGGCACCCGCCAGGTGGCTCGACCGTTTCAGCCGAGCGGATAGGGGTGTGGGGGGGGGGCTCCCCCTGCTCGTTTGTAACTGCGGCCCCATGTGGGGGCCACTCATACTGGCCAGCCGGGGGTCATAACCCCCGGCTCTTCCCCTGACCGGCCGGCTGCTGCACCACGGGACCAGCGCTGGCTGGTCCCCCTACTCTGATACCGGCGGCCCGGAACCGGCCGCCGGTCCCAGCTCCGCCACGGCCTATGGCCGCGGCCTTGGTCCTCCTGGCATGGCACGATGGCGTCTCGGCCCCGCTCCGGCCGCGGTTCCTTCGGGGTTCTCCGGCGCAGCATGGCGACGCCGCGATCTAGTTCGATTCAACAGCGCGGCGCGACGGTGCCGCGAATTCTTTGCCGCATGACCCCGCGCAGTGCGACGACACCGCACCATTCCCATTCCATTCCACCACAAGGTAGACAAGTGAAAAAGGGGAGGAGGGTCAGCCGTGTTTTTGTGTTCCGACCCCCTCCCGTTAACTGATAACAAGTGGTCCATTTGAACAAGGAAAGACGACAGAAGAATTCACGAAATAAAAATGCATAAAACCCCTACCTCGAGCATAGTTTGAATGGAGGTTCGTCGTGGGAATAACCGTCATGGAAGAAGGCGTCGCGGAAGGAGAATCATCGCGTTGCGGAGAAAAGATTCGTCGGCGTTTCATCATCGATCTCTGAGGATCCGGCGTTCATCGCGTTCTTCGCGTTCTTCATCGAAGAAGAAGAACATCAAGAGGTTTTCCTTTTCTCCCAAAGACTCTCAAAACAAGGTCCAACCCAAATAAATTAAGTACTTCCCTTATTTTATTAACATGACTTAAGTTTGAAATTCAAAAGTTGAATTAATTCACTCAATCAATTAACTCAACTTGACCTAATAAATGGAGGGTTATAAAAGGTTAGGGAAGATGAAGAGGTGGGGTTCGTGTGGGCCCCACCACTCTCATAACCTCCCATGGGAAGTTGGGTGGTTACCCCAACTTCCACTCAAAGGCTAAACACTTAGATAAAAATAAATATTTTAGCTCAAATTTTTATTTTTAACTTCCATAATTTTAACAACGACTCTCGTGAAAACGAAACTCTAGAAAAGGTGTTCCTAAGAAAATATCGGCGCTGCGAATCCATTGGTGCCCTCGGAATTCAATTATGAGCACCGGTTCAAAAGTTAGAAAATCTGCTCATTCGTTCACTAAACGTAGCCGAGCTAAACTTCGGATTAAAATTCTGGGCACACTGGGCCTCAGAATCAAGTGTCGTCAGAAACCGCGTTCTTGTAAAATCCCAAAGAAAATTAAGAAAAAAAAATTCATTGAATTTTACAGGTCTTTACATTACTCCCACCTCAGGGCTTTACGTCCTCATAAAGATACATCAAAAACCAGGGAAACAAATGTGGTTAATGTGCACGCATCTGAGCCTCCCACTCCCAAGTGCTCTCCTAGAGGTTCATGTGTTGCCATCTGATGTGCACTAGAGGAATCAACCATCCACGTAGGACCTGATCCTGTCGATCCTCGATCTCCACTGGGAGCTCCGCAAAAGTCGCCCCATCATCTATGACCTGCTCCCCATGGTCAATGATATGTGTCAGGTCGTGCACGTATCTCCTCAGTTGAGATACGTGAAAGACGTCGTGCACCCGGTGCAACTGAGGTGGTATAGCCAGGCGATAAGCCACCTCGTCAATCCTGCTGAGGACCTAGAATGGTCCGATAAAGCATGGAGACAACTTTTCGCCTTGGCCAAATCTCTGTATTCCACGTCGAGGTGAGACCCACAAGAAGATGTGGTACCCATCCTCGAACTCTAGTGGCCTCCGCCTCCTGTCAGCATAAGACTTCTGCCGGCTCTGAGCTTTCCTCATCCACTCCTGGGTGATCGGAACCTTCTCTATCGTGTCCTAGACCCTCTCTAGTCCCACAAGTGCTGACTCTTCAGGGTCATTCCGTCATAGAGGAGATCTGCAAGGTCGGCCATACAACTCCTCGTATGGTGTCATACCAATGGTGGAGTGGTAGCTGTTGTTGTACCGGAACTCCAACAAAGGTAGGTGGTCCACCCAACTATGACCAAAGTCGAGGACACATGTGCGGAGCATGTCCTAGAGAGTCTGATTGGTCCTCTCCGTTTGACCATCTGTCTGGGGGTGAAAGGCGGTGGTCAGACGTAGCTGCGTCCCAAATGCCTCCTGAAACCCCTTCCAAAGGCGAGAAGTAAAGCAAGCATCTTGATCGGAGATTATAGATGATCTCACACCATGAGTCTGCACAATCTCCTGAACATAGAGACGTCCCAAGATCTCCACTAAGCCCTCATCTCTGATGGGTAAGAAGTGAGCCGACTTGTTGAGTCGGTTGACAATCACCCAAATGGAGTCGTGACCTCTAGAAGTGTGTGGAAGTCTAGTCACGAAGTCCATAGATATCCCGTCCCACTTCCACTCTGGGACCTTCAAGGCCTATACCAAGCCTGCTGGTTCCTAGTGCTCTACCTTCACCTACTGGCAGGTGAGGTATCGAGAAACTAACTCTACCACAGGAATAGACTGTAAAGCGCTCGCCCATTAGATAGTGTCACCACATATTCAGAGAGAAGACCACTGCTGCTAATACCAGGTCATGGGTAGCGTAGTTATGCTCATACTGCCTCAACTAACATGATTCATAGGTGATCACGACCCGCTCCTGCCTCAGGACACATCTGAGTCCGGTCTCTAATGCATCGCAGTAAACTACGTACCCTACTCCCTCCTCCGGAAACCTCAAGATAGGCGTGCTGGTCAATCTCTCTCTCAGCTCCTGGAAGCTCTGCTGACATCTATCTGACCACAAGAAGGGTTTCCCCTTCCTTCTTAACGTTTTGTAAAGCTGAAAAGATTTCTCCTTTGCCGAAAGGGAAATCCAATCTCATCCCCTGGATGAACCATGTTCCTTGCCTAATACAGTCATTCATGTCATGATTAGTTAATTTATTCCATGGATGACGTCGTAAGGCCTCGACACTACTACCAAGAGATCCAACCATTACTCTCACCTCCAAGGGTTGAGTCACACTGTCGGCATCTGTGTGTGGTCACTGGGTCTCTTCCAGTAAGAATCTCGTAAGTGAGGGTCAAGTCAAGATTTTTTTAACCGGTATCTCGTAGTATTAACATACAAAATACAAGAAAGAAAACGTCACCAATGCAAGTTCTATTTATTACTTCAACTCAAAGTACAAGGACACATGGAAACCCAAACAAAGAAGCTAGAGGCATTATGGTCAAGGGGCTCTATGCCTGGAGCTAGTCCCACACGTTTCCACCCGCTTCTGGAGCTTCATGATCGTAAGCTTCAGCTGCCTGAAGCTGTGCTCTCCCCTATGGTCAGCATGGACCTCCTGGTGGTGGTGGTGGTAGAGCCTCAAAATGTCGCCCACCACCTGCCGCTCGACCAACTCCTCGACCTCGTCCTCCTGCTCCCTGCGGACCGCCATGTTCAAACCTCTGCCTCTGCATGGGTGGTTCCTCAACCGTCTGCTGCTCCTCTGCATGGCGGGTCGGGTAGTCACGAGCTAAGTGGCCATGCCCACCGCATGCATAGCACTATCTTCCACTCGTAAGACTGGCTCTACTGCGTGTGTCCCACACCTCCGAGCCAGTATCCTATGGTCGTCTGCCCGATGGCCTGGTCCACTTGGACCTCTGCGACATCTGTCTACTATCAGCTGTAGAAGACTCCGCTATGTGATGCCCTGCGGTAGGTCTCTCCGCTGGTGTAGACTCAGCAAGAAAGCTCTCGATGAGAAGGGCTCACTCCAGTACCCCTTCCTGTGTCGGTATGCTGAGGGAGATCAGTGATGCCCTGATCTCATGCCTCAGTCCCTGCTCAAAAGTCCGGGCCCGAAAGAATGGGTCTCATACCATGTCCGTCGAATAGTGCGAGAGATTGGTAAATCTTGCCGAGTACTTGGCGACCGTCAAACTGCCCTGCCGCAGCTGTAGAAACTCCTGGATGCACACCGCACGGGTGGTGGTTGGGATGAACTCCGAGCGGAAGAGGCTCTCAAAGTCCGTCCAGTGGAGAGATGCCTCGTCATGCACCTGGAGCATCAAGCTCAACCATCTGCCTGCTGCCGTGTGCAGGAGGCTTGCTGCGAGGATCATCATGAGGTCTGCTGGTGTCCTCAGTAACATGAAAACTCGTAGAACTGCCTCCAGCCAATCCTCGGCTGCCTGAGGGTCCATCTCCCCACGTAACTTGGGCGGTCGCTAACGCTGAAACTCATGCAGTGCACTAAGGAGATGTGCATCGTTAGTGGCTGGGGCTGGTTGCATCAGTGGCTCGGTGGGTAGAGGTACCACTGATGCCTCTGCTGTCAAAGGGCCCTGTACCAAGGCCTCATCGCTCGGTGGGATGTCGTCATGCACAACTCTCGAAACCCTAGCTGGTTGTCATCGTGGGGCCATCCTTAAAAGAAATAGGTGTGCCATGGTCAAACAATATACATGGTGAGCTGACATAAATTAATCACAATGAAAACTTGTAACAAAAAAGAAATATAATTTTTTCATGTATTATGTCGGAAATCAGAAGTCAGGGTCCTTGTGTATGGATACATCGGCCACCGCACAATCACTGGACTACTTGGACTGATAACCACACTCAATACTCTTAAAACTATTTCTTCACATAGAAAAATATTAGAGTCCTGAGTTCTACGTTAGAACCGAACTCCTATGATACCAATTTGTCACAACCCGTCCTTGGGGCCCGTGTCGTAACTACCCCAAGCTCGCCTTCCATAGGCCAGGGGCTGGCGACTAGCACCAAGGCATAATTCCTGGTAAAAAGGGAAGGCATTTCCCTTGTAAAGTAAACAAACACCACAGAGCAAGCAAGTAGAAGTAAACACTGAGTAAAAACTGGGTACAACAGTAAGTACGGAAAAGTAAGTGGGCCAGAATACAAACCCAAACTGAAAGTAAAATACAACTGAAAGGAAGTACAAAAATTGTAAAGTAAAGCCGCTATGGCGAGCCGTCCTCTGGTACACCCCCCTGAAGGGTGGGTACAGATAGACTCCACAGCTCCTCGGGTCCAGCCGTCCACTCCGAGTACATCCCGCCCAGTGGTCCACCTCCAGGTATTGTCCTGCGCCGCAAGCCACAACCACGATCAGCGCTGTCCGTCGTCTGCTACCAACACAACGTAGTGCGGGCATAGCCCGTGCAGGGGTGAGTATAATCTACTCAGTAGGGACCTCGAGACCCCCGAATGTCTCCCAGAATCCACAATGGATAATCCACAAAAGAAGATACAATCACGAAGTAACATCTATCACCACTTAGGTATATGCCCATACATATACCTAAGTCATCAATTCTCGTTCGGTTCCAACATCTGAGCCCAAGTACAACCCAGTCCACACAAGAAAACACAACCCAATCCTCATAGGAAAACACAACCCAATCCACACAGGAAAGAAAAACGTAATGCACATAGGATATCAAGTCAACTTATCAAAGATAATGATTGAAAGTCAAGATTCAGCTCACACCGGTTTACTTCTTCGTAAGACAATAGAGATGATCAGATATTGCCACTGATTCATCTAAGCCGTCGGACCCACACAGGATCGATAGGTACTAACCCCCACAATGACCCACATAGGATCAGACCCACACAGGATTCATAGGTAAGTAACCCCCGCAATGACCCACACAGGATTGGACCCACATAGGATCTGTAGGTAACTAACCCTCGCAATGACCCACACAGGATCGGACCCACACAGGATCTGTAGGCGCTGGCCCACAGAGGACCGCTGAGCGCTGACCCACACAGGATCTGACCCACACAGGATCGGTAGCACTGATCCACGTAGGATCGCTGACTGTTGTAGTCGTCGCCTTCAAATTCAAGGAGGATTTATGTACAGTCATCATCGTCATCGTAGTCGCAGCCTGCTCTAGGGTTTTCGCACACAGCAAGCTCGTTCGGGAGGGTCCTCTCCTCAATCCGAGGGGCTGATACATCAACTGACACATTATCTAGAGTTAATGTATCCAAAAGTTCTGTATCGTCAACAGGAACTCAATGTCACAGACGGCGCGTCAATCGGACGCCTAGTTTGATAGTTATTGGCTTTTTCGTTCCAGGGGCCCGGTTGGGTTTTAAGTCAAAACCAACCCAAACATACTCCAACTACGTCCAAACCTCTAGCGGAGTAATCCAAAAGGTCCGTCTCACTTAGAGGAATCCAAAAAAGTTGATGGCATGTCAATCGGACATCCGGAACTCAAGTTATAAGCGTTTTTGCTCCGAGGGCCCGGTTGGTTTCGTGTACGAACCAACCCGGTCGAACCCAAAGTACTCCGAAACCTTGAGTGTAATATACCAAAACGACCGTATCGATCCAAGGATTTCATCGCAGCTGACGGTGTGTCGATCGGATGTCTGCAGCCCATGGTATGGGAAAAAGACAGTGAGAGGTCCGGTATTAGGGTGTTCGGGCCCTGTCCGACCCGGCCCGATACCCTCTGGGTCGGCCCGAACCGGGTCGACCTGTCCTGAGTCCGGGTCCAGACCGCTTGGGTGCGGCCCGGCTCGGCAAGCGTGGCCCAGCCCGACTGGCGTGGCCCAGCCTGGTGCGCTGGCGCCAGCCAGGTGGCTCGGCCGTTTCGGCCGAGCGGACATGGGTGCGGGGGGGGGGGGGGGGGGGGGGGCTGCCCCCCAGTCGTTTGTAACCGCGGACCCATGTGGGGGCCTCCCATGCTGTCCAGTCGGGGGTCTTAACCCACAGCTCTTCCCCTGACCGGCCGGTCGGCTGCTGCACCACGGGACCGGCGCTGTCCGGTCCCCCTGCTCCGATGCCGGCAGCCCGGAACCAACCGCCGGTCCCAGCTCTGCCGTGGCCTTGGTCTGCCCGGCGCGGCGTGATGGGGCCGCACCCCTCTGCCATGGCCCCGCTCCGACCACGGTTCCTTCGGGGTTTTCCGGCGCAGCGCAACGACACCGCGATCTAGTTCGATTCAACGGCGCGTCGTGATGGCACCACGCATTCCTTTCCACATGACCCCGCGCCGTGCGACGGCACCGCATCATTCCCGTTCCATTCCACCATAATGTATACAAGACAAAAAGAGAAGGAGGGTCAGCCATGTTTGTGCGGTCCAGCCCCCTCCCGTTGACTAATAACAAGTGGTCCAATTGAATGAGGAAAGATGACGGAAGAATTCACGAAATAAAAACGCATAAAACCCTACCTCGAGCGTAGTTTGAACGGAGGTTTGTAGCGGGAATAACCGTCGCGGAAGAAGGCGTCGCAGAAGAAGTATCGCCGCGTTGCGGAGAAAAGATTTGTCAGCGTCGCATCATCGATCTCTGAGGATCCATCTTTCTTCGCGTTCTTCATGTTCTTCGTCGAAGAAGAAGAACTTCAAGAGCTTTTCCTCTTCTCCCAAAGACTCTCAAAACAAGATCCAACCCAAATAAAATAAGTACGTCCCTTATTTTATTAACATGACTTAAGTTTGACATTCAAAAGTTGAATTAATGCACTCAATTAATTAACTCAAAATGACTTAATAAATGGAGGGTTATGGAAGGTTAGGGAAGATGAAGAGGTGGGGTTTGTGTGGGCCCCACCACTCTCATAACCTCCCATGGGAAGTTGGGTGGTTACCCCAACTTCCACTCAAAGGCTAAACACTTAGAGAAAAATAAAAATTGTTGCTCAAATTTTTATTTTTAACTTCCATAATTTTAAAAACTACTCTCGTGAAAACAAAACTCTCGAAAAGGTGTTTCTATGAAAATACCGGCACTGTGAATCCATCGGTGCACTCGGAATTCGATTCTGAGCACCGGTTCAAAAGATAGAAAAACTCGCTCGTTTGTTCACTGAATATACCCGAGTTAAACTTCTGATTAAAATTCCGGGCACACCGGGCCTCGTAATCAAGTGCTGTTAGAAACCACGATCTTGTAAAATCCCAAAGAAAATTTAGAAAAAAAATTCCCTTGAATTTTACGGGTCTTTACAGTTTGGGTGAGAAAACCCTTACCATAAGTCTGAATGTGTTCTGTTCCTGAACTTAAGGTCCTAGAATATGAAATTTGAATTATTAATAACTTATTTAAGAACCTATTATACATGTATTTAGTTTTTCATAATTTGATTTATTTCATTTATTAACTTATTTATAAGTTGTTATATAGAATTTTGTTGTTCCGATGTGTTCGTTTTCATTATTTTCATAATTGGTTCAATTGTTCTTAAGTAATGAAGTTCTTGTGGAATGGATTTAAATCTATAGAATTGAAATTAAATATTATTTATTAACTTCCAGAAGTGTTAATGGTAATTTATATAATATGGTTACATGGAATGAGGATGAATCATTATATGACAACCACTTGATTATTTGGCAGTATTTTGAATATTATGAACTAGTTTTGTCATAAAAAATTAATATTATGTACATATACCGGTTCATGAATATTAATTAGGTTATAATACATATATTATTGTCTATTTCATACATAGAAATGGTTTCATGACCAGTAATGAAAGATAAATTGAATAATTAAACTTCTTCGTCCATGAAGGTTATAAATTGGAACATCATGGAAGTTGATTTCGTTCATAAAAATAAAAGGAAGGGAGTAAGAATATTGGTTATGGGTATTCCATTCACATGATATAATTCCAGTATATAGATGATATTGGATTTATCATTACCATTTGGATAGAGTAGATGAGGAGATGATAACAAAATAAGATAAATTGAAATGAAACTAAATGAAAAACAAGGGTTTTTTGCCTCTTGAAATAACCTCCTTCAGAACCTCCTTAGGGGAAGGGGCTTTGATCTTTTGGAAAGAACAAAAGCATTATGGATGTGGTGAGTTACTAGGTAAGGGATATTGGGTAGATATTTTAGGATATTCAAGGCTTATAGGAGGGAATACAAGAGCAAGTGAGGGGGGGTTTTATATTAGAGGAGAGGGGTAAATGTTGAATATTTTATTCATTATTTTATTATTTCTGTCAAGACATCCAATAGTGTTGTTTCATGTGACCCCTAATAGTAATAAGTACATTTGAGTTCGAAATATGTTTACTTACATCATTTATTATGTCATAAATAGTGTATTTAACTGATAATTTGAATATATGGTATTTTACAGTATTTCACTATTCATCAAAAATTCCAGAATTTCATAAAAATCTAAAAAATACACCCCTAACATTTTTCGATGTTTAGATTTCAAAAATGAACTTTTTTTTCACAAATAATTTTATAAATATTTTTAATTTAAATTTTAAATAAAATCATAGTTAATTCGAATAATTATAATCTTAATGGTATCAAAAGTTTTATATCACATTGAAAAATTAATTAAGATCTAATTATATTATTACCTTAAGAAAATAAAATAATTTCATTATTTACTATTCATAAAGTTCATATTACTATTCATAAGGGTATGTTACTATTTACCAAAAATCATGTTTGTTCTATCAGGCTCTAAATTACTTACTGATCACAACTCTAGAGGACCGTTTTTCACAATTCAAAAAATAGTAGAGGCAAAGTTGTGTTTAGTGGATAGATTATAAAATGAATTTATTTTCAAAACCTTTGTGCCTTACATTCTCCCCTCCTTATAAAAATTTATTCCTCGATGTTCACAAAATGTTACCTAAAAAGAATTGGGTATGTCTTCAACATAAGCTCCTCAGGCTCCCATGTTGCTTCCTCCATCTTAGGGTTCCTCTAAATAACCATTACTAGACGAGTCATCCGATTTCTCAATACATGTTCTCTGGTATCAATAATCTTGATAGGCTCTTCACAATAAGATAGACCAGACTCAAGTTCTATTTCTTTATAGGTGAGAACATGTGTTGGTTCTGGCATATATTTACTTAACATTGACACATGTAACACATTGTGAACTTTGGAGAGACATAGCAGAATTTCCAAACAGTAATCTATGGCTTAAATTCAATCTAGAATTTCAAAAGGTCTGATATACCTTGGACTTAATTTTCCCTTATTATCGAATCGTATAATACCCTTCCATGGAGATACCTTTAAGAAAACATAATATCTTTCTTGAAATTCCAAATCCTTCCTTTGGTTAATAGCATAGCTCATTTTAGTACTTTGGGCTATTTTGATATGGGTTTGGATAATCTTCACCTTTTCCCTTGTTTCCTCAACATGTTATGGGCCTATGATCTTTCTTTGACAAACATTACCCCAGTAATTTGGTGCACGACATCTCTTTCCATATAATGCCTCATATGGTGTCATCTGAATACTTGAATGGAATCTATTGTTATAGTAAAATTCTACGAGAGGTAAATACTGATCCTATATACCATGAAAGCCAAGTGAAAAATTCCTCAACATGTCTTACAAAGATTGAATAGTTCATTCTAATAGTCTATCAGTTGGTGGGTGGTAGGCAGTGCTCAAACTAAGATCAGTATCGGGTGCCTTCTGATGTCTTTTCCAGAATTGTGATATAATATGGGGGTCATGATCTGAAACAATTGATAAGGTTATACCTTGAATTCTTAAAACATAAATAAATATATAATCTTTCTAAATTTTCAAGGGGTAACTCTTCCCTTATAGAAAACAAATTTTCGGATTTTGTAAGACAATCAACAATGACCCATATTGCATCATTCTTTCTTGGAGTCATTAGTAACCCCATGACCAAGTCCATTGAAATATCATCCCATTTTATAATAGGAATAGGAAGGGGTTTTATTAATCCTCTAGGACATTGTCTTCTAGCCTTAACCTATTGACAAACCAAACATCTTGATACAAAATCATCAATTGCCTTCTTCATGTTTTCCCACCAAAAATGTTCATTTTGTTCTCTATACATCTTTGTGCTATCAGGTTTTACAGATAAATTAATTCTATGACCATCATCCAATAGTTGAATCTTTATCTCAGTAATAGCGGGAATACAAAGCCTCTTTCCGAATTTCAAAATTCCACCTTCATAAACGAAGTCGACCAACTTCCCATCATTTACAGCTTTAATATTATTTTGAAACTCCTCATCATCAGCTTGAGAACTTTTTATCTATTCTAGTGAATAAGTTTATGAAACCATTTGAAAAAAGTAGTGATGTGTTACCTTCCTTGATAATTTCCATATCCATATTTACTAGATCCATGAGCAAAGGATCCATTTCTAATCTCATATTGTTCAGAATTCCATGGTCCTTTCTACTCCAGGCATCTTCCACCTTATTTGCCTTCCCTAGGTGGTAGTGTATTGTGAAATCATAGTATTTTAGTATCTCAATCCATCTCGTTTGTCTCATGTTGAGTTCTTTCTATGAAAAGACATGTTTCAAAATCTTATGATCTGTATATATCTCACATTTTTCCCCATAGAGGTAATATATCCAAATCTTTAGAGAAAATATTACCACTGCTAACTCAAGATCAGAAGTTGGATAGTTTTATTTATGAATTTTTAGCTGCTGAGATGCATAGGCAATCACTCTATCATTCTGCATAAGGATACAACCATGTCATTTCTTTTATGCATCACTAAAGATCACAAATCCATCATTCCCTGATGGTAGAGTCAAGATTGGGGAATTCTCTAATCTTTACTTCAATTATTTAAAACAATCTTCACATTCCTTTTTTCAAATGAACATACACATTTCCGTGTATGCTTGGTCATTGGGTTGTCTAAATGGGAGAATTTCTGAACAAAATGCTGATAATAACCTATTAAACCAATAAAACTACGTACCTTAGTTATATTCTTTGGAGTAGGCCATTCTGGTAGAACTGTTGCCTTCATAAGATCTAAAGATATTCCATCCTTAGAGACATTGTGGCCCAGAAAGGAAATTGATTGGAATCAAAAATCACACCTGCTAAACTTCCCATAAAATTTATTTATTCAAAGAGACTTTAGAACAGTGTGCAAGTGATCTTCATGATCTTCATAGCATTTAGAGTATACCCGGATGTCATTACTAAACACCACTACAAAGTCATCAAGAAATTCCTTGATAAATCAATTCATCATTTCCATGAAAACAAATAGTGAATTAGTCATTCCAAAAGGTATTACTGTAAACTCATAATGCCCATCCCTAGTTTGAAATGTTGTTATTGGAATGTCTTACTTTCTCATAAGCAACTGATGATATCCAAATTCAAGATCGATATTTGAAAAATATTGTGCTCTATGATGTTGATCAAATAAATCATGAATTCATGGAAATGATAATTATTCTTTATTTTAATATCATTGATTTCCCTATAATCAATGCACAACCTCATAAACTCATCTTTCTTCTTAATGAAAATAATAGGGGCTCCCCATGGAGAAATACTAGGGAGAATAAATCCTTTATAACTCAATTCCTATAGTTTTTTCTTTAGTTCCACTAACTCCATAGTGTCCATTCTATTAGGGGTCGTTGATATGGGCCTTGAACCAAGAATAAAGTCAATGGAAAACTCATTTTCCCGCTCTATAGGATTTCCAGGTAAATCCTCTAGAAATATGTCAACATATTATTGCACAAAAGGTTCGTCTTATATCTGTACATTCTTCTTCTCACCCATATTTATTTTATTCCCTTCCTCCCTAATAAATTAATTTAGTCGAGCTACTAGGGGTGGGTCTATATGAGAATCAAATGGAGAGGTTTTGACTCTAAAAATAATGGATTCTACACCATTCTCAAAAATTGTAACTTCCTTCTTTATATAATAGATCATTACATCATAATTTGATATAAAATTAATAACTAGAATAATATCATTGTCAACCATTGGTGTGATGATAAGGTTAGAAACTAAACCATGTTTATGTGTCATGGGGGGGTTATCGACATGCCTTTGTTGCAATGATACTTCCACTAGGAGTTTTGACTGATAACTCCTTTATTAAATCAAATTGTACATGTCTAATTTTCTTGGAAAACTAGGAAGATATAAATGAATGTGATGATCCAGAATCAAGTAAATCATTTCCTGAGTTTGATGAAATGATAATATACCTACCACAACTTCATTAGGAACTTCAACCTCCATGGTTGTCACTACATAAGCTTAGCCTTGCTCCATAAGATTTCTTTAGGGAATGTTTCCCTGATGCTTAGAAAAATTATGTGCATAATGTCCCATCTCCCATGAAATTGTAGAACATAACATTGGAAGCTTCTTTCTTCCCCTTACAATCCTAAGATAGGTGGCCTTTTTCTCCACACTTGTAATAGACTCCCATTCCCTTTATCCAAGTGCAAGGTTGTTTCTTCTAAAAATTACTGCAGGATGGAAATTCAACTATTTCCTTCTTCCCCATTTCCTTATTTCCTTTTCCAGAGTTTTTAGCTACCCTCTTTTTCTCTTTTTTCCGTTGAATTCCTAACACTTAGAAAAAAAATTTACGGTCTTGATAGAACTCGATACTATAACTTCATATGAAGAGAATCTTTGGGAGACTAGATCCCTTTGGAGAAATGGTTTTAAAGCATAAAAGAATCGATCAATTTTTCTCCTTGTATTACGTATGTTGTCCACAACATGCCTTTCCAACCTTGTAAATTTATCTTCATACTTGGAAACATTTTTATTATCCTTCTGCCTCAGATTCAATAATTGCCTCTCTATATCTTCTTGTTGTTCATGAGGGAAATATTTTTCTAGGAATATGTCGTTAAAATCCCTCCATTTTATTTTTTCTATTTCTTCCTCCTCTTTTGTGTTTCGGATTAATGACCACCACTGATCTGCATCTCCCGATCGACAATAAACTGCCATAACAACCTTATCTATTTTATTACATCCCAAAGTGAGAAATATATTCTCTAGGTAACATATCCACTACTCTTATACAAATGGGTTTGTAGTCCCATTGAATGATTGAGGTTGTGTCTCATAAAGTGATCTAACATAGCTCCTCCACATGGTGGATACAGATACTCTATATAGGTAAGGTTATTATTTATAACTTTAGTAAGTTGTCCTAGTATAGTTATAAGTTTATTGACACCAGTCATAGCACCAGAGCCAACATCATTATCTTTCATCAGAGGAAAATCCCTACAGGGGACACACATGTTAATGTGGTTTCCATTCCTTCCACTAGGTTCCATCTCTATATAATGGCATACACTAGATTAGGTTATGAATCATAATCTTAACATAGAAAAATGCTTAGCTTAAATTGAAATCCTATGCATGGCTAACGCTATAATCACACAAATGGATTCGTTATGGAATAATTTACCTTTCAATCCCTCGTAATGGTTTGTAAATAAAATGTGAATTATTATTACCATATCCCCCATGATTTTCAAAAATAAGAGTAGAACAAGGAACGTTATTGTGTATCCGGATACCCCAGGTCTAGCCTAAAACTTCTTGTTGGAGCTTTCACTCCTAGGTACATCTGTACCAGAGTCACCTCTACCTATTTGTATCCATACAAGGATGTATTTTCTAGAACGATCCATATAATATATTGCTTAACCAATACCAGTATGTTATAGTATGCATATCCTAAAAAACTATCTTATTGATTTGTTCCCTAATCTACATTTTCTAAATCTAGATTCCAAGATTTCTACTAAACTTCCTTTGATACCAACTATAAGGACCCGACCCCAATTGTCCAAAGCTGGTGCCTTATTTTATTACATTGGCATATAAACAAGGAATATACATCTTAAAAACCCAAGTAGTTTAGTATTATTGGAAATAGGATACGTACATGAGTTCAACATTACAACTTGAAAAGCAATATAACATAGAAACTCCTTAGACAACATCCATAACTCCTATGTTATTACATCATGTCATTCATAATAAAATTATTCATGTCCTGAGAAAATGTAACATAAAAATGGGGTGAGCTCAAATGCATAGTAAGGATATGCAATATTCTGGAAGATATATAAAAATATTAGGCAAGTTGATTAATTGAAAACAGAAGCCTTTAACAAAAACTTGAACACATTATGGCAGGAATAAGAACTGAGTAAGTAATACCATAATAAAACATAATCAATGGGAATTATACTTGTCGAATAACCACATGAACCAAAAATACTATTTTCATAATGTGGAACATCAGAACCATACTGTCATGGCCTCGTGCCAAGACCATAAATAATCATTTTTCCAAGGCCTTGTCCCAAGACTATAGTTTGTCTCATGAGACCTGTCGATGCACTGAGGGGCTATAGCAGGCCCCAACAAATAAATTCTATGACCAATGCATTCCTCGTATGAATATGGATAAATAAAAACAACATATATATTCGTATTGAATCTAATATATGAAATGTAAATAACATTCCTTGAACATTAAGCATAAACACTAATCATTCAGAGTAAATTGATAAATGGTTTTAGGATAGGACATCCACTACCAAAATAATCATAAACAATTAAATTAAATATGGCAGATTATATCTTAAAATATTAATCCCATTAATAAATAATAATCAACAAGAGTGTTGAAATAGATGAAGATACTCTTATTAAATCTTCAAGTCATTCTTGAGATAAATACCCCTTTTACTTTGAAAATATGAGTTTTTTGGAAAATAATTTTATAAAACTAGAAGTGAAGTAACATAGTATTTTCATAATAAAATTATTTATTTTATAAATATTATTTTTCCCAGAAATATATTATATAATTCCCTTGAAAATTGGTTAGAATTTGAGAAACTCCCTTGAAATGGGCTTATATTTTGGAAATAAACTTGAAAATTCATTTTAAATCATGTAAATATACACAAAATAAGGAAGGGTTATGGTTGGTAAACACATATAGAACACTCACACAGATATTAGGAGGATTAAATAACAATATAAAATAATTTCATTGAGGTAATTAGACAATAAAAGTAACCCGAATGAAATTGGAGGCTCGGGTGAGAAAACCCTTACCTTAAGTACAAATGTGTTCAACTCTTGAACATAAAGACCTAGAATATGAAATTATTCTTACTAATAACTTATTTAAGAACCTATTATACAAGTATTTATTTTATCATAATTCTTTATAGTTCATTTATGCCCTTATAAATAAATTGTTATTTAGAATTTCGTCGTTCCAGAGTGTTTGTTTTCTTTATTTTCATAATCAGTTTAGTTGTTAAAAAGTTATGGAGTTCATGTGGAATGGATATAAATATCTATAATTTAAATTAAATATTATTTATGAACATCCATATGTGTTAATGGTCATTTATATCATTTGGTTACATAGAATGAGGATAATCATTAGATGACAACCACGTTGATTATTTGGCGGTATTTGGAATATTATGAACTAGTTTTGTCATAAAAAATTAATAATATGCACATATACTATTTTTGAATATTAATTAGGTTATAATAAATATATTATAGTATGTTTCAACCATAAAAATGGTTTCATGAATAGTAATGAAGGAGAAATTGAAGAACAATTCTCCATCGTCCAAGAAGGTTATAAATTGGAACCTCGTGGATGTTGATTACGTTTATAAAAATAAAAGGGAGGGAGTAAGAATATTGATGATGGTTCTTCCATTAAAATGATATTATTCACGTATATATATGATAAAAGAGTTATAATGGTCATTTAGATTGTGGAGGAGAGGACAGGATAACAAAATAAGATAAATTGAAATGAAATTAAATAAAAAAGAAGGGTGTTTTACCTCTTGAAATAACCTCCTTGAGAACCTCCTTAAGGGAAGGGGTTTTGGTCTTTTGGAATGACCAAGATCTTCTTGCACATGGGGAGTAACTAGGGAATGGTAATTGGGTAGATATTTGAGTATCTTTAAGTCTTATAAGAGTGAAGATAAGAGGGAGTGAGGGGGGGGGGGGGGGGTTACAGTGGAGGAGAGGTAAATTTTGAATATTTTATTCATTATTTTGGTATTTCCATCAACGCAACATATAGTGGTGTTTCATGTGATCCTCAATAGTAATAAGTTCAAGTGAGTTTAATCCCAGTGGCCTTACATCACTTATGATGTATTAATTAGTGTTTTTAACAGATAATTTGAATATACGGTATTTTACTGTATTTCACTATTCATGAAAAATTCACAAATTTCAAAAAATTACCAAAGTTCAACCCTACCATTTTTTGATGTGTAAAATTAAAAAATGAACTCTATTTTTCAAAATTTATTTTCTAAATATTATATAAAATCATAGTTAATTCGTAAAATAACAATCTTAATGGTATAATTGGTTTTATATCACATTGAAAAATTAATTAAGATCTCATTATCTTATTACCATATGAAAATAAAATAACATCATTATGTACTATTCATAACAATCATATTACTATTCATATTACTATTGATAAGGGTATGTTACTATTCACCAAAAATCAAGTTTGTTCTATCAGGCTCCAAATGACTTACTGATCGCAACTCTAGATGACCGTTTTTCGCAATTCAAAACATAGTAGAGGCAAAGTTGTGTTTAATGGATAGATTATAAAGTGAATTTATTTTCAGAACCGTGGGGTGTTACAACTGAGCAGGTTTAGTTGATTCGAAAATAGATGGTTACTACATAATCTCATTAGAAATCATACACCGATCATCATTGATGACCTTTAGAGTTCGATGTCAGAGATCGAGTTTTCTTATGTGTCGCACTGAGGTTGGGACATAAGAGGATCAGGAGACATGGTAAGCTTTGGTCAAGATACATCAGTCCATTTGAGAATCTAGAGAGGGTCGGGCAGGTTGCTTATCGATTGAAGTTACCTTAGAGGTAGATGGATATGCACGATGACTTTCATGTTTCTCATTTTCTACGTTACTTTTTGGACCCGTCTCACACCTTTCAGCCTGATGAAGTGGAGTTGTAGGAAGTTCCATCCTTTGAGGAGAATCACATTCTTATTTTTCATCATAGCACAAAGGTTCTTCATGGAGGATCTTTTCCTTTGGTATGGATGATATGGAAACACAACTGAGTGCAGGATGAGACTTAGGAGTGGGATAACGACATACAATCTCAATGGCAGGAGTTATTCTCTGATGTTCCTTCACCACCTTGGAAGGGAAATTCAGTGAAGAAATTATTTAAGGGGGGAAATTTGTAAGAACCTGATTTCTCCTTGAGGTATGGATGTTTCCTTTTCAGATTATACTTAAGAAAATAGGGGAAAGATTTTGAGGGGATGGTTGTAGACCTGATACATGATGTGAATGGGAACTACAAGCTGTGTACTTATAGGTACATGCCATATATGGAAGGCTACATTCCATGTAATCACAGTACACAACCATGTAATGGTCTGACCAGAATTTGTACAGACACGACTTTTAGTCTCAAGTACATGTTGTGTACTTTTTTTAATTAAATAAATTGGGTAGTTGCATTGCTTTTTAAGATCAATAGAAATGAACCCCCTTCGAAAAGTAGTGCACCCAGGGAAATATGAATGGAATTTTTCCTCCTGTTTCATCATCCGATCCCCATTTTGAACACCATCAGATGCATTGGATTCCCCTTTTTGAGCTCTTTATTCCTCTTGATCCTCTCTTCCTCATTTTATCTCTTGATCCAATTATTTATGATCAATATTTTATACATTTTTTGTTCAAATTGAATATCGGAACTAGATGAGGTGAGTCATACTAACACGATGAAGGTGATCTTGTGACTTTCATAAATTATCATGATGTTTATATATGTTAGAGTGTCACGCACCCACTTTTAGGGTGTAACTTTATTGGATCATGAATGTTTTTATTGCCTCTCAAGGATTATGTAATTAATTATATGATTTTCAATCATGTTTATGGTTGTGAACATCGATTTAGTGCCACGTTGTGGGTGTGTTTCTTGTAGATGGTCATTTGGGTAAGAATGCTTATGAGACATGATATTAGTTCCCATTATTGGGTTGTTAGAAATGTTTTTCTCGTTATGTAAATTTCCCACATGAGATAATTTTTATGTTAAGCCTTATAAATGTTTAAATTACATAATAGGCGTGTCATATTTTTTCCATGTGATTTATCCTTGTTTAAACATGTAATAATTTAATTTACATGTGTTGGTTATTATCTAAATCGTGCCCATGCGAGTTGATTAAGTTAAGGCCATGTGATTGTTTAATTCACAAGTGTTACTTTTGAGAGGGAATGTGTAATTGAATTAAATAGTAAAAAGAGGTAATTAGCAATGGGAGAGCTAGAGTCTTGATTAAAAGACAAGGTTCGGATCATGTGACTATTGCACCTTATATATCTTGGGTGAACCATTGTTTCGATTAAAAGACGATGAACAGGCTCAAGAAGTTAATTATGTAAAGGTTGTGAGTGAGCCTCATATATAGTGGTCAGTCTCATTGATTCTTCTTTAAAATTTCGAGTGAACCTAGGATACATTGTGGGATACCCAGGCTCGACTCTATTAGAAAATTATTAAATGATTATTATGTCATGTGTTGATGGTTACTTTTATATGGGTGGTTTTCAGTCTAAGGCCTGACCTCGAGACTTTTATATAATCCAATAGAGTTGAATAATGAAATAGAATAAATAATGACAAGTCTTCCAAGAAAAAGTAAAAAACATAGATTTGTTCCTCACCTATACTAGATTACATTGCCTTCTGAGACATCTGATGTTCTTACTTTTGAGTACCTATAATTTTCTACTTTTAATATTGTAAAATACCTATTATATATATTCACAAATAGATTGGAAAAGACCTTGGGTGGTTTTCTACTAGTATTTATTCTCACACCCTGTTTGGTTCCTGCTTTTGTGGTCAAATAGATTATATGATTACAAGTGTTGATCAGGGAAAGCACCTTGCTATAGGTACTTGATGTACTTCTTAGGAGTCGGAGAGAATTCGAGTGATCCAAGTCTTTAAATTCTTCATAGTCTCTTTCAGTTTCTTTTTTTATTTTGATACATACATTGAGTTTTAATTTAGTGTATGTTTTCTCATTTTTCCTTGAACATGTGACTTGTTGCATCATCTTTTGTATGGAATGATGCTTGGTTATTTATATTATCATTATTTCATTATGTATTTCAGTTTTATGTTGTTTTCTACTTACTCTATTGTATATTATAATTTCTTTATGTTACATTTTTCTAATGAGGGCATAGTTTCCCCACTATCACACCCTAGGACCTCGCTTCTAATCAGAAGCCTTTGGAATTTGCGGAAATGCACATGAGGCTATGTGCCCAACTCGGTACGCAACACCAGTTGAGTGTCACTCGGATCTGGGATGTTACAAAAATTCATAGAATTTTGAATAGAAATCTATAAAATCCTAAAATGATATTATTACCAAAATAGTTCCTATTAATGGAAATATTCACTTTTAAGATAAAGTGGAAGGAGGATGGTAACTAGATCAAAGGTATATATGTTCCACAATAAGGACTTCTTTAATCTACCCCCTATCAAAATATATATTTTTTTCACCTAGAACCTCTTTGAAAAACTCATCAATGACAAGTAGGTCTATCCCTAATATACTAATCAATCAGTTAAAATTTCACACTAAGACATTGTCAAAAAAAATTGTTTTGAATCAAGAAGGATCCTATCCCTAAAACATCTTTGATAATGATAATTAAACTCAATGGTTGGAAAATAAAAACTTAGATATTTTACAATTAATCCTCACAAAATAAAATATTTAATAAAACATTAAAAACAAAATAATTTCAAAATTAATAAAAGAAAGTAAGAATATTAATGGCTCCATTATAATTTATCCCTAATGGATGTGAACATAAAATACATATATATAGAATACATGCATTTGATTAATGTAAAATCAGTCTATTACATGCTTTGTAGCTTGTTCATGGAATAGATTCCACTTAATTCCCATACTTTTTGTATAGCCTCCATTGGCTGGAAATACCACAGCACCACCTAATTATTTCCATCAATTACTAATCCATGAGATAGATTAGTAAATATATGACACATCATCATTGAAGTGTTAAATGAAGATCACTCCAATGAAAAATATTTTAAGATGTTATTTTTGATCCAACTCATTCATTTAAGGTTATCAAGTAATGACTTTATAAAGTTACTCTCTCATTTTAGTATGTGTTGATCATGCACAAATTGAAATATTTTGAAGATAATTGATTTTATGAATATCCTATTGAGGATCTCTTCTACCTATAACATCATTATTCATTCACTATAGAGGCATTGGAACCCTTTTAGCGTGTAGGTATCCATATGATACAATCATGGATACTTTATTTATTGAAATACATCAAAATTACGAAACTTATTTTTAATCGTATCGGGATCATGAAAATATTATATATCATTGAAGAAGGTGATTGAGTCGGCTAAATTCGAAATGCATGTTTGCACTATTTTAAATTTTTTCATTTCAATGAATGTTTGATTCTCCTAGGGATATATTTAACATATTTTTTTTGTTTTATAATACTTTGGTGGATCCTAATATTACCCCATCATGTCTATCATGGGTATCAAATCTTTTCAAATAAATGTTTTTATTTCACTATAAAACAAAGAAACTAATTTTAAAACATTACTAGTATGCCTTCAGTCTATTTTATGGCATGTGAGAACATTATTAAGGATATTATTTATATATAATAATAATTTTTTTAATTTGTTAACGTGATTGGGATCACACAATTGTTAAATAATTATAGGATAATTCCACTTGTGTCTCATGTTATGAAAAACATAAAATTGTTTTTTCTCGGACTAGTGAATTCATTTGGTATCAATTTAATTTCATGTGTGGAATTTATATTATATTGCGAGATAATATAATTTCATGTTAGGTATGATTATATTGTGTATTGAAATAATAAATTTTAGATTTTAATATTTGTATTCTAGGGTGACATGTAGTGTTGGTTCTCAATCATGGAAAACTGATGTTGATCATGGCTTATAGTGAATAAATTCAATAACAACATGAAGATGAAGCTTGAGCGTAATGGGTGTGAAATGTTTTTCAGGAAAATGTAGTAAAAGATTGTTATACATAAGAAAAGGGAGTGATATTCATGACATAAAACTCACGTGAGAAAGGAGTACTAATTCCCCACCAAATTCATCCCACATCAGACATCACTTAATGGGAGGAGGTGCTCTTATTCTTTAACATGGACACATTATAGATTCTCATTGAAATATCTTGGAATCATCCTATGTCAGGATTCCATGGTGCCACCCCACATTTTGGATTTTCTCTTGTCCTTCCCCAATCTCCCTCTACTGGTTTTGACCCAATCAATCTTGCACCCCCTCTGTCGCTTAAAAATAGCCTGCCTTAGAGCTTGACTATTTTCCCTTATGGGCGGTCGATAACTCAAGTGGGATAGCTAAGAGATTGATATATTTTTCGCATATATAATATAGAGTGTTTATTTATTTAAATATTATTCTTATATTTTATAAAATGTAATAGTAAGTACTTTTAGGATTTATTAAAGGTTTTTTCCCAAATCCTTAATTAAAATATGTAATTTATCTAATAGTTTATAATTTTATTATAAATTATAAGTGTAGGATTTATTAAAACAGTGTTTAATAAGCCAAAATTTAAATTTGAAAATTCATATTTTTTTCTAATGATAATTTTATTATTTATATTATTTGTGTTTATAAATTTTTTAATGAATATTAATAACACAAATAATGATAAATGTTAGTCTTTATAAAAAAAAATTTTAATCCAAAGTTAAATGTGGTAATTAAAATATGTTTCTCATGGTAAATAAAATGTTTATTTAATTATTAAATAATTTATATTATTCATTTTTTAAAATTTTTTTATGGAATTTGATTAATTTGATTGATTTATAAATGGGATTAATTGCTTCAAGGTTATATATCATTGCATTACATGCTCAGTGGGACTCCATTATTTTTAGTTTTTCATCTTCCTTGACCTTAGTTTGTTATTAGAGATATGAGATTAAGAATGGTTATTGAGTATAGTTTGTGTAGATTAGGTTTTTGAGATATCACGAATCATATTCTCTCTTTTGTAATGTCTCCCTGGGGAGAGGGACTTGGGGTTAGACTACCCACTGACCTGGAGGCTTATGTATTGTTCTAGAAATATGAGGGGTTCTTTTTAAATCACATTAGGCTTACTCATGTGGAGATTTTAAATATCATATACCTTTATGACATTAAATTAAATGTTCATGTACCTTATGTATTAGATGCATTTGGATATGTATGAATATAATTAGCTTCTATTTTCGGGAGAGTAATACAAAATTGTGGGTTGTGTAAAGAGTTACACATTATTTTGGTGTAAACACATTAATTTATAGGATAGAAAAGGGTTTCCAAAAAACTAAATCATTAAAAGCATGCATACACATCTGAATAAACTGCAAAAATATAAAGATTACATATGATGTAGTAGTTATGAAATTAATACGAATATGATGTATAAAACTTTGGTGAGACATTTATTGCCCAATTTAAATTCTATGTGAAATATTTATTCAGAGAAGCACTAGTCAAGATCTCAATCATTCAACTATGTTGTTTTCACAAATTTATGGTTCCCATGAATTATCTTGTATATGGAATCAAAGAAATACGGTGACCCCAATGGTTAAGTTCCTTGTTTTTTAGAATTTTTTTTGTGTCAAACTAGATGGAAAAACCTAACATTTGGTATACCATAGGATTAGTGTTAAGTTGATTCATATAATGGTTTTGGAAAATTATTTTACCAATTTATCTATCCATGAATCATATATGATATTATTAAAAAGTTTTTTTTACCATATATATTAATGGATTATTTAAATACTCAAACTAATATGAGTCATGTTGAAATATTGATCTTATATAACTAAATAATTATGATTTATGGGGTCGTCATTTTTAGGGGGATTACGTTCAATAATATTCCTTTATTAAAAGATGAAAAACAAGATACTCATATAATAATTTTTTTTATAGATAAAAAACAACATCATCACCAAACATTGATATTATCCTTTTATTGGAGAATCTTATTGTAAAAAATTTCTATGATTAGTGACTTAATAGATGTTCCTAAGTGAGTGATATTCGATTTGTTAATGTAATACCTTCCAGAATTAGAAAATAGATGAATTAGGTCAAAATGAGATTCTAGATTCTTGTATGAAGCATGGGATGATCCAATTAGGGTTGTAAAAGAATTAGATGAAAATTTACTATTGTAATTTTAGTTTTAGATACTTAATATGTTCGAGTATGTCAGTGATATTCAATATGATTAGATATGATAATGATGTGGTGAGGGAAAATATTTATTCTAAGAATTATTTTGGATAAGGAATTTATCCAATTATTATCTATGGAAATGTTTTGTTAAGATAATGTAATTTAAGATATGTTTACATATTATTCTTAGTGTGTGGAGAATATATAAACAGGGAATTTTGTGTCTAGGTTTTGGTGTTGTATAGCTGGTACAAGTAAGTAAAAATTCAAACAGTAAGAAGAAAATATAACTGGAGTTCCCAATAAAGTTTCTTCAACTATCCTATCAAGGTTATTTAAATATAAATTTTTTTTCACGGAGGAGGATTAATGATTCCATATGATGGAATTGTTATGATACCTAAATGAGTTCTGTAAACTCTTTGGAATTTTCATGTTAGATATCGGTGTTATATAATTTGTTTCTTCATTTTTAAATTGTATGTTATTTAAAATGTGTATTTTATAAGTATTTTAAAAATTAATGAGTTTGAAATCAAGGGAATAATCTATAGATCCTATAACTATGTGTTTAATTAAAGAAGAAAAGAGTTTCTTCATCAATAAGTTGAATATATCAAGCTCGGGTGAATCAATTCAAAGGATAAGTATCATCATATTATTTCTATTATATGGTAAGTGGAGTTTTTTATTAATAAAAATTTATTATAAATAATTTTATATGATCAATTTTATACATTTAGGTTATGATTTATCAATATATATTATATGATTTGAAATGGATACAAAGATAGAAATGTCTTATCTGGGATAAATTTCAATTAGACAAATGTTTGTTAAAATATAAGAGAAGGTGTTCCCACCAACCACTAGTGGTATAATTTAATGTATAAAGTCTTATTTTCTAAAAAGAATCTCCAAACACTTATATTATCTTACAATATATGAAATTAATAGATTATTTGTAAACTATTTCTACTAAAAGGAAATATGATATACTTTCTGACGAAAAAATAGTTTGTGTGTCATAGAATGATATTATAAAGATTATATAGTTTTTAAGAGGCTAGTGGGAGTATGTTTGGACTTATGAAGTTAAAATTTAACAACTAAAGGGTAATGCCAGTCTAAAATTTAATATTTTCACTTAAAGTCTTAAATTGTGTAAAATATGTGATGGTAAATAAATTTTTAAATTATTAAGTATTGTTACATAGAGAAAGTGAAGGTCTCTATAGTTATTACAATAAAAAATTCAAGTTGAATTTCACTTAATATCCTTAAATATATTAGGTTATATCAGTAGAGGGAAAATGTAAATACTTACATTTAATCATCATAAAAAAGTAAATGTAACTTTATCCTAAAGTATTTTAGTATATTCTAGTAAATTATAATAAGAATCATTATATTATTTATAAAAATATTTTAAAAAAATTAGGGGAAGTGTTCCAAAGATGATGATTTCATACTTTAAAAGATTTCAAGTATGGAAAAAAGTAAACATTGTAACATTTTATGTTATTGGTGTTAAGGATTTTGAATATATTCAATGCATTATACATTAGGAATAAGATTCATAAATCTCACCATTATTAAAACATGATTTCTTAAAAGATGTTAATAACTAAAGAGTTTAGTGAGAGAGCCTTATCAGATGGTAACATGGGGATGAGGTAAGAATTATATATGTTATAATGAGCTTAAAAACACCTTAAAAGTACATAATTATAAGGTTGATTTCGAAGTTTATCATATATGATACGATGGACAAGTGATTATAGAATGTTTTATAAAATATTATTAAAATAGTTTTTAGAATATAAAATGTATCATTGTTCTATAATAAAAGGAAACCTCATTTAATCATTTATTTATGTGTATTGTGGTTTATTTAACATGAACAATAGAATGAAAATAACTCCTTAAAGTATGAATATTAGTTGTCCCTAATCAATGATCACCATAGAGTGTTATGGGTTTCGATGATATGTTATGATTGACATGAATAGATTTTGGTAATCACTACTAGGGGTTCTATAAGAGATACAAAGAGTTGATTCGCGAGGTAATATATAGAGAATTATTACTAGGACCTTAACATCAAAGTATATCTCATAGAATTGTATATAGTCATTGATATACTTAGGGGTGCATAATTTTTATAAATCCCTATTGCCTTAATTTAGTGAGATACCTAGCATGATAACCTTTATAGTATTATAACTTAATTTTGAAAATAAATGAGACATAGATAATCAGTGGATGGTTGGGTAAATTACTAATCATAGTATTCATTGGAGTACAACCAGGATGGAATTTTTGTACTTTTATGAAAAATAAAGACATTTGGATTTTGATTTAATTAGAATGGGGAAATATATTTACATTCATAGTTGATTCACAAAATATGCTTTTATAAACTTGTATTAGTAACATATAATATTCTCATCCACTAGATGAATTGCTTGTGATGTATTCATTGACATGGTCACTCTAATTTATAGAATCATGAAAAATGTGACATTGTATAGTAGATTTACATTGATCTTTGTTTAAAAATATCTCAATTCCATGGAAAAATTATTATTTAATTATACATATGATTCATAGAATATATCTTTTGGTTGACATTTTCCTATATAGATATGAGTATGTTTGATGGTCAGTACACCAGACCCCTTAGTAGCTTGGGTAACACTGATACTTAGTTAGACACTGCTCTGTTCTTATGTCTATGAAATATAGATATCATATTTTTAAAATATATTACCCAATACCAAAATTTCACCCATTTTGTCTTTTTAATAATGGTTATGTTTTGGGAAATTTTGTTTTTCCAAAATGAAGAGAGTTTGGTAAAAATTATCAAACAGAGTTTGGATGGATTCCAAAAAGAGTTTTGATGTTTTTGTGTAAATTATTTATGGGATTTTAGTACATGTAATAGATTATTGTATGTTAACATAAAACACATGCATGTGATACATATAGAATAGATTCATGTGATGCATGTACAGTCAATCTTCTACATGCACTAAAGAAATTGCATGGAATTATTTCCACTTCATTCATGCATCAGTTGCACAACTACCTTCGGCTGACACTACCACACCACATCTTGAAGTTTTATATAGGATAATAATTCATGAGTTGGATAAGTTAATTTGAATAATTATCTTCATTTATGTGTTCAATGAATAACACTATAATGGGAAGTAACGTAAAACATTTTAACCGATGCACCTCATTTATTGAAGGGCATTGAGCGGTGACTATATAATTGGAGTTATCTTATTGATTTTTATGTTTTTCTTATTTGTGTTGTAAATTGCTGAAGATAACTAGATTTTTTAAAATATTATTGAGTCCCAAAATTACCTATATCACCATTTTTATACAGTTTGGAGCTGCTATCACCCCTATAGTGTGAGGGTATCTTCATGGTATAATCATGGATCCAATGGCCAATGTAATCCCTTGGAAAAAGGATACATATTTTTTTCATTAGTGATCATAAAAAATCCATATTAAACTTCATTAGTTGATGGAGGATGATTCTTTCATAATTAAAGTATGCTCTTTAATTATTGTTTTTTATTTCCATGCATGTTTGATTTTATTGAGGATAGATTTGACCTATTTTTGGGTTTTCTTCTACTACCAAGGATCGTAGGATTCCCCCCTAATACACATAACTTTTAGTGCAGTGTAACAACTGATGATCCTCTATGCAGGGAGATCCTTATATAGACATCTTTCTAAAAACATCCAATGGTAAAATCCACAAACAATGGGTTTAGTTACAATAACATCAAAAAAATCACTATATTCTGTTGTAATAAATTCAGCGCACTTCACAAAGATTTTGATATTAATTGTGTTAGATATAATTTAATGGGATTCTTTAATTGAATATTATGATAACACAACAAATAAAAATATCAATTTATATTAAATACAATAGGAAATGTTTTTTTATATTCAATTTAAGGATATGAAAGAAGTCTCTTGACATGATAACCCCAACTAGTCCATTTTCATTAGTTCTATTGAGTTCCATACCCAAATGCACATTTTAATTAACATATATTTATTTCAAAATATTTTGATTTTATTTGATACAAAAATTTAGGAAGATATTAGGGTAACATTATGATATTCTTTCTGAATTTTATAAAAAAATAGATAATAAAATATTTATTTACTCATTGTTATTCATTATAGAGTGCATTTATATTAGTATATTGGTAGATGAAATTAATATTAACAGTCACTAGAAAATATCATAGATAATTTCAAACACTTATTATGAAATATTGTTATAGGGATGCTAAAGGGGAAAGTAAAACACCCCCACCAGTTATATACACACACATCATAAACCAAATAATCTTATATGGTTTTATTAGCTATTCTAAGGAGGAATAATTTAAGGTAAATTTTAATTGTTATAATATTATTTTATGTTACATGTAATAATCTATTTGATTCAGAATTATTAATTTATGAAATAGTAATGGAATCTAGAAAATAAACAATGTGAATCAAAACCACCACATCCCTACTGTATTGTAAGGATGGGTACACTTCCCTTAAAAACTGAATGTATTTGAAATTTATTGTAAAAAATTTATGTGATATGGAAAACAAAATAATAATATTTATTTGATTATATATATTGATGAATTGAAATCTAAAGACATTTCCATCCCACTTCATGTGATATAAAAGGAGACTTCTATTGATAAAAAGGGTCAAATAGTAGACAAAAAAGGCAAAAAAATTATATGAATCATATTTATGTATGACACAGTAGAACTTTGTTTCTTTAATATAGTATTATATAATAATGAATTTTTATTTTCGTATATTTTTTTCTTTTTTATATATAATAATAATCATCTATTATATCCAATAAATGACCACTTCTAGGGGCTTTAATGTAACCAAATCAAAATGGTCGTGTTTAAGGAGTAGGTTTTGGAGTGTCATCATGAGTATACTTTGAGAAATTAAAGACACTGGAAAATATTAAAAATAAAATGAAAATAAAATTTAGGCATAGATAGGTACTCTAATAGAAAACTATAGTTAGTGGGATGATGTGATAAACTTGTTTCTTTGAGGGGGGTAACAGAAATAATCAACATATAAGAAATCATAACATGAAGAGATGCACACCCTTATATTTGAGGCTATCTATTTCCCTCAAACACATTCCTTGCCTTAGGTAATTTATTTTTTCATTAAATTTTATAATAAATGTGAATCAAACTACTACTGATATCTTTATTATACTAAATTTATGTAGGGTGAACTTTAATTTGATATATATTTATTATTATCCACTCATCACCTTGTTGTGAAAGGTAAATTGTACTCTAACAACCACACACCTAGATTAAGGTAAGTTTTTTGATCCCTTTGATGCTTGTCTTTGGGTCTAGGATTTGTAAAACACTTCTTGGGGTCCTTAGATTGAAATTGGTCATTTTTATAGTGAAACACATGTTGGACCACATTATATTCAATGTTATGTTTATCCTGGAGATCACCTATGTAAAACAAGGAGATTAACGTGCCTAGGATGGACATGTTCATGATCAAGGAGTGTAAGGATTCTCTCTATCGACCAAGGAAAAGATTCCCTTTCTATGACATTGTGTAAATATTGGTGAGTCTAAAATGGATAGGTTTTTTCCCCTATGGTGTTCTATATCTCCATGTTCAGTCTCCTAGGCATGGTGTGATCAAATCGACTACAGTTTTTAGGGGTACCTCCACACTATGGTTTCTATAGTTTTATATTTTTAAAATGGTTGAATTGGACTCCTATTCTTTTGAGGGAGTTATGTGCATTGATGATGGTTTGTGTGGTATTGGGATGGTTTTTATTGAACCATGACACAATTTAAGCCTTCATATTTAATCTATTTTACCATTCTTGATTCTTAGAGTGTCTCCCTTGTGTGAGTGTCCTTTATTCCCAGTTTTGGTGTCATTTTGGTGGAGTTTCATCCTATATCTCCAATGTTTTTTCTAGTTTATTATTACATTCATAATTCCTTGATATTTTCTCCAACTTTTTCATGTTTCTTTTAATGTAAAGGATACATAATCCTAGGGTTTATTCCATATAATTTTTCTAATTTAGGATTAGAGTTTTAGGTAAGTATCTTGCTTTTAAGTGGAATTATTCCTATCCATCTTGTGGATCCAATTCCGTTGATGTAAATTCAATGTGTTTTGAGGTTGGGGGTTTCAATAAAATCCTTTATTTTATGAACCATGTTTTCTTGGCCATTTTAAATTGGTTTTATAAGTTTCTTAATTTCATGATGTATTATTCTTGAAATGTTATAGATTGGGTTTCATTCTAAAAGTAAATTTCCCATTTATTATTGTTGATGAAAATGGATTTCAAAGAAAAATTATTATGAATTTGGGTTGTATGATTTTTAATGTGTAGTGTGCTATTGAAATGATTTGAACTGGGAAATTGAAGCCTCAAAGTGTGTTTTATGGCACATGAGAACCAAGGATTTTTAAGAGATGAACATTTGGGACAAGCATTCTAGGATGGTTTTCGGCTACCTTGAATGTATTTATGATACAACTCTAACTAAACTATGTTATAATAGGGGGTTCACTTATTTCGGTGTCCTCATATCTCTACGCTCACCTTTCAAGTGATTTCAATGAACATACTCATATATTCACTAATGTGTGAGTATCCTAGAAAACCCAACCCTAATATATCCTAGGATTTATTTTCCATGTTAATTTATTTTAAAATTATTATTCTTACATTATTTGGAAAATTGGTTTTATTATTAATGTTTTTAAAAATGTATTAAATGTGAATTTATATGTTTTTTTAACTTTGAAAAACTATATTTTATACATTATTTTATTAAAATGACCATAATTGGTTGATTTATTAAAGACTTTTTATGAAACACTTGGTTGGATCCTTCTGTGTTTATTTTTTTCTCACCATACATATGCCTTTGGGTATTTAAATACATTGTTTTATCTAACATGAGAAAACAAAAATGTTTCACACAGTGGAAGTGGGTATTTTTTATAGTGGGGTGTGGGATTTTGGTAGTGACATGGTGGTATGTTTATCAACATATCATATGGAGATTGGTTTTCATTTATCTCATGTACTTTATTTTACATATTGGGGATTGGAACTAATAATTTCCATGCACTATTTTTCTTCCAATATGTGACTATTTAATGGCATGTTGAGTGGATTTTATATATGAAATTATCGATTCCTTTAATTTCTCCTTGTGTGTTAAATTTTTTCCTAAGGGAGTTTTTGATTCCCTGTAACTTGGCGCTAGGCCATGGGGATTGGTAATGCACTTTAGGCTATACCAAAAGCCTACTCAAATGTCTGGTTTAGGGATGAACCAGGATGGTTCGTGAAAAATAGTATCAAATGGAAGTTTTTCTTGTCATCTTATAAATTATAGTACATATTATTTAAAATCTTCCAAAACAATGAGGTAAATCATGAGTAGGTTCATGATGCCAGTATTTTGTGATGATATATGAGTTTCCATGGTTTTTTAGGATGAGTCTATATTGTGATGAAGCTTGGTTCTTAGTTGTTTTGATAATTTTTATGTTTAATTTTTTGTGATTTTTGAGTTATAATGGAAATAGACAGTAACTCTAGGTGTAAGTTGTACTTATAAATGTTTTGGAAATCTTATCTAGAGCATGTGGCCTAAGTGAATTCCATCATCCATCATATGGTTAATGTATAATTGGCCAGACTGTGTGGTAAACCCTTATTTTCTCATTAGTTTCCAAGATCCCAAAAAAAATATTTTTGGATTTTCAGTTATTTTGTTTTTAATTATGTTTTACTTGTGGTGTTTTAATAATTTTATATTTTTATATTTAAATTGAAATGAAAATTATAAATGGTAATGTTTAAAAATTGGGTTTTAAAAGGCAATGGTTTTATCAAATATTTTGGAATAGTTTTATAATGATATTTGGTTTCTGAAATGAGTATGAAATGTTTGTAATTTATAATAATGACTAGTTTTTGGAAAGTTCATTAAAACCTTTCAAAATTGGGATAATGCTAATTATTTTTAAGGTTTTCAAGTGATGTTGTGAATGTTTAGTAGTAATATTTTAAAGGGTTTATGTCCTAAGTACTTTAAAATGGATGGTTTTGAACTATTTGAATGTTAGGAGTGTTTAAAAAAATTAAAAATGTATTTATATTGATTTAGAAATTATAAAAGTCCCTTTCCCATGAAATGTTTTTTTTATTATTTTGGATAAAACAATTTCCTTAAATAATTGAAGCTATTTTCGAAGAAAATTTTCTAAAAACCTTCTTGGGATAATGTGGTGATTTTATTTCACTTATTGAATGAAATAGAAATTTGGATTCTTGGTTTTTTTTGGATTTTGTAAGATATTAAATTTTGGGATTATTTAAATGGTGTTTTGAAATCTCTTGTTGAATTATGATTTGTCTTATAAAGATGGTGTTTTGGGATTTTTTTTGTATGGTACTCTTTTTTATTGTCTTTAAAGTTCAAACCTATATGGATTTGATGGAATCTTTAAATGATTGAGGTTTTATTTGTATGGTTGTTTCTTATACATTATTATTAGATATTGATAATCTTCATATCTATTCCATATATAATGATTTCATTTAAGAGTTTCAAAACCTAAATACCCTTCATTTCATCTGGTAATAAGATTCTCAAGAAATATTTGTATTAATAAAGGGGGTTTTGGTTGTTTTTTTCTATCTTGAGAATCATGAATCATTAAAGGATAATTGTTCAAACTTAATGATAAAGGGATCGAATTAGAAGTGAATGAATTCTATTATTTAGATTAATCTATAGTACAACCACTCTTAGGAGGGTTTCAAGGCGCAATTTATTTAACTTTTTTTTATGATGTCAATGTGTAGGTATTTTGAGTTTTCATTAAAGTTTTTTTCCTCTTGTTGATCTTGTGACTTCATGAGTTAAATGTTTTTTTATTAATTTTGGTAATAATTTTTTGAAATTGATTGGTGACATCAATTATTTCTATATTTGCGATGTATGAAACTAGTTTATATAGATTAAAAATAATTTTTATAACATTTTGATTTGTTATCCATTATTGAAATGAGTCTGAAGAGTTAAAATGCGTGGGGTTAGAAGAATCATTTTGGAAAAAGAGATGAATTCCTTGGGTTGTTGAGACCTCTGATGTGTTTTGTGCTTGATTTGTTCACTTGACTATCCTGGGTGGGATGTTAGTTATTTTGGGAATTATCTTTCCTTTGTGATTCATTATGTTTAAATTTTCTTGGTGTGATGTGGTCATTATGTGGGGCCATTTTTTAATGGTCATGCAGAGGAAATATTAGGGAAGTGTTAAGGAATCCAGGAGATAGTGTTATTTGTGCTCTAATTGATTGGTGGATTCATCGGGAACATGTGTTCAATAATCATGATCTCAGGTTACCCCCACTATATATATGGATATAATATGTAGTTACTTTGATTCATTATTCCTTTTTATTAATTTACAATTGGTATCCATTATTTTCTTGCATGATCTATCTTGGTTTCTCTTCTCCAGGTGGAAATCTTTGTAGGTCTCTTATTCTAGTGCAATTTTTGAGGATTATCAAGATTGTCACTTGTGGATTCATTAGGAATTATAGGATTGTGTTCCAAGTAATTGATTAAGAAACCTATATTTAGATATAAAGGAGTATAAATTAGAGAATCCTCATTGGAGACTTTTCCATCCAATTTGGGGTTATCCCTCTATCAATTATTTTGAAGTGGCTATAATATTTTTTAGAGCCAATAGTTTATATGAATTATAATATGGTGGGGATACCACTATTAGTGAGTCTCTCCTATTGAATAGTCGTGTAAAATCTTTCTCAAGGATCGATAAGTGTCTCTGGTAAGACCCTAAATTGAATCACAGTTTCCTTTAACTTTGTGTATTCCTTATAGTTTCACAACCAAGTAAGGATGCTCTTTCATGAGTGAGTGTTTGTGGGTTTCACCATAGTTCGAGGTGTATTTTAGTGGTTTTACCAATTTGTGGTGTTTGGAATGTCTCCTGTTTGATCCTCTGACAGTGTGTGTTGGTATTAAAATAAAAAATGATTCAAATTTTTGGAATTGATAAAGGGGTCTTAAACTGAGAAGTTGATTTAAAATGAATCCAAAAAATCAAAAAAAAATTAAAATGTTTGAATATAAGATTTAATGTCTTCAATTGAACATTTCATATTTTATTGAAAAGTGATAATTGAGTTTTTTTGAAGTGATTTGATATAGGACAAAGGAATTTGATTTTAAAATGATTTCAAATGATGGATTTTTAAGAATATAAAAACCATTTAGTTGGAATCTGAAATTAATAAGGGTATTTTCTAAGATAAATTGAAAAAACATTGGTAATGTAAATTTTCAAAATAGATTTGGAGCAGGAATTTTGTTTTGGTAAGATGATTTTCAATTTCAATTTTGAAATATAAAAATGGATATAATAGAGTTTTAAAATTGAAATTGAAAATTTTATTTCAATCATAAAAATCAAGGATTTGAAAATTTCATCTTTTTTGTAGGATTTTTAAAAATATACTTTGATATTTTTTATGAGTTTTTAGAATTGATTCTATGATTGGTTGTATAATTCTAGAGTTCCTAGTTAGTTTTGGGTTATTATATTATAACTGAATTGTTTTTAAAATTTAATGGTTAAGTATCCATTTCATGTTTAGAGTTTCTCAGGTTTTGGATTGGTTTTGGGGTTTGGAATCATGGCCTCATTTTCCCTTTTCCATAGACTTGAAAGTTTCTTCATCCACTTGATCAACTAATATCCATGAAAATTTTTAGGGAAATAAATTGTTATAGTGTGGATATTGTCACATCCCTAGTTTAAGTTATGTATTTTTTTTCTAATAAAGGTTTTATTTGGGATCAAAATGTTATGGATGGTTCTTGGTGGAGTTGGGATGGAATTGAGCATTTTTATAGTGCAACGCGATCTATACCACATCGTTATCCAATCCATGTATCTCCTAGAGTCCGTATGTGTAAAACTGGGAGATCAACACTTCTAGGATAGGTTTGGTCATGAGCATGGAGAGTAGGGAGTGACCATATAGACCATGACCAAGATGTACTCACCACACCAAAGTCGAAGGCATAGTGGGTCCAAAAATAATAGTTTTTCCCATATAACAAGGTCAGCCTCTTGGGAATGGGGAAATAAAAGGAACCATGATACTGGTGGAAAACTTCACATTATGGTATCCGAAATTTCAATTTTTTTAAATTGAAAAATCATCCACCTAGAATTTCAATGGAGTTACAACCATTGATCAAGGTGTGTGTGATCTTTTAGGGAGGGGTTTTAATGCATATTGACTCATTTTATCCCCTTGTATCTCCCATATTATAGCAGTCTAAATTCTTATAGCATATCTACTATGTTAGTGGACTTCCCTCCCCATTGTAGGGTAGGTTTGTTGTAGTTTCATCCTATATCTTCAATATTTATTTATTATATGACTTCTTTCATTATATCTTTATATTTTCCCCATATTCTTATAGTTTTTTAACCAAGGAAAATTTAATTATATTGTTCATCCAATATGATTTTATTATTGTGGGGTTTGTGGTTTAGGGCTCTAACATTATTTTAGTAGCCTTCTTCCACTTTATCTTGTGGGTATCATTCAGTTGTTGATAATTCCAAGTGTTTAGGGTCTGTTGTTTTGTGAAAATACTTTTTTATAAACCATTATCACTTTCTTATTTTAAATTGGTTTTATAAATTATTTAATGGAATTATTTATGAATCTTGAAATGTGATAATTTAGTATTATTAGTATAAATGAATTTCAATTTTGGTATTATTTAATAAAATGGATTTAGAAGCATGTTTTAATAAGAATTTGTGTAATTTTATTATTAATGTGTGATATGCCCTTGAAATGATATGAACTGTGAAGGTGAGGTCTCAATGTGTGGGTCATGGAACATGGGAATCTGGGTGCTAATGAGTGGGGAATGATTTGGGACAAGCATTATAGTATGGATTGTAGCTTCCTATCATGGATTTATGATAAAAATATAAATAAACTAAGTTATTATAGGTGGTTCATTTGTTTGGGTGTTCTCATATCCCTAGGCCCGTTTTTTTAGAGATTCATGAGGACATTTTCATTTATTCATCGAATTGAGCTAATCCTAGATAACCTAGACATAATGTATCCTAGGATTAAATTCCCATGTTTCTTCATGTTGAAATGGATATTTATGCATTCTTTGAACAACTATTTTTGTTTGGTAATGTTTTATAAACATATATAAATGGGTGAATTTCCATTTATTTTTTTTTAAATGTGAAAAAATGTATTTTATGCCTTATTTCCTTTAAGGATGAATAATTGGTTTATTTATTAAATAATTCTAATGGAATACTTGGTGAGGTACATTTGGGATTATTTTCTCACAATATATATATACCTTTGGGTATATGTAGACCTTGTTTTATCTAACATTAGAAAAAAAGGAAGGGCATCATATAGTGGTGGCATGTATCTATGATAGTGGGTGTGGGAGTTTAGGAGTGACATTTTCGAATGTTGATCCATATATCTCATAGATATGGGATTTAATTTATCTTGTCTGTTTTGGTTTTTGTCTTAGGGATTGGCACTTGTAATTTCTTTAAACCCTTTTACCTTCCACTATTTTTCTTCACTTTATCATGTTAACTTTCCTTTATATATTCCATTGTTGAAGCCTTTAGTTTCTCCATGGGGGGAGATATCATTACCAAATGTATTTCTTGATGATTAGGCTCTTGTCACCACACCATGAAGATCGAGAAATCAATTCAAGCCTTACCACAAACCGACTTGGGTGTTTGGTTTAGGGATAAAACATATTGGTTTTTGACAATATACAAGGTAATATTATAAATAATAAATAATATTTAAAATATCATTTGAGTGTAAGGATCCACATAACTTATGACCTGATTGTTGATATACATGTTCCCCTAGATGATCTTGAGGTTCACACAATCAAACTTACAATTGGAACTGTTATAGCATGCCCATTTAATCTTATAGAGATACATGATGATAATGTTGTGTCTACATTCAAATTTATGTTATATGAAAAACCATTTAGAATTAGTGAAAAAATGTCTGAAATAAGGAATATTATAATAAAAAGGATAAATATAAGGGTAAATGGATGGTCATTTCAAGAAAATATAATGAATCAGTTCATATATCCAAATGACCTATTGAGTGCACCTTTACCTGACCAATTTTACCCCTGAATTTATTAGCATTACATGTTCATGTAGACACAATGTTATAAAATATTAATATGTCTTATATTGAATTTGAAGAACAAATTAATTGAGAGATAATTAATGAAATAATTGGACTTGTGAATGTAAACGAAATTCTGAAGCATAAATGGTTCGGACCCTCAGTTGTGAATATATAAATGAGGTATATTTTAATATTTTCTTGTCTAATAATTGATCAACTATGATAATTACAGTTTAATAATATTCAAAAATAATTAATAATTTTTTTAGAACCAAAGGTATTCATGGGTTATTGGATTTATTGTCAACTTTTATGAGTATTGAAGTTGTGATAAATTTCAAGTAAATAACTTTGAAGTATCTAGGGGAAGATAAATCCTTTTTCAATAAAATCTTCACCATGGAATGGAACACACCGTGGTGGTCCTAGAAAAGCCATTTGGAATGTGTAAATGGCTAGAATGATGATATTTCATGCATTTTCTTCCCCATTTCAATTTAATATTTCACTTATAAGAAATGGTGTTGAGTTATATTTCATAGACGTGTTCATGGTAAAATCATGTGAAGCTAAAAAGCTCCAAATAGAAAATACCATGATATGATGGTTAATGTGGCAGATTTTTAGTCCACCAATGCTTAATGGGAAGCCCAAAATGGGTGTTAAGAAATTCATGGCAGGATAAATTGATCTAGATGATGAAAAATACCTTGACACTATAGTGATAGGAATTTGTAAATTATGCTAATAATTTCAATTTAAAGTTCCACCAATGAGAAAAGATCCACCCAAAATGGGTTTGGTGGTTCATCTGGTAGTGGTGTTTGATGTTAATATCAAAATTTATGTTTTCTCCTCCAAAAAAAGAGAAAACATATAACTGGTCATAGTGAAGGGTGTTTTGAAGGTCATTTACCCTGAAAATTCATTAGGCCACATCATGATGTTAAGAATCAAGAAGGTTTAAAGGGTATTTCTAAATGAATATTTGAAAGTCTAGATGTTACGAATAGATATGAGTTTTTTATGATCCAACATCTGTCTAAAAGTTATGGATTTATTTTTATCAAATTTTTTCAAATATAATGGGGATTATTTGAATTCATATGATCCAAATATCACATTTGATGATGAATAAATTGAGTAGTCATTTTACTGTGGATTAAAAATTTGAAATTTAAACTATTCTAGATAATAAATTGATCCTAATTTGAAAAATTGAAGATATCACTTATAGAATAGTTAATGGAGAACTTTTGAAGATTATGAATTAGATGAGTGTGGTAAAATTGAAATTTATTTAAGATAAAGAGGAAAATACAAATTTGATGTGTATATTATTAATGAAATAGAATTGAAGAATTGGAGTATAATGGAAGAACGTACTCATTCAGTTTCTCATTTATCTTTTTATAACATCATTATATGATTCACTTTAATTTCATCACTATATTTTCCCCTTGAAAAAAATTTTGTGTAATACTTGAAGAGTTTATGGACCTTGGATGATCAGTGAGAACCTTCTAAATTTGTAATCACATACTAGTGAAGTAGCAGTTATTTAAAATTTCCATACATCATTGATATGTTCCCCTAAGAGTATCCTTTTATAGTTGAAACAAGTAATATTGGAATTCTCATGATTCTAACATATCTATATTTCATTATGTTTAATAATTATATTCATGTTTTCATTTACAATTTGGAGACAAGATCCAATTTGGTGTAAATTAAAATAAGTATATTTCACCCTAATTCACACCCCATATCTGAGGGTGTATAGTGGGATCAAGGTACAACATGGTTATATTGCACCAATGTAAATTTAATACCTTGTGAACAAAATTTTGAATTCATTAGTCCTAATAATTCTTCTACAAAAAAATATAAATAGAAGAAGATAAAATTTTAGTAAGAGTGTACCAAGTAGTTTCAGTGGTTGAAAAGAAAATATCACATGACATTCTCTTCTTAAGACATACAATTCAGGGGTAAAAATCTAAACTCTAATCATATGAAATTTATTTTCATTTTTTTCCATTATTTATTCCTTTTTTAAGACTCACTAGATTATTATTGTGACCAGTTTAGATACTCTAAAAAATATATTTATTCAGATACAATACTTAGATATCCAAAAAATTAACTACACATGGTTTCTATTATGAAATTGAATTATGCTACATTCAATGTTTTACAAATAAACATCACATTATTTGTTTTTTATTTTTTTAACAAGAATTTTGTTATGATTGGGTGGAGTTTTTTTATCATCAAATACATTGTATGGGGATAGTCCCTTTGCATTTGAAACTTGAGGATTTATAAAAAAGATAATTTTTTGGATACATATAATAATATTTCACTAATAGAACATTTATAAAATAAATAATTTTTTTATTATTTTTTCCTTAGATGCAGAAAAAAATTAATCACATTGATTAAGGTTATTATATTTATAAATATCTGAATGATATCATATTCTATCCAAAAACATGAGTCCATGATTTGGTAGTTTCCAAGAAAATTAACATTTGATTTAAATCAGTTAATAAATATTTTAATATTTATTTTTTCAATGTTATCAGTAGTATTGAAACTCTATATATCCAAATGAGGAAATAGATTTTTTTCAGAATGAGTGTGCAATATACATTATGTTTGAATGTTTTTTGACGTCATAAAGAGGTGGTTTGTTATCATTATTGGTGATATTTTTTAAAATTATATGGGATTATAATCATTCCATATATATATATATATATAATATTGAATGAATTTCGTAATTAAAATAATAGTTCATGCTATAAAAGGGTACACCAATTGTTTAGGTGTGATATTTTCAATAATGTGTTGGTATTTTTTATCAATCATAACCATCTCACTGAGTGACATGAGTTTATTTTGTATGAACAAGACTATTTATCATATTAATTATAATTATAAATCATAATTAATATGAAAATAGATATGTTCATATATAAATTTTCTCAGGTTGATCTATGTGGTGGTTGTAGTTGATAAAAAATATTATCTAGTTATTAACACATTCATACTATCTTGATTGGTTTCGATACCCTACTATAAATTTATATAATAGTGATGTTAAAAAATTATATTTTTTATTTGATATTTTTATTTTAGATTGAATTTTGTTTTTTTATTTCATTTTTTCATATCACAATTATGTGGTTACTAGATAAGTTGATATTGTTTTTTCAAATTTTTTAGTCCTCGTCTTTATTCTAGAAAATATATTTATCTTTAGTTTTTTAAAATTTTAGTTCTATGTGTTTGAAATGTACATTTTCTATTTGAAACCATATTTTTAGTTTAAAACATAAAATAAATAGTGAAAATAAAGAGAACATGATCAAATTATCATGAAATATTAGGACAATGATATGTGGTTTTTTTTTGACTTTTAGTAATTAAAAACAAATCAATCTGAAACACTGTATGACCATAATGATTTAAAGTTCATGTTTTCATATTATAAGTTATTTTAGTTGAAATCATTCATCACAAACTCAAAACTAAGAAAACACACTCATATTGACAAGATATTGTATGAAAAATATAAGTGATTAATTTCTAACTTGTTGGAATTAACCCCATATCAATCAATCTCTTAGTGTGACCAATATGACTAAAAGGGATTATTTTCATTTAAAAAGTGGAATTTAAGTTGAAAACATGTGTTACTTATTAAAAACCATGTAAACACACTTAGATTGTAGTGATACTTTAGGAAAATGTTCTATGGTTTTTTTATGACCTATAAGAATGAATTGTTGGAGTTGGTTCTCAAGAACTGACTAATTTTTTACTTAAGATTACATGTATATTTAAATATATGAATATTTTTTTTAAATATGTTATAACATATTTATTTTTATTCTCTATAACATTTATGTGATTATTTTTTATATTATCTATCGCAATGAAAAGGATCGTAGCAGTTCCCCACTAACATGATAACCTTGAAATTCTATAAAGATATTATTAACACCAGTTCCGTGTTCGGATAATGTACTATGAAATGGAATATAGTACATAGAATATCAAGTGTGAGATCTTGTAAACAGATGAGGATTCGTATCATGAAATTCTTTCTTGGTAATCTTTAAGATGATAGATTATGAGAATAGACCCACTGGTAAGAAATCTTCATGTTTTGGTGTTATCGAATATTCTTATCTCTGAGCATGTGTAATGCCCCTTAGACATTAAGATTGTAATTAATGCATGTCAGGACTCACTCACTATAATTTTCTGATAAAAATTGTCTTTCCATATTTATTTAAGTTGATATCTTATCCTTTTTATTGAAATATAAATATCCTGTACGTTCTATTTCAATGGTGTATTGAAATTTATTTCAGATAGTCAAAGAAAGATGTATCGATCCCTTAGTTTGATGTCATGGATGTGCAACTTGCTTGATGATATATTGATACAACGGTATTAAATTATATATCAAGAGTCTGTATATGGTTGTTAATGTTGTGACATTAATTTCTTTCTCTTGTGTGCCTTAACCTGTTGATATTCAGTAATATTGGACTTTGGGTGTACCTTCCTAATGAAAACGAGACAAAATCCTAGAGGAACACACAATAGTTTCCCCATTGATCTCTACTAAATTTTATTTGAATTTAACAAATGTAATAAATATTATTCTCAAGATTTAGAAATAATTTTATACATGTTTTATTGACCACATAAATTAAATAAATATTTATTCATAGTTGGGAATAAAATTTGTTTATTTAATTTATTGAATATTTAAAAAATATTTATTTTTTTGTTTGTTGATAAAAATATTTATTAATGAAAAAAAGTTTTATTTATGTATTCAATAAATATCAAGGAGTTCAAATGAACCAAGACCATGTCCAATGGTAAATAAAAATTTAAAATCCATTAAAATAATATTTATTATTCCGCAAGTTAGTCCATGACATAAAATAATATTATTATTATTATTCTTATTATGTGGAATGGGGTTTAATAAATATTGAAATATTATATAAGTGATGGGCTGAAATTAAATAATTTTTTGATCAGAAACCTAGATCTATAAATGGATGGTTGTGTCTATTACATAGGGTTAATTGAGAAATAGTGTATCATTTTGTACAATAGATTTCACCCTTGAATTAACATTCTCTCTCCCTCTCAAGAATGATAAATGAATGAGATATTCCTTCAAGATTGAAGGAAAAATGATCAACATGAATGATGTATGACAATTGATTCATCGTGCTAGCACCAAAAAATCAATTGACATTTTTTGGACATCAAAGGAGCACATGTACTGCTAGATGGATTATAAACTTGTATCCTTATAGTGAAACAATGTTAATTAGGAATAGGTTTTTTAGATGATCAATGCCATCATCAATGAAAGGACCCTAAGATAAGATAAATCATTTCATCCGAACTAAAATAAATTAATTATAACATTAATTTTAATTGATCCTATTGGGGTTTCAAGAAACTCTATGTTAAAAGAAAAATTAAATATAATTCCCACCAAAGGTGCTTCTACTACTCTCAGAACCTACAAGTGGTATCAGAGAAGTCACATTTTAAATTTATATGTATTTATTTGTTGTTGATCGTTATGTGAAATTTTGGTTGAATATTTTCATTTAATATATTTATTTCTTTAATATTATTATAATTATCATGTTTTGATATAAAAATCATATTTGACTAGTGTTTTATTTTCATAAAGGGTTAAGAATAGATAAAGAGAGACCATAGATTCCATTGAGAAGTGCCAAATGTTTTCCAAATAATATTCTGTTACATGGGTTGCTGGATTACATGGCATGTGGCAAGCGTATAGGTCATGTAGTCCACATTGGTTATCGGTGAAATTCATGCAATATGTGTGTTTATTATACATCTACAAACTACATGAGACTGACAACCTATAGAATTAATTATAAACATGACATGTATGTGGCATACATGGTGTGTAAGTCATTAATTCTGGCATCCAAAGTACATGTCGAGCCATTTCGAAAGATAGAAGGACACACCGCATATGATATACATGGTGTGAAGATGGATTATACATGTTATATATTGTCACATTCGATGAACATTCAATGTCCTTCGGTGGTTTTCACCAACACACAACAAGTTGAACACACGGTGTGTATCCAGTAGTACATTCCATGTGATCTAACCAATTTATATACCAAATCCCAAGGCACATAACCTTGGTACACTGAAACCGATATACATAACATGTAGCACATATGTACAAGTTGTGTAGTGTCTCAAAAAGGGACATAATAAAAATTACATTGAATTGAAAATCTCTACACTAAATCATTATTATATTGATTACAATGTATTGTGTTAAAAATTTTAAGAATGATTTTAATGAATTATTAAATGATAAATTAATTTATTATAATAATATGTAATTATCTATTCTACAATTTATTTTCCATAAATTCCTTTAATTATGGTTATCTCCAAAGGAATTCAGATGATCATTAAGATAAAAAAATTGATAATTAATTAATACAAGATTGATAGTGTTTATAATGAAGAGAAAATATAAAATGAATGTTAACCATATTACTTTTTTATATAGGCTCCATGTATGACTGATCATGAGCTTGACCAAGACCTATATATGCATTAGATATCGAAATTTAATTTATATCTTGGGTTTTCAATTATTTAATATTATATTAAAATTGATGGATTTCATTTCACCCCTCCATATATTTTTATTTTAGACCTGTGTGTCCATGGTTATTTATATAATTTCCATTAACCAATAAATTGGTTCCCCTCAAATATGTGTGAGTAATAAATACATGAAATTATTGGATTATACCAAGGCGTGTGGAGGTAGTTTAAGATGAGACATAATTATTCTAACCCAGGTGATAAAAAGGTGTACATGTGTCATGTTGTAACACATGCCAACACCGATTCAAGGGGTTTTCCCCTAGGTCCAAGGTTGATTTATTGTTCACTCAATAAATCAACCATTTGATAACCTCATGATTGGACCATTAATTAATTAATAATTTCTATCTTATGAATTTTTTATGTTATGGTTGTAAGACCAATATCACATAAATAAATGAATTAATGTGTAAAGATGGAATTTAAATAAATAGATTATGCATAAATGTTTTATCCCACATTGTTTATTAATTAAGTAAAATCCACATAATATTAACAAATTATGTAAAGACTAAAACAAGATAAAATTAATACATAATAAATTAAAATCCCTTAAATATATATTAAGTCAGACTAGGCCTTCCATTACCTGATTAGAAATGAAAGCCTTAGAATTAACTGTTCGACCGACCCTTATTAATAAACTTACTTTTAATATGGAGTTATTATAAAATTTATTGGTTGAAATAACTATATTATATCGAGAGAATTATCCCTCTCTACACATGATGTAACTTGGATGTAGGCATTGAAAATGTCCAAGTCAGAATTTTAGGATTGGGGAGTCCACTCAACAGATTAAGGAGTTGCAAACTCATAGTTTGAAAATATTTTCCTACCTAAATTCCTTCAAATAGCTTAACCAACTCTCATAGGGGTTATGAAAAGGGAAAAATAGGTCCATTACACAAGAATTTACTAACAAATAGACATTTCATGGTCAATGGTGAGGGCTATTGGGACTTAATAAAATATTGGGAGACTTAATACAATTAATTTTTATTATGCATCATATAATTTTTAATCATGAAATGAACAAATAATCTTATGTTTTAATATTTTAGAAAATTATTAGAAAAAACATGAAACCACTATGATCATTCCTGAACTCTAGGTGTGTTCATAAAATACAAATTTTAGGAATTGGTATATATACCACCCCCATGTTTTAGAAGTACATTGTATTTTTAAAGAAATTCTAAAGATTATATTGCACTAAATATTAACTTAGCATGAATTACACTCAATATTGAGTTTTTGTAAAAAAACACATTAGTATTATAATTATTAATATGATATATTTATAACTTATCCATTAAATATAATAATATGAATAGTAATAAATAATTTTTTAATGTTATTTATAATTTTTTCACATAAATAATACATATTTATAATGAGATGTATAAGTTTCAGTAAAATAGTTATATGTTTAGAAATAATATTTTCAAAAAGGAACTACTTTTTATGGCCTTTTGTGAAAAAAAATAAAATTAATTTTAGAAAATCATAAAAATTTAATTTGGAAAAATAGACATCATTTTTTAATTAAAAATTTCAGAATTATCTTAGGGTAATTTTTTTTTATTTTTCTGAAAACATTCAATTTTGATGAATAGTGATAATTACTCCACTGATGCTAAAAACCGACTGTTTCATTTAAATAATTATTTTATTACAAATTTATTTTAAATTAAAAATAGATAAATAATAAATATATTATTCCAATATAGTTCAATGGAAATGTTTTATAATAGAATTAGACAAAAAAATTATTTATCTTTTGAATGTCACTTCTACCTGCCTTTTAACCACATTTCAGATTAGCATTAAAAGTAATTTTATCACTTATGTTAATTGAATTTAAAAAAAAGACATATATGGTTGTAATAAGTATAAAAAATTTATTCTCATTGGATCAAAATAATTTTTTTGAATAATAACTTTTGAATTTTATTTACCAACGTTAAAGGTAAATAGGGTATTTAAAGGTAAAAATAATATTATAATAATAAAAAATTATCCTAACACCTATCCTAATTTCGATGGATAGGTTCTTTCAACCAAAATAAAACATATTTAGAAAATATGATCCTTTTTAAGAAACCTTTTTATGATTAGGAAATTTATTTTATTTATATTTAAAGAGTTAAAAATGTCATATTTAAATTTTAATAACTAAATAATTTTTAATAAAGGGTTTTACATATTATAAATTAGAAAATATTTATTAATTTGAAATATAATATATTTATATTCATCATGATAATTCTTTTAAATTTTATAGAATAAATAATTTAATTAAATTCTTGTATAATAATTAGGCAGAATATGATTAATTAATTGATATATCAAATAAATGATATTAAAAATATAAAAACAATTATAATTTTACATGAATAATTAAATAAAAATTTATAGATTAATTATACATGTTATTTAAATATTGGAATTATTTTTTTGAAGTTAACATGATGTTTTGATATTTTTAAAAATTGAAATATTGAATAGTATCAAAATTAACATAAATGATACATTAAAATAAATAAGAGTTTTTAAAATGTTATAAAATTCATAAAAATTTATAATTCTTACAACTAAATTATATAGTGTTAAATATATCATAAATTAATCAAATGGGGTTATTTTGTTATTTTATATTAAATATATTAACACTATCGTATAAAAAGACAAGTTGTCATGGTAAAAGTTAAATTGTGTAAATAATGGTTAAAGCCAAAAGATAAGGTTAATTTTATGACCTAAACATTTCTAAAATTCCTTGGTTGAGGTGATTTAGACCCATAATCATATTATCCTCAAAATAACTCACATTGAAGAAATTTTATACTAAAAATCAATTTATAATAATTTTATAGTTTTGGAGATTCCAAAAGTACCCATCCCCTCTCTTATATAAGATCACCTCTCCTTCCCATTTGTTCACACTTCAAAAGACCTTTATTTTAGACAACCCTATCCATTTCTCCTCCAAACCTTCTTCACTTCATCCTATAGGCTAAACTTTGGTCATAAATCCAACCCAAGGATTCTTTTTGTGAAAATCAATAGGAGACACTCGAATAAGAGGTACTTGTTTTAGAAGTTCTTTAAATGTTCTTTTCTTCTCTTACTTCATTTTATAATGTTTTTACATAATAAATTATTAAATATGGTATATAATATGGGATAATATGTTTTTTATTATTATTTTTTGACTATATTTATCCTTTTATCCATCCTACAAAAAAACAATATAACCATGTGTGTGTACGTACAGCTTACCATCTCCACAACGTGGTGTAAACTATTTTTCATCTATACTTCATTACAATGGGTATAATAATGAATATAATGGATATAATTATTGAATGTCAAATTATATTTATTCTTTATAATTAACATACCATCAATTTCCTGAACCCTATTACAATTAAGTAAATGATATCATCGCTCGTACATACATACGGCTTACTGTCTCAACGACATCATAAGATTCATCTTCCACTTTAACCATTCAAGAGTTATTATAAACTTGTATATACTGAAAAAATATTAAATATATGAAATAATAATTCTACTTGAATAACTTATATGTATATATATATATATCAATTACTTTCATTCAATATGATAAGAATATGGAAACAGTGTTCATGCGTACGTACAGATTACCATCTCCATGAACGGTGTATTCCATTTCATATATATATATATATATATATATATATTTTAATTATATATATATACATACAAAATATTCATGATATATAAATCATGTTAAACATTCTAGAATTATATAAATCGCGATTGAAGTAATTTGATCATGAATAATGAGTCAAAACACATACGATAAACAAAGCGATTATTACTTGAAATGTTGCTTTATTGTGGAATTGTTAAAAAATGAGTAATCTTAATCCATAAAAGAATCATATATGAATTCCTAAAAATTATTATGATTAATTTATTAGTTAATAATATGTTTAAAAAAATTATATATGAGTTCCAGACACATTTGGAGAGTATCAGAACTAATGTAAGGGAAATATTAACTCAATTTCCATTAATTGAGTAAAACATCTATGTCATAGGTTATATTCTTCCAAGAATATATTTGAATTACCTATAGTTTTTTTATACTAAATATTCACTTATATTGGGTGGATTTATATTTTTTCACACATAATTATTTCATTGATTTATCCTCACTTTAATGATATGATCTTTACAAAGAAATTTTGTATCACTTTTAATTTTCGTGAGATATAAACCATGTTCACCACATTTTTCTTTTGTGTGGTGTATATACTACCCCTATTATATTTTATATAATGAATTAATTTATATTCATGATATTTAATGATTCATTGGAAGATATTGGAATTATTGTTTAAATGTTTAAAGTGGTATGTGATGCTTTGAATGTTTAAAGAAATAATTTTTTCTTTATTTTAATATTCTTGATATTATCCTACATATTTATTTATAAGTATATAAATAATTATAAAAAATTATATCTATATTCAATTTCATTCAAAAAAATCAAGATGAATATTTTTATGGTTTTAGTTAAGGATTAATTTTACAATCTCATTATTATCTGTGGTTGTTTATACATAAGTATCTACTCGGACATCTTTATCATCCATGTCCAAGTTTCTTAAAATTTATTTCAAAATATCTTTAACAATTATTTAAAGTCATTTTTACCCATGGTTAAAATTTTAAAAAATGTTTCGAAAGGATTATTTCTATTGTTTCCTAAACGAGGTACTTTATGGCCTTTTTGAAGAATTAAGGAAAGCGTGTTTTTTTAATTTATATGGTGCAAGTGGTTATTTCCCCCTTCATGATGACATAACGTTTTGAAGCTTCCCGTACAAGATTACAAGGTTATTTTTAAAAGATATTTTTTCTTTTATAATTTCTTCACTTTTTCAAAGTAAAGAAAGTGATATTTCTCTGAAATATTTTTAATGATTTTATTATATTATTTTCATTTATGTCAACATCCTTTGTTTGATTATATGCTTAATTGGGGTTTATTTATTATGATACAATTTACTGTATTGTATCAAAGTGTTTATGATATGTTGGACTATGGATGTGATATTTCTATACCATTCATGGTTTATGGTTAATATATTAACATTTCATATGCTAGTTTTCATATAAATGTTTATGTTGGTTATATTTTATTTTTCCCCAGGATGAGAATAAGTATATAATGTATAACCTGTAGGGGTAATCTAATGGATATGAGTTTTTTCAAAGGAGTAACTATGTTGTTATTCATTTCAATATGCAATGTAAAACTTATGTTTGTATCTAGTTTTTCCAAGGCTACTAAACTGATTGGTCCTTTAGGATTTTATTTCTTATGATCATGCCAATGTAATAATATAATGCACTGACTCTAGTAAACTGGGGTTTGGGCATTAGAGTTGGAATCAGAGGAAGCTTAGAAAAAACCTTGGAGACCAGATTTTGAAAAAAAAAATTGATTAGGGGAAAAACCATAATATTAACATTGAAGATAAGAATTGAAAATCATACTAAAATTTTCATAAGATAGATATTACATGTGTATTCATGTAAATACATCCCTGTCTGGATACTACAAGTGGATGTTGTTCTTTCACAGATGTACCTAGGGGTGAAAACTCCAACAAGGTGTTTTGGGCCTGAATCAGGGTAACCTGGTACAAAAAAATTGCCTTATTGGACAACTATTTTGACACTCATGCGGGATAAGCTTAGGTTAATCCACATTTTCTTTACAACCCATTATGAAAGATTTAAAATTAAATATTTCCCTAAAGAAAACATGTTTACGATTATAACATAATATATGTATAAATGTTTCAATTTATGTTAAAAAAGTTTCTAGTTTTTGGATTATATATTATGATAAGGTCTAATATAGTGTATGTTTTCATTTAGAAATGGTGCCAGTAGAAGGAATTTGAACTTCACTGATACACATGATCCAAAGTGTAACAATGGTCATATCTTTTATGGTCTTAAACAAATATTTCAATGGGAAATAGTCTCCTTTGAATTCTCATCATATGAGGATATAGTATCTTGTGATAATGGGATAGGTTAAGTGTATGAAAATTATTATGGTTTCAGATGGAAGAACATCAATAAGCAGAAAAATGGGGAAAATATGGATAATGGAATTAAGGGAGAGAAGTATTTTCCCACATGTAATAATTGTATAAATAATCACCCTTGTACTTATTTAAAATGAATGGAAATTTCAACATGTATAGAGAGAAAGGCCATCATTCTTGGGAATAAAAGATAATAAAAATGTTTCTAACATGCAATGCTTCCATTACAAGGATATGTGACACTACATGAATCAATTTCTTTTGCATCAAAGGAATATACACTAAATTATGTTATTGGATAATAATCATGTTATGAAACTGACATAGACGAATAGTAATGATTAATATGTCTATTCAATAATTATTTCATTTGAATATTTTATTAGCAATGTACTAGTTATATGAATTCTAGAATATATAAGGATTGTACTCAGTACTATTTCATTAAGGATTTAAGATTTTATGGTACCAAGAAAAATGAATTAGTAGCAAGTTAAACTTTTAAAAAAAACATGGTTGAGGGAAATAAAACCCTTAATATATTTTAGATAATTGGATAATGATGTTGTAATAAAGAGATGATTGATTTGGAAAAAGTAAATTGGATGTTATTGACTACCTTGGAACTGAATAATGGTTCCATTATTTCAATATTATTGGAGTTCACAACATTTTGGATTTATTGAGTATACCCAATATTCAATGTTTTATGTAATGAATAAGGAAGAATGAACATATTCAATAAGTATTTATAGTAATTCAGGTTATTACCATGTTTTAACAGAATACATGATGAATTTATTCACACGTTTGGTATGTGAAAAAAATATCTAAATTAGGTTATGTTTTACCCCATTCATAAGAGGAATGAATTAGACCAATTAAGTGATGGGTTAGGGACTAGTTAATGAAATCTTTATAGGTTTTGTACTGGTTAATGAAAACCATATGGATTGGGAACTAGTTAATGAATACCCCTCAATGCATCAACAGTTCTCATGAGATAAACTAGTTTTTTTACCTTCTCACGTATGGTTTTATCATGAGGCCTTGACGGTATGGTTATGATGCCCAGCATTATGCATTCCCTCATTGTGATATTGTTTATTGATATTACATGTGATTATTCAACTATTATAATATCCATGTGAATGTTTAAGTGGAATTATTTTGATTTATTCCTTCCATATTATGTTCAAGTTCATGTTTAAAAGGCTTGTGTTTCAGTTTTATAGATTGCCTTAAAATTTTATTCTAATTTATAAAAGATTCTTCTGTATTTTTTACCCTTACTAAGCATATAGGCTCATCCATTTCTTAAGTTTTATTTTCCCAAGATGTCAAAAAGTGTTTTATGATTTATATATAGGGATAAGATGGTAGAATAATGAATTTATTAAAGGATTATCAATGTTGTATTATATGTTCTAAATTGTAATGTAATGTTCATGTGTGTAGTCTATTTTCAAAGAATGCTAAACATATCATCCCTTCATTATTTAATTCTTTTAATCATTCTAATGTATTAAAATAATTCACCTACTTTGGGTTTCTGGGATCAGGGTATTACAGTAAAGTCATTTATAAGATGCACTATTATCTGAAAAATTCAACTATGTTTTGGAATCCCATAGTCTTATTCTTTCTCCCCATCATGTGAGATAATGTGAAATGGTGTCCTACCGGAGATATTTTGAGGATTATTCCTATGTCCGTTGTATATTATTATGAATTATTTCTACATATTTGACAATAAAACATCAATACATAGATGATTACATCATAATATCTTATCTATAATCTCTTGAAAAAGACAAACAAAGGCTTAAAATGAATAATATTTTCAATGAACTATACCAGTGTAAACTAAAAAAAGTAAATCTATCCACTCACAATGCTTAGAAAATACTAGGGTATATTCATCGATTAGAAAATTTTTTCTTATAGTTGGATAATAAATTATCAATTAAAAATATCTTATTATTATTACCATAAATAATCTCCTTATTTGTCCAATCCATGATAAATGAAATAAAAAAGTCACTCACCAGTTGGGGTCCTAGCCTAGTGGTAATGGAGACCCTGTAATTATGCATTAACTAAGGTTCTAAACCTAGATGACCTATAGTTTTGGGATTTATGGGATGTGGATGGTCGATGGGACCTGCATACTATGGGTGGGGGTCTTGGTCGTGATGGGGTAGGATCAGCGACAGGGGGTTGCTCAGAGCAACGGTGAGTGCATGTTGGGTGTGGGCATTCCTAGTGGTCAGGATGGGCAGTGAATACCAATGAACGGTGAAGAAAAGTCAGACGTCGTGTGCGGCATGCGGCGTGATGGTGACAGGCATCTGGGTGGTCGTCAGTAGGATCAGGTGGGGAAATGGGGGGTGATCCTCATAGGTGTGATGGAAATGGGCATCTAGGTGGATGTTTGAAGGATTGGGAGGTGGGATGTGGGAAGTAGGACTCAAGGAATGTCTGGGGTGGCACGTTAATGTGGAATTTTAACTAGAAGGATCGACGGAATGGCAGCGACAACTCCACCATCTGGAGCGGCTCATGTGATAGGTTTATCGTATTAGGATTTTCGATCATTTATGTGATTTAATCCACCATTGGGTAATTGATCAAGTAAAATGGGTCCCCTAATCCCATGAAAAATATAATAGGGTCTTTGATTTGGTTTAGTTGGAGGCTTTAGACCCATCTTTATAAAAAATAGAAAAGTTACTCGGGAAACGTTTTTCCATGCTTACCAAGAAGATAAAGACTAGTTGAAACCAATTTCTCCACAACTTTCAATGATAATTTTGAAAGATAAGTCTTAATATCTACTGGTTAATATAAATACAAAATATCATATAGAGTGACCGTCAAATAGAAAAAATATTCAAAAGTAAAAGAATGAACATGAGTCTATTTTATTTTTATGTGTAAATAATGGAAACTTGAAAAGAAATTGGAATGAAATGAAGAATAAATTAGTTTCATCCAATTCATGTAAATTAATCAAGATTATATTCAATACTTGTGTACTAAATACAATATTATTATAACATACATGTATTTTAACATAGGAAATTAACACGAATATAATGGTTATAAATTGAAATCAAAAGGTTCTAACAAAGGTTGATTATGATGTCATCCAAAGGGATCTCGCTACTTCTCATTGAAAAATTTTAATGATTCATGTTTGTAATGATTTTTACCAAAACATTTATTTTAGTTCCCATTTAAACATAATGAGATATTATTTCATATTTGGAATAAATGTTGTCATTTTACTTAAATGACAAACTATTGGTTCGGTAGATCTTGAATCATAGATATCCATCACTGTGAATGATGAATATAAAATATAAGACTCTTACTTGATAGTTTCAAGATAATTATTTTTCAAATAAAACTAAAATTAGTTCACTTTTTTATACCATAAAAGATGTATTAGTCCTTATTGATCTTAGATACATGGTATTATAACAACATACTTGTCATGTTTAGATAAAGAACCTTTATATATAATGTTATGACATAAATATTTTTAATTTATTTCAATACATTTTTTTGAACTATTCTAAAGCTAATGGAAAATTCATATACATCATCAGATTCCTTTTGAGAATTTTTAGGAATTACTGTTGAAGTAAATGATTACACTTCTTAAATATTGAAGAATTGATGAGCTTTATTTTTAGAAAATGTCTTGTCCAAGTATTTATTGATCATACATATGGAGTAAAGGTAATACCAAACACACATTTCCATATCTACATCCTTTTTATAATGGTAGTAAATGGTAGATCAATGGTGAGTCTTATATATATTTAAAATCGTAAATTCATTCATCCAATATATATTTTACAAGTAGAAGTGAAACAACTTACCATATTCTAACTATATTATCTAATTGATATAATATAAATTATGATATGATAAGAGTCTATTAATAAACTACCATAGGGGTTTGTGGAAAACTGTTTTTTATAAGATGGCCTTGGTTACAAACGAACATCAAAACACTATGGTGTATCTGAGTTAATAATCTTATAGTAACTAAGGATAATAATGTATAATAAATACTGGATTTATTTCAAAAATTGAATCTTATCTATTTAAATATTGTGGTATCGTATTTAAACTCTCTGATTTAAATCTCTTGATGCACAGGGTTGGTATATGAATTGTGAACTCCAATAAGCTTAGTGGGAGGAGTAATTCCATATACACATACTCTATAGGAATTTATAACCAAAGAGGTTGTTTATCTTCCCTGTAGTGGTGATAAATGTATTACTCTTTCATAATTTATATTCCTACAATGTAATTGTAAATTTTAATATTATAAGGTTGACAAGTATGCATATATTCATGCAATGGACTTCATGTCACCATGTGATTTTACAAGAGGAATATCATATTCGATAGAGTATATGACACAAAACACCAAGATTAGAAGATAATTTAACAGCCAAACAGTTTACAATATAATTAGTTTTAAATAAATTCATTCTCTTTAATAGATTTTGATGCATGCAACCCCAGGTTTAAACGAAACATGATAATCGATTAGAATTTTGTTATCTAAAATGACCAATAAAACCTAGATGTTGAGTTAGTGGGTATAAATATGAATATATAAATTATGAAAATTATATGTATTACACATGTATCAAATAAATTTAATCGATATATATTTATTATAAATAAAATAAGAATCATTAGAAAGAAAAAGAAAAGTTTTATGAAAATCTATATTTTTCTAAAAGACATTCTAGTTGCGCTCTTCACACAAAATTTCAAATTATTTTTTACCAATTTTATAAAATTTATTTAAAAAACTTCAATTTTTAAATCAAAATTTCAAAATTATAAGTGTTTGTATTTTTTAATTTTTTTGATAAGATTAATGTTTTGATGAATATTGAAAAATACTAATTTTTATTGAATTTTTTTCATTTAAATTTGTTAAAAAGTTAAATTATATTTTAAGTTTTTTTCAAATTAAAATTAGTTAAATTAAATTAAAATATAAATAATTTAGGTCATCTTAATCAATTTGATATTTCATTCTTATATAAGTACATTTAAATCTTTTAATGTTTTTCTTTTGAAAACCATTTTTTCAACGCGTCTATGGGTTTAATTTTAAATAGAATTATTTAACTTCTGTGAATTGAATTTATAAAAATGGATTAAATATTTTTAGTTGTAATAATTTATATTATAAAATTAGGTCATATTTATTTTTACCATAATTTTTAGTGGAAATGGTAAAAATTATTTACCACGATTAAGGTGAAAATGGATTTATTTGGAGTAAAACTAATAAGATATGAGTTAAATGACTTAAGAAATGTCTATAAAACATTTTATGGACATATATAAACTATATAAACTATAATTTTCTATAATGACCCATCTAGAGAAATTTTACATGTGGTAAATGTTGGAATTCTTTATTCATTCCAAAAATTCCATGTTTTTCCTCTCCCCCGCTAATAAAGGGGTACCACCTCTCTACTATTATTCAAACATCCAAACCCATTTGGGTCTAAAAATACCTATCCAAATAAAATTTTTGATCCCTTATAAAAATCATTGTTTAATATTTATGTTATAAATATTACCTCAGAAGGATTTTAAGGGAAACCAAAAGAGTTCGTCTAAAGAAGTTGCAATGTTCTTAAACCAGTGTTTTTATTTTATTTATTATTCCCCATAATTAAAATATTATTAAATAATAAAAATATAATAACACTAGTATATACCATATATTTTTATGTTGTTATGTTAATTTCATAACCTATATCCATCTCTCTTTCCATCAAATGGAAAACAAAACTGTCGATCGTGTGTACGATGGAATACTACCTAATGAACTGATGTAATTCATTTTCCATCACCACCTTCTGAGGAATGATATAATGATGGAATTAACATACTTATATTATATTTATTAAATTATTATACTTAATGAATTATTAAATCACAAATACCTTATTAATTTCTATTATATGGTGCATATGAAAACATCGCTCATGTGTGTGGAAGACTACAGCCTCACGAAGCGATATGATTCATTCTTCGATTATGATTTACATGGAAGATAATATGAATAGAATTAATGAATATATGTGAAATTTATGAACATAAAATACTTCTAGAGATATAATATCACATATAACTTCATATATTTCAATATTTTGGAATACAATAACATTACTTGTGCGTACGTGTGGACTATCGCCTCTATGTAGCGATGTGAAATGTTTTTCATTTTATTTTTTACATTGATAGTGATAAGGATGTAACTAATTTATATGAATTATATATATGGATTAATAATTTTTATTTAAAGGTTAATTCATATTTATTTTTTCTTTGTTCTATCCATCGATAAAAAATGGAAACAATTTCGATACATACATACTGCACACCATCTACATGAATGGTGTAATTAATTTTCTTTGTATAGCTTTTATTGAATACTAAAAGTAAATATATAATTAATATATATGAAATTTATAACATGTATAAAATTATTGATATTTTGTAATCTCTATAAATGTGAAACACAAAAATTACTGAACTGAAACATACATGAAAAGTGAATCAATTAACACCAGAAACAGGGATTTAAACAAAACATTCTTAACAAACAGGTCATAAAATACTATAAGTAAATCCTATGTGGTATGAGATATATGATTGTGTTTATTTAGTATATTTATGATAAACCTATATTTATTAGATATGTAGTTCAAACACATATTAAGGAAAACAGACATGAGGTAAGGGTTTCTCATCTCACTTTTACTTTAATGAGACATATGCCATATTCACCACTTTTTTTGTGCGGTTACCCTTTTATATGATAAATCATAAAAATATTTTTATTATTTTTATTTAAAGTTTAATTTTATGTTAAATATTTTATGGGGATTATGATTCAGATGTTACCAAAGTGGTAGGGGTTATTTCACTATCTCATCATTATTTAGGATTTTTTATGTTTAAGTATGCCAAGTGGGAATTTTTTGTTTTCATGTCTTAAAACCAATATATTTTCATATCTTCTAGTCACTCAGTTACATTTCATGTAATAATACATTTTTTCTCTCTTTGTAACATAAATATATTGATAAAATATTATAAAGAAAAGAAAGTATTATTTTTCTTTTGGTTCAAAAATTGTTTTTCTTACAAATTAGTGTTTTCTAAAAATGTTTAAAAAAATGTTTATAAAATTATCCAAATGATTTTTTAATTATATTTTTACCCATTTTTTACTTTTTATAAAAAAAATAAATGATTATTCATTTCATTTTGTAAACATTCCCCATTAGGATTTTATCAAAAATGTAAAATGAATCATTTTTTAATGTGTATGGAATGAAAAGAATTTTCTACCTTCAATACTGCTCAATGATTAAAATATTATTTTACATGATTCCAAGTTTATTTGGAATGAAAAAAAATGAAAAATAATTGTGAACTTTTTATTTAAATGGTGATTTTCAAAAGTTCCAAGGTTATTATCCTCAATAATTTTTTAAATTACATTTTTATGGTATTTATTTTCATCAACGACACCAACCCTTTATTGTAATAATAATACACTGGGGATATTTTTTATTGATATCAACCTTATTACTTATTTTTATGCCTTATGATTACTTTGAATAGAGATGTATAATTTTATTACCACTATCTATATTACTCTAGATTGTTTATGATTATGTTTATTGATCAGGTCAAGTATTAACATTTCATATGATAGTATTTATATGGATTTTTATGTGGATTTTGTTTCCCAATTTCATATAAGGAATTCATTAGACATATTAAGTGGTTGTTGGGTCCTAGATATAGTTAGCCCATTGATTTATCAATAGGTCTCATGTGAAAAATTAGTTGGCCAAATAAAATAGGTTTTTACCCATTGTTTTGAACTATCTTTTGAAATGACATGACAATATGTTCCTATGTACTTTGTCATGAATTTCCTATTTATGATATTAGTTATTTATTTTCATGTAATTGTTCTATTAGTTATTATATCCATGGATAAGATCCAAGATAATGTGATTATTTATATGGATTTATTTTATCATCATTTATTCCTTCCATATTATACATGATTTATTATTTAAATGGAATGTGTATGTGTTATTTACCTTTCCATATTGTCTATAATTATTTCATAATGATAGATTCCACTATATTATTACCCTTATTAATCATCTGAGATCACCCATTTCTTAAGTTTAATTTTCTTGAGGATTCCAAGAACTTTTTGTTATTGATATACAGGGATATGTTAATGGGAATAATGGAATTCTCAAAGAAAATAATTTTTATATTTTATGTTTTAAAATATAATGTGAATTTCAAGTATGAATATATTTTTCCAATACTACTAAAATATTAGGTCCAATGGTATTTGATTAATTGTATGTAGTTCCAATGTAATAAATTAACCATTGGATCTCGGCTACTTGGGTTAGGGTTATTGATGTTGGTATTGGAGAATGTTTAGTAGAAACCATGGGAACTATATTTATGGAAACAAATAATACAGAATATAACCATATGACTTATTTTAATGATAATTTTAAGTATTGGATAATATCCTAAAGATTTTTTAAGGTAGAGATTATGTGGGTTTCTTAGAAATACATCCCTATATGGATGCTACAAGTGAATGTACCTAGGGGTAATAACTATAAAAAATTCATTTCAGACATGACTTTACTATTACATAGTAAATGATAATTGTCTTACTGTACACATAGTGTGAAACTCCCATGGGATATGCTTTGGTTAATTCACATTCTCTTTATAAACCATTATGAGTGATTTTAATAGAAAATACCCAAGAATGACATGGGATTAATCCTAAGGTTTCATAGATTTAAAAGAATGTGTCATGATTTAGACATCTTAGAAGTGGTTTTTTCATGATTATGTTGTTTCCCACTGTGATTATTATTTATCACACTGTGATTAATGGTTTTAGTCAGTGGAAGGAACCCAGATAGACAAGGATGAAATTGAATGTGATGGATAAATTGTTGATGAGAAACCAAATGGGATGATGAATGGGGTTAAGGTTATTAATAATTAGTTATCATGATATATGATTAAAAACATGAACTTTGTCCAACTCTTGGACTAACTAAATAAAAGGGGTAAAGTGTTCCCTGAGTGATCATGTAGTGGAGGCCATAGAGTAAAGATGATTTAGTTTCTCAAATTTTGATAATGTGGGAAGAAATCCCCAAGTTAAATTCTTAGGGGAATGGGAAGGTGTTTTGGGTGTGGAAAATAAGGACACAATGCAATTGATTTATGAGGAAAAATGTAAAATTTTGATAATAAAATGGATGAGAATAATGGTTTTCTTAAGGTATCATTGATAATTTAATTGTTTAAATTTGGAAAGTATTTTAATTATGCCAATAGATTTCATAGGGGGGAAATCTTGTGAATAAAATCATCAAGGTTGTATAAGTAATGGTTATACTGCTAATGATAAAGAGGATAAAAATGAAATATAAAATAAAATAGGTATTAAGGAATAATATGATGAAGCATAGATAATGGTTTAAGAATGAAGTGAAATGATTACAGTCTTTGTGTATTTGAATTCAAGAATTTTATTAAATAAGTCTTTTAATAATTATATTCAAATTATAAGATTCATAAAATCTATAAGTATTATATTAGATTTTTTTCTATAAGGATCTAAAGAAACATGTTGAATGGTACAAAGAAAAGTGATTCAGTGGAATGTAAATATTTTTGGACAACATGTGAATGGTTTAAGATAACCCTTAATATGTCATCAATGTTGAGATAATAATTATAATGATATATTCTTAGGAGGGTATAATTGACATTGAAATTGGTTAGTGATTTGATAATTTATGTTATCTTTGCTAGAGTTTATTTCAGGTTGGGATTTATAGAATATATTTGACAATATAAGATTTTATTTTGAGAAGAAATAATGTTTTCATTATTTATTTATAGTGATCATGGTATTAAAATATATGTAATGTGATATTAAGAGCCACTTTATAATATTTGGGTAACATAATGTTGATTTAGTGGCCTTCCTTCAAAAAAATTGGACTTTGAATTTGGTCATACATATTTTGGATGAGTATTAAGTTTAAATATTTATGAAATGGATTAGGTTTAAAATTAGATTTTATTACATAACATGTGCTAAATATTTAGATTTAGTAAAGGCATAAGGTCTAGCTTATTATTATTTTCGGGATCTTATAATATTTTAATGGTTAATTTTAGTACATTAAATATGAAAAACTCATCTTGAATAGTATTAGTTTAGAGAAAATATGATATTGTGTTAGAAATGATTAATGGATCAAATTCTATTTTTCTAGTTGTTATATTTCCTTACATTTATAGTCATGATGGTAAAATAATCCCTCAACTCCATGAACAGGATCTTGAAATAAATAAAAATTATCCTATTACCTTTAGATCTGATAAATCAAATGGTCTCTTAAAACATCACATATTTATGTTTTTTGTGTTTATTAACTTTTTATGATGGGTGATCTCTATCAATCTCTATAATTATTTATGATTTTCTTCCATGCCCATATCTTCAGTTCCCACCAATGTTCTCCCATTTGGAATCTTAAATAGGTGATTATTCCAGATAACCTTTATAGTTACCTTTATGAATTACCAAGAGGATTTTTTATTAACCCTTCTCACTAAGTAGGATTTCAAGAAAGGTATTTTCAAATTTCAAACCCTGGATTATTGACATCGATATTAAATTGTGAGGATGTAATTTATTTAAAGAGAGTAGAATATAACACCATTAGATTTTAAAATAGGTACATCTTGTTCGATAGTGTATATAACATGAAACACCATGATTAGAATAGAATATAACACCCCGATAATTTATGATATATTTATTTTAAAATAAATTCATTCTTTTTATAACTTTTGTTGCATGCAACACCAGGTTTAAATGAAATGTGATAATATATTAAAATATTATTTTTTAAACATGACCAATATAACTTATCCATTAATTTAGTGGTTATGAATAAGACTAACTAAATTATTAAAGATATATGGTATATACATATATTAAATAAATTCAATGGTTACCTATTTATTATTAATAAAATAAAAAACATTTTAAAGAAAAAAAATTTCTAAAAAATTATAAATTCTAAAAGGTGGTTCAATCATGCTTTCCACACACAATTTAAACATAATTTCTACCAATTTTAGAAAATAAATTTTAAAAAATAAACACAATTTTATTAATATAAATTTCAATATTATTTTTGGGTTAATTATTTATAATTTTCAAAAAAGAAGAATTTTTAAATAACAGTGAAAAAATACTGATTTTTATTGGAAATTACTTTTTCATATAAATTATTTAAAAAAATTATATTTTAAATATTTCTTAAAGTAAAATTAGTTTAATTATAATAAAATATAACTAATTTAGGTCATTTTAATAAATTTATATTTAATTCTGAAATAACAAAATTTTAATATTTTGAATATTTTGTTTGAAAAAACTGTTTTTTCTACAGGAATGTTGGTATAATATTAAATTGAATTCTAACAATTACGTGAATTGAATTTAGAAAAATAGATTCCATATTTGGAATAAGAATAATTTATATTATATAATAATTTTAACTAAATTTTTTATAATAATTATGGGTGAAGTCATTAAAAATTAATTACTATGGTTAAGGTGAAAACAGGTTTACCAGGGGTTAAACGAAGAAGATAAGGGTTAAAATGAGCTAAAAAATAGTAAAAAATAATTTTATGGACATATTTATACCTTATCAAACATAGTTTTCTATAATTATCCATTATGGAAACTTTTTTAATGAGAAAAATCTGGGTAAGATTTATTCTTTTCAAAAAATCAATGTGTGTCCTCTCCCCCGCTTATAAAAGGCCACCCCATCTCTTATCATATTTAAACATTCAAAACGATTTTTTCAGCCAATACCTACAAAAATATATTTCATAATCCTCTACCAACATCCTTTAGGAATTTTTTTTATCAAAAAAAATATCCTCGAAAGGCCTTTGTTGCAATCCTATAGAGGTTATTCGATGAACTGGAAACATTCTTAAAGGGGTGATTTTAGTTAATTTATTATTAAATCACATTAAAATATTATTATAAAATGATAATATAATTACTAAATTATCTATTGTATAATTATATTTTACTATGTTAATGGAATAACCTATATCCATCTCAACTTCTATCAAATAGAAAATGAAACTGTTAATCGTGTGTACGGTGTACTACCATATTACAAAATGATATAATTCATTTTCTCTAAAAACCTTTCAAGGATAGATATAATAATGGATTTAACATATTAATATTATAATTATGAAATTATTATAATTTTTTAATTTTTATATGATATATAAATTCTTAATTTCTATTTTATGTTGGATACGATAACGCCGCTTGTGTGTTTTGAGGAATACCGCCTCACAAAACAATGTGATTTGTTTTAAAATTACACATTAAATGGAAGGTTTTAGGTTTAATATTAATTAATATATGTTATATTTATGACATAATCATTCTATTGGAAATAAAATAGCACATCTAACTTCTTACCATTCAATATGTTGGGAAAAAATAATGTCACCCATCTGTACGTTTGGACAATCGCCTCCACATGGTGATGTAAAATGTTTTTTATTTTATTTTTACATAGATGGTAATAAATATATATTTGATTAATATAAATGATATATATATAATAATAATTATTCTATAATAATTAATTAATATTTATTTTTCTTCCTTTCTATCCATTGAGAGAAAAATGGAAACATCGTCCATGCATACGTACGACCTACCATCTCATTGAATAGTGTAATCCATTTTCTATTAATAAATTTTATAGATTAATCTAAATAAATATATATTATTATATATGATTTTAATATTATTGTTAATATTCTGGATATCAAGGAACAGAGATTAATTTAAAAGGAATGAAATTACTTAAAAAAATATACATGAAAAATAAAGAAATTTTTATCTGAATCAGTTATTTTAATAAATAATTGATAACAGATGGGTCATAAAATAATATAAGTAAATAATATGTGGTATGATATATAAGATTATGGTTCTTTAATATATGTATGAATAATCTATATTTATTATAATTGAGGTTCAGGAACATAAGAAGGAAACCGAACCTAAGGTAAGGGTTTCTCATCTAAATTTTACTTCTGTGAAACATATGACACATTAACTACTTATTTATTTTGTGTTTTGACCATTTAATATGTTATATAATGAATCAATTTATATTCAGGGAATTTAAAGTTTCATTTTATGTTTTTTATGGTGATTATAAATGATAATTTACCAAAGTGGTAAGGGTTTATTTCACAATCTTATCATTATTCAGGATTTTTTATGTTTAAGTCTCCCATTGAAAATTATTTGGTATTACTATCTTAAAACTTATATATTTTCATATCTTCTAGTTATTCAGAAATTTTAATGTAATATTACCATTTTCCCTATCTTTGGTACCTAAAATGATTGAGAACATTTTTTTAATAGAAGAAAACATTATTTTTCTTTTTGGTCAAAAATGTTTTTACTTCCAAATCCATTTTTTCTAGAAATTTTTTCCAAAATGTTTTAAAATTATCTAAATGATTTTTTAAATAAATTTTTAGCAAGTTTGGATTTTTTTTAAAATGTTTCTAAAGGAATATTTGTGTTATTTTACAAACAATTTCTATTTGTCCTTTACCAAAAATGTGAAAGGAATCATTATTTTAACATGTATAGAATGAACAGAGTTTACCTCCTTAATGACCACTCACTATATTAAATATTATTTTCAAATTTTCCAAAGTAAATTTAAAAGAAAATTATTTTTCAAAAAAATATATTCTTTTTCTTTTAAAAGGTGATTTTCAAAATGAAAAGGTTATATTCATTATGAATGTTTTAATGATATTTTTATGGTATTTCTATTCAACAAAAATCTCAACCCTTTATTGTAATTATGATATTAAAGTGATATTTTTTATTGATATCATCCTTATTCTCTCTTTAGATGGTTTATAATCTATTTGATTGGGGATGTAAAATTTTCTTTCCATTCACCATATTACTATGGATGGTTTATTATTATGTTTATTGATTGGATTAATTATTGAAATAGTGTATGTTAGTTTTTTAATATGAATGTTTATGTTTATTATATTTCCCCCATTTCATATGAGGAATTCATTATATTTATGAAGTGATGGGTGGGTCCTGATTTTAGATATCTCCCTAATGTAATGATGGGTCACATGAGATAAATTAATTGGACAAATTTAAACGGTTTCTACCGATAGTTTTAAAATGTCTTGTGAAATGTCTTAAATGTATGTTTTAAATTTCCAAAATTATATATTCCCTTATTATGAGAATATTTATTAATTTTCATGTCACTATTCAGATAGTTATAATATTCATGGATATGTTCCAAGATCAAGTCATTATTTATATGTCCATATTTCATCATCCCTTATTACTACCATATTATGCATAAGTTATTGTTTAAACAAAATTTGTATCAATTATTTTATTTTTAATATTGATTATGCTTATTTATTCATGAAATCTTCTTTTGTGTGATAACACTTACTAGGCATCCAATCTTACCCCTTTATTTTGGTTTATTTTTACAGAGGACACACGAAAGTATTTTTTTATTTATATGAGGGGATAAACTAAGAAGAATAATTTAATTCTCAAATAAAATACTTTGTGTATTTTATGATTTAAAATCTAATCTAAATTTCATGTTTATATCTAGTTTACAAATACTACTAAAATATTTATTCATTTTAGATTTGATTTGTTGTACCTAGTCCTTATTTAATAAAGTAACCATTGGCTCTGAGCTACTAGGGTCGATGTCTTTACACCATATATCAAGATTTTAGGACTCGGAATTTTGAATGTTTTTATGTCTTGATACTTCTGGTGAGAATTTAAATGAAACTATATATGGATTTTACAATATGGTACCAATAAATAATTATAGATTTTTAAAATTTCTAGTCTATGAAAAAACTTATACACTAATCATCATGAATAAAATATTTCTTGAATTATACTTTATCAAAGCATATTTCTATAATCATCATATTCAGATATTTATTTTCAAGGACACCTCACTTATAGAAAACCATATGGTAGATGTCTATGTCATGTGACAAAAAGTACACCCTATTGTATATGTCTATTATGAATAATTTAAAATGGTTAGTAAAATCAATAAATACCAATAAGATATGTAGATTTCATAAATTCATTTATGAAAATAAATCATTTATTGTGATAATAGAATATTTATTTGGAAATTAATGAATGAAATTTGTCTCTTCCTAGTTAGTGGGAGCACTATATGATTTCAAGATGGATATGTTCATAACATACCAAAAAAATGTTTTATCCTACCACTTTATTAATACTAAGTAATGAAATATCTATAAGTAGGGCTTAAAATAGTAATTCTGTTCTATGGAACATGATCTAAAAGTTAGATCTAATGGTTTTCTAAATTTATTTATAGTACATATATTATATATGTATTGAAAAATACAAGTTGTAACAATTAAATAATAAATTTTTGTCATCATATAATCCTTCCAGTAGAACATGCATAGCCATAGGAAGAGATTGTTGATGTTAATATAATTTCAAAAACTTAAGTGCTAAAAATTTATGTCACATTCAATGATATGTACTGGAATTTTATATTACCAATGCATGATTCATATTATGTTAATATCACATAGTTCTAACATAAATACATCAACTTGATGTTAGAACTATCTAGAAGTACCTTTCAACATATAAATGGATGATTCCATAGTGTCTAGAGGTGTGGGAATACTAGTGATCATTTTAATTGAACACTTGTCTTGATTTACTTTAATTGGATCTAGTATCATAGAAAATGATAACATAATACACATGAAAAACATAATACGGATAGTGGTGGTCATATCTGTAATATCCAAGTATGTTGCGGCTTCGGGTGCATCTTACCGATTAGTTTATCAACATCCTATTATAGTTTTCGTTTATACCAAAAGAAAGAGTTGTAATTATCATTATAAAATTTCAATATGGATTTAGTCAAGATATCAATACTTTGACATGGGAAAATAGGTGGATACTCATTTATATCACTACTTGAGGGATTTTCCCAAGATATTAATATTATGGTGAATAGTTTTTCTCAAGATAGTGATGTTGCAGTAAACTAATTTTCTATAAATCCATGTGGATTTTTCCAACCCTGGCCATAGAAATGTTATCGAGAAAGCAGTTGTAACCATACTCAGTGGAAGCATCTTTCTATATTTGAGAACTAACTGGTCGTTAGCAGTTGGCTCTAGTGGAAGTGGGTGTTTTTTTGAGTTGGATCCCTAGAACCAACTAATTTTTAACTTAAGATTACAAGTATATTAAATGTTTTGAATATTAATTTAAATATATTATCACATATTGGTTTTCATTATGTATAAAATTAATGTGATAATGTATTAGAGTATTTGTAACACTGAAATATTGCATAGAAGTTCCCCTTAATGATGGGAATCTTGAAATGTTATGATTATATTATTAAAACTAGTTCTAAGGTTGCATAAAATACTATACAACGGCACATGGTTCATATACTATCAAGTGTGAGTACTCGTAAGTGGATGAGGCTTCATCTCATAAAGTTATTACATGGAAATCTTCAATATGAAAGATTATGATAATAGACCCATCAGTAGGAATTTTTCATATTTTGGTGTCATTGGATATTCTTATCTTTGAGAATGTGTAATGGACCTTAGACTTTATGGTTATTATTAAGGAATGTCATGACTCATGCACTTAAATTTATTGACAAGAAATATCACGCCATATATTGGAGAGAAATAGGGTACGTTGGGTGTGTTTTAAATGACATATTTTAATGGATAAATAGAGTAATGATTTTCCCCCTCCATCTTTATAGAAATTTATATCTCGATGATTTGATTGATATATAATTGTTAGATAAATTTCATGTTCATGGTGTGACAAATTTTTATTTCATATATTCAAAGAAAGGCATATAAAGCAAATAGGTTGATGGCATAAATGTTCTACCTTCAATATGAGATATTGAGACAAGTAGATTATATTATTTTGCATGCACTCAAATGTGGTTGTTGATGTCGCAATGTGAAGTTCTTTCCCTTGGGTGCCTTGACCTGTTTCTAGATAGTAATTTTGGACTTTAGGCCTACTAATCTAATTCTAGTGGTAAAAATCTTAGAGGTTCACACACTAAGTGATTCCATTGATATCAATTAAATTATATTTCAATTTAATTAATAGAATAAATATTATTCTCAAGACTAAGGATTAATTTTTTTCTTGTTTTATTGATCTCATAAATTAAATAAATATTTATTCATTCTATTTTGAATAAAATATATCTATTTATTTTATTGAATATGTAATAAATATCTATTCCCTAGTTTTGGGATAAAAATATTTTTTAATGAATAAAATTATTGTTTTGGTATTCAGTAAATTTCTTGGAGTTTAAATGAACCAACACTGGGTCTAGTGATAAATATTAATTTACAATCTAAGAAAATAATATTTTTTATTACACGAGTTTGCACGCACAATAAAATAATCTAACAACCCCAAACCTAGAATCCCAGAGTCAGTTATTTTATTACAATGGAATAAATACAAGAGATCACATCACTAATGATTTGATCAGTTTAGTAGTCTTGAAGAACTAGATACATACATGGTTCCTTTATTACATTGATAATTTAACATATAACATAAAAAAGTGAAATAAACTATTTCCATGTAAATTATTCAAATATTTAATCCTCCTAACTTAGTAAAAGAAAAAAACTAATGGTGAAATAAAGTCTTCAGTAAGGGTTATGTTAATCAGTAATAAGTAATGAAAATTCAATAAGTCATAATCATTATGGAAAGATAAAAAACTAAAAAAACACGCCATCAATAAACTGAGATGAAGATGCATCCATATTTTTTTTCATAGAGAATATATTAATTAAAGTAATAACTAAATACTAAATAAATAAAATGATTAATTATTAAGTGTCATGTGTTTTGAAAATGAACTACTACCATCAAGACAATATGATTTAATTCGTTGGGTAGAAACCCATATGATTATTCTTAGAAACAAACATAGAGTGTTTATTGCAAATTGTTTTGTCTCATGAGGTATGTTAATGAATTGAGGGGTTATATATAACTAGGCCCCACCCTTGGTGTGAGTGTATCAAACCTGTTGACATGGGAGCTGTGGGAGTCAAGGATCTGAGGCTATTTAATGAGAACCATATAAAAATCACCTAAATTCAGTTTACATCTAATGATCTCTTGCTGGAATTTTTGTTTATCATCTTTGGAAATAAACATCTCAATGGGTATTTTTTATACATCCCATCCTCAATTTTCTTTTCCATTAGGTAGGATTATAGTGAGCTCATATAGTCATCAAAATGGATGGTATGTAGGGATCCTCACTTAACTATTGGAAGACTATTTGGTTATCAAATGCAATGGGTGATGAGTTGGAAATTCCTCGTTCAATGAAGGACATATCCATTGCTAAAATCTAGTCAAATGATTATGCTTATGGGATACTCATAGATCACTTAATGTTTGAGATGGATAGATATGAATACAATGACTCAGACACTCTGATATGAATGCCCAGTCTTAATAGAACATTTAACATAAAGGAGTACTACAGATACAGGCTTAATAGAATTATAGAGGGTCCTTATTGGCTTTTATCTTACAAAATCGCACATATATCCCCTACTAATTTTTTTCTTCTTGGGAGTGTTTGGACAAAAAAGATTCCCATAAATTTTATGTTACAGTGAGAATGGATCATTCTACCCTCTGGTAGTTACCATTGTCTTGTTGTAGGTGAATCCATTGAACATTTTTTTATCTCTTGCACATTTGTTTTTCAGATTTTGGAGTTATATAGAGGTCTTCATTTGTTTCAATATATATTTCATATGCTTTGAGAATTTAACGCACTCTATTCATTCTAAAAGTTGTATTGACCAAGTCCAAGCGATTATTTTACCTTCCACAGCCATGATTGTTACTTTTATCTAGAGATCTCAAAATGATCATGAATTTGAGAACCAAAATCTCCCAATGCATGATGGGATCAGGGACATAAACCAGGGTGTCTTGGATATAGATAAAATTCATAATGGTGTGATGAAAAATGAATTTTCTTATTTTGTGGTTCTAAGCTCCCTTGGCAGTACTGGTAGGCACAAAAATATACTAATGGATAAGTTTATAAGATGGATACAGCTGATTCCTCAGTGGCTAGAAATCAACATTGATGGGGTGGCTTTGGGTGCACCAGGACCCTCAGGCTATGGTGGCATCTTCCACACTCATCGGGCCTTCATTAATGGATAATTCTACCACATTATTGGGTATGGGTATGTGATTGAAGTTGAGATATGGGATATGTTCAAGGTGATCAATTATGAAGTATATCATGGATGGATTAATATATGGATGGAATTTGATTCATCTATGGCTATTATAATTCATCAAAGTCACTCACAAAGTGTTCCATGGAAGATTCTTCTGGATTGGAATGGTTGTTTTAGGCTTGTATATCAACTTTGTATTGTTGTGAAATTTGTATACAGAGAATAAAATACAGTTGATGGTTCCCTTTCTAAGAGATATATTGAGGAGTTCAACTCAATGTGGCCCTTTATGATACCAATATCATGTAACGATTATGCTAAGGCAGATGCACATGGTGATGTGTAAACCTACCTTTGTAACCCCCCCCCCCCCCCCTTTACTCTTATTCTGTTGCCTTTATTTTTAATAAAATTTTCTTCCTGCAGGATTTCCTACCTCAAAAGCCTTCAGATCAATATGACTTATCAAAATATTTGTACTGAGTAGAGGATGCCTTTGTATCAACATTACCCCAGTTAAAACAACATTAAAAATAAACATTGTATTTAAAAAATGGTATATGGATAAGATAATAATCATATCCATGATACAATATATAGTTATATTTAATGAAATATTTATTGAATTGTGATCATAAATAAAAAGTGGAAGAATAAATACCCCAGAGACATGGGATAAGTGGTGAATAATTAAAATCTCATAGAAATAAAAGTGATATGAGAAACCTCTTACCTTATGTTAGAAATAGTTCTGCACCTATACGTAATGTCTTAGATAATCAAATTAGATTCATTAATTACATAATTAAGAACCTTTTTACATGTTTATTTTATTTATTATAATTTTATTTTGTTCATATTTTGTTTTTTAAGAGTTATAAGATTCAATTTTCTGTTTTGGGAGTGTTCATTTTCTTGGTTTTTAATGATCGGTTCACTTGTATAGAGGTATGAAAGTTCATGTAAAATTCAAATAGTTCTATAAAACTGAAATTATATGTTATTAATGAACTTAAAGAATTTTAAATGATCTTATATATCAATTTGTTATGTGGTATGAGAATGATTCAATACATATAACATCAATAAATATGATTTAATTTATTCAGGCTTTTTTTACGACCATCACAAACAAATATTATTTTATTTAATATCATGTTTATATATTGGTTACAAACAATTATATAAATTATAATATATATATATATTATTTAATGATAATAATGGTCTTATGTATAGCCTTTAAGGATATAAGTTTAAATGAAAATGCATCATCCACGATGGTGGTAAATCAACACTTCACATATGATGTTTTCATTTTTAGAATAAAATGCAGAGTAGAAGGAATTTGATGATGGATATTCAATTAAAATAATAAAATTCTAGTATATATAAGATAATAGAGTTATCATTAATGTTTTTATATAGTAGGTAAGAAAAGGATGAGAAAAGAAAATAAATATAAAGATAACGAAAGAGGATTTTCCCTCTTATATATCATCTCCTTGATAACCTCCTTAAGGCTACTGGGATTGTTCTTTTGGTGAGAATAGAAAGACCAGGACATGGGAAATATTCTTGAGAGAGGAATTGGAGAAAAAACACACAATATTCAAATCTTATAAGGTGTGAGGAGAAGGGGTGATGAGGGGTGGTATTTATAGTGGGAGGAGAGGGGTGTTTTTTATTATTTTATTCATCAGTTTTTTATTTAGGCCCAAGGATATCAATAGTTATGCTGATTGTGAATAGGTACAATTAATATTGTTTGTGATATAAAAATATTGGTTCTTACATCATCCATACATCATTCATGACTCAATAATTCTTGTATTTATCTAATATCATAATTTACCATATTTCACTATTCACAAAAAAAACTATTTTAGAAAGATCCCAAAAATTCACCATAACAATTTTTCAATTTGTATATTCCAAAAAAAGGAATCCTTTTTATGAAAATTATTTTATAAATATGTTAAATTTAATTTATTAAATAAAATCATCATTTATTTGAAAAATACCCATTAAATATTATAATTGATTTTATGACACGTTGAAAAATTAATTAAGGTATCATAAAATTATCTTATAATCATAAGACAATAAAACATTAATTTATGTATAAATTCTATTTTCAAATTATTATATTAATTATAAAATTATAAATAAATATTTTCATTTCCCAAAAAATGAAAACACTTATTTTATCATTTTTAAAACATTTATTAATTTATTATATGAAATAAATATATTATATTTTAATTTATGAGATACTATATTTTATTAATAATTTCATAGGTGAGGTTATTATTTTAATGCCCACATTACTATTTATAATGGTCACATTATTATTCCAACAGTCATGTTAATATTTAATAGTATATCATAGTTCGTTTAAGTTCAGTGTTCCATGCAACATAAACTATTGAATAAATTGAATTTATTTAAGAATATACATACAGTAAAAAATTGGGGTGTTATAAATAATAATATTATTATTAGTATTATTATGCACCATGGGGTTTAAGAAATATTATAATATTATTTAAGGGCTGGTACACAATTAAATAACATTTTAACTTAAACCCTATCTCTATAAATAGATGGTTATGTCTATTGTGTATGGTTAATTGATAAATATAGAATCATTGCACCTAATATATTTATCTCTTGAATTAATATTTCTCTCTCCCTCTCATGAATGAGAAATTTAAGAGAGTTTCCTTCATGATTGAAAGAAGAGTGATCAACATGAATGATACAAGACAATTTATTCTTTGTGCAACAACCATTGGTGTTGCTCAGATATCAAAGGAACATATCAGGATCACAGATAGAGGTATTATACAATTGGATCCTTATAGCGCAATGAAGCTAATATGGAAAAGGGATTTTGGAAAATCAACATCTACATCAAAGAAAGGATCCTAAGACAAGTTAAATCATTTTTTCAGATATTAAATAAATAAATTATAAATTTAATGTGAAAAGGTCCTATATTGGGGTTTACATAAACTCTATTAAAAAATTTAAACCTAATGCCCACCAATGGTGCTTCAACTTCACATAGAAGCTACATAAATTTCATATCAATCTAACATGGTTTGGACAGTATGACTAAAACTACATGCTTTTGGTTTAAAATTTATATATCAGTTCAAAATAAACATCACATACTAGAAATCATGCTGACACACAAGGATTATCTTGATTCATTAGTAAAATGATTTGTGAATAATTTTTGACCTATAGGAATTAATCCCACATCCATCTGTCACACAATTTGACTTGTATGACTGAAAGTGTGATTTTTAAGTTATATTTTAACTCAAATCATGTATCACATACTCAAAAATAGGAAAATGTGTTAAGATTATCATGATGTGTTAGGAAAATAATTCATGGTTCATTTTTTAATTGTAAGAATTGACCTCAAGTCAGTCTAAAAAATAGTTTTATTGATATGACTAAAAGTGGGTATTCACTCTTTCATAGTGACCTTTAATTCAAAAAAGTACTATATACTCAAAATTTAGAAAGCATTTTTACACTACCACAGATATGACCTTTCATAGCATATAAAATTGAATTTAAAATCTCTATAATTCATTTTTTTTCATTAGTTCCATATAAAGGGGGATCCCTTTATGACCACTTTAGTTTGTAGGGATAAAGGGGGAATTTATCAGCAATAGAAATAGCACTGATCAAAGAGCTATTGCTGCAGTGTTCTATTTCAATAACAACACACTACAATAAATACACTGGTATGAAAATACACCTATATGAAAATAAACAAATATAAAAATTTATAATGTATTTGAAATAAAATTTACATTAAAATTAATAAAACTATATTATATACATTTCAAACAATGTTTTTTATAATTACATTTTCAATTACTATTCAAAAAACATTTAAAAACATCAATGCTTCATTGTCTTTGGAATTCGTGACCTCCTCTCAAAAAACCCTAATCATGGTTTGAGTTGCAGAACAAACCAGCCCAATCTAAGAAAAATAATCCACCTATATAAAAAAATTATTATTATGTTACTAAAACTATAATTAAATAAATTTAATATAAATATGAAGTGATAAATTAATAAAATGTCAATTTCAAATAAAGGGACAAATTTGGAGTCATACTAGTCACATTGTGCATCGAAATGAGGTGGGGATGATTCTTACATGTCATAAATGACTTTTGGATCATTTTTCTAAAGTATCAAGACAATCCAAATACATTTTCTCAGTTTTGAGTATGTCACTTTTATTTTTTAATAAAATGTCATTTTAAACTGAAAACAAGCACTTTGAGTCAAACCAGTCACATCGTGTATCGGTATTACATGAGACCAATTCATACACATAAAAAATGCCTTATGAATCATTTTCCTAAATTATCTAGATAATCCAAGATAATTTTCTCAGATTTGAGTGAGTGACATATGTTTTGAACTAAAAATTAAGTTTTAGATTGATAACATACATTTTGAGTCCGACTGGAAACACCGCATATTGGATTAAGTTTCATCTAATTCATAAATGTCAAAAATGACTAATGGATTGTTTTTTAAATGTATCAAAACAATCCGAATGATTTTTATCAATTTTGAGTATGTCACTTGTGCTTTTTACTAAAATTTCAATTTTAAATAAAAACACACACTTGGAGTTGTGCTGGTCACATCATGCATCGGACTGAGGTGTGGTTGAATCCTACATGTCACAAATGACATATGGATCATTTTATTCAATTAGAAGTACAATCTGAATGTGTTTTCTAGGTTTTGAGTATTTCACTTGTGTTTTTGACTAAAATGCCTTATTTAGCTGAAAACACACATTGTGGATTATATTAGTCACATCGTGTATTGATTTGTGTCATACTAATTCCTATACATAAAAAATGGATTATGAATCATTTCCCTAAATTATCAATACAATCAGAGCATGTTTTATTGGTTTTTGGGGAGTGACACACGTTTTGAACTAAAATGACAATTCTAAACTGATAAAGGGTAGTTTGAGTCATACTAGGCACATAGTGTATCAGATTAAAGTTTGGATAACTTTTAAAAAATCACGTATGAGTTAGGGATTGTTTTCCTAAAGTATCAAAACAATATGAATATTTTTTCCTAGTTTTGAGTTTGTCACTTGTGTTTTTTTACTAAAATATTTATTTTAAATATAAATACACACTTGGAGTCATACCGGTCATACTGTGCATCATATTAATGTGTGATTTATTCCTAAATTTAAAAATGATTTATAGATATTTCTCCAAAGTTATTAAAAAAATAATTCATTTTCTCTGTTTTGGGTATGTCACTTGACCTTTTTACTAAAATTAATGTCATTTTTAAATAAAAAGACATTACTGGATCCATACTGGTCACATTGTGCATAAGATTGAGGTGAGGCTAATTCCTACAAATAAAAATGACTTATTAATTATTTTAATAATGTATTAAAACAATACAAATGGGTTCTCTCAGCTTTGAGTATGTCACTTGTGTTTTTTACAAAAAATGTCATTTTAAACTAGAAACACACAATTTGAGTCATACAGGTCACATCATATGTTTTTTTAACATGATATTGATAATACACATCAAAAATGACTTATGAATCGCCTTTTAAATTTACTAAGATAATCAGAGTGTGTTTTCAATATTTTCATTGAGTGACACACATTTTAAACTAAAACTTCAATTTTAAACTAATAAAAGACACTATGAGACGTATCTGGAACACCATGTATTGGAATAATGCGTGTCTTATTCCTATACATCAAGAATATATTTTGGGTGGTTTTAATAAATTATAAAAACAATCTGAATTTTTTTTCTCCATTTTGAGTATATCCATTGCTCTTTTTACTATGATTATTGCCAATTTTAAATAAAAAGACACACTTGGAGTCATATCATTCACATCGTACATCAAATTAAAGTGAGGTTGATTCATTGACATCAAAAATTAAATATGATATTTTTTCTAAATTATAAAAACAATTTTAATTTTTTTTTCTCATTTTTGAGTATTACACTTGTCTTTTTTTACTATAATGTCATTTTAAACTAGAAACGTGCACATTGAGTCATACCAGTCACATCATGTGTCGGAATGATGTCAGAATAATTCATACATATTAAAAATTAAATATGAATCATTTTAAAAAATTATCATGATAATTGGAGAACATTTTCTTAGTTTTTAGTATGTGTTACATATATTGATCTAAAATACCAATTTTTAACTGATAACAGGCACTTTGAGTCATACCTGGAACACTATGTATCAGATTGAGGTTCAGATGATTCCTACACCTCAAAAATTACTCTTATACTATTTTAATAAGGTATAAAAATAATTCTAATAATTTTTCTAGGTTTTATGTATGTCACTTGTTGTTTTTACTAAAATTATTGTCATTTTAAATAAAAAACACAATTTGAGTAATATCAGTTACACCATGCATCTAATTGAGGTAGGGCTAATTATTATACATCACAAATCAAATATGGACAATTTTTCAAAATTATCGTAACAATATGGATGTGTTTTATATGTTTTGGTAATGCCCTTTTCCTTTTTTTACTAAAATTTCATTTTAAACTAGAAACAGGCACATTGAGTCACACTAGTCGCAACATGTGTCTGTTTGGTCTGAGATTGATTATTACACATCAAAAATAAGTTAGGAATAATTTTACTAAATATTAAAGATAATCATATCATTTTTTCTAAGTTTTAATTTATTAACACATATTAAGAACAAAAATTTCAATTTTAAATTGATAATATACTCTTTGAGTCATATTGGGAAAGACGTGTATTGGATTGAGTTGTGGATGATTCCTATACATTATAAATGACTTATAGATTCCTTTAATAAATTATAAAAACCATATGAATTCGTTTTCTTGGTTTTGATTATGTCACTTTTCTTTTTTCCTAATATTGATGTAAATTTTAAATAAAAAGACGCAATTGGAGTCATATTAGGCACACCATGCATCAGATTGAGATGCAGCTGATTCATAAACATATCAAATGATTTTTGGATAGTTTTCAAAAAGTATAAAAATAATATGAATTAATTTTCTTATTTTTGAGTATGCTACTTTTGTTTTTCACTTAGATGTCGTTTTAAAATAGAAATGTGCACTATACGTCATATCGGTCACATCGCATGTCAGTTTGACATGAGACTGATTCCTATACATCATAAATGACATATGAATAGTTATCTAAAATTATAAATATAGTATGTGTTTTTTTTTCTTAGTTTTTAATGTGTGATAGACATTTTGAACTAAAATGTCAATTTTAGACTGATAACGAACAATATGAGTGATATTGGGCATAATGTATATCAGATTGAGGTATAGATAATTTATACATGGTAAAAATGAATTATGAATTATTTTACTAAAGTATCAAAACAATTAAAATGTGTTTTCTCTATTTTTAGTATTTCAATTATATTTTTTTCTAAAATTTCAATTTTAAATAAGAAGACACACTGAGTTATACGGGTCACACCATGTGTTAGATTAAGGTGTGGTTGATTCTTACATGTCACAAATGACATATAAATCATTATCCTAAAGTATCAAAATAATATTAATTTTTTTTCTCTCTTTTGATTATGTGATGTTATTTTTGAACTAAAATGTAAATTATAATCTAAAATCATATAGTTATAGTCATAGCAAGAACACTATGTATTGGATTGAGGTGTGGTTGATTGACACATTTCCTTATTTACATTGTCTCAGTTGTAACCTTAGAGTGAAATATCTAATTAAGAGGTGTAGATTTGAAAAAACCACCAAAGCTCGATAAAAATAATCCATTTGTATAAAAAATCAATTATTATGTTATTAATACAATAAATAAATAAATTAAGTTCAAATATTTAAGAATATATTAATAAAATTTCAATTTTAAACTGAAACCATACAATTTTCTTTATACTGGGTATACCTTGTATTATATTAAGGTATGGTTGATTCCACTGTGTCTTTTTATCCTATAGAGCATTCAACACTATGGGTTATCTAACAATCACTACTAGAAATAAGATCTATACAAAAGGTTTTGGGCACAAACTGTTGGTATAGCTCACTTATATGGACCTATACCTATAGTTTGGCTAAAACTGTTGGTATAGGTCACTAATTTGGACATATACTAGCGGTTTTGGACAACCCATTAGTATAGGGGGACCTATAACAACAGTTTCCCCAAATGGTATAGGTCCCCCCTATACCAATGGTTTGTCCAAAACCATTGTTATAGGTCCCAAAATCAAAGAATCTATACCAACGGTTCTCAAAATGTTGGCATAGGTCTATACCAATGGTTTTGAGAATCGTTTGTATAGTTACATGTATTTTTATGGAATCTTCTTACAGAGAACATTAAATAAATCAAAATTTAAAATATTTATGATAATACATAAATATATTTATGATATTTTGATAATAAAAAAAAGTCAAGTTAGGTTAGTGTTTAGGTTGTTCAATCATAAATTCCAGGTTCTACGATCAAAACCAACTGAATGCTTCTTTTTTAAAATACATATACCAATGATTTTATGGAACCGTTGGTATAGATTTTTCATATTACTTATAACAACGGTTTTGAAAACCATTGGTATAGGTCTATACCAACAGTTCTGGTAACACCGTTGGTACAGAACTATCCCCACGAATTACTTAGACATGGTTCTCCAAACCGTTGGTATATGATATTTTCCTACTAGTGAATATTATTGTTTTCTAGCAAATAATACCTAATTAATTGGATAATAAAAAGAAAATTGAATCATTATGAGTACATTATCCTTGTTGAGTGAATGATCTTAGTAAATGAGTGAATTGTCCTTGTGGATGAAGTCATTTCTTTTTTATCTCTGTGAAAATTAAAAAATAAGTGTCAAATAAAAATGATAAGGAAATTAACTAAAGACATTAGATAAAATGATGAGAAAATCAACTAAATAAGTAATAAGAAGTAACAACTTCATGATATATGTGTACATTCTTACACCATGTATGTTTCCAAGATGATTCTAAAAAGATATTTTTTTCCAAATAGGAGGACTTTTGACAGTCATGGTAGTATTGATAGAACATAAATACACAAAGGATTAATAAATATTTTAGAAGAAATAGTAATTATCCTCAAAAATACCTCTTTGGGGACGCTAGTTTATTGAAAAAATATGATATCTCATATAAATTTGAATACATAATGAACACAATATTTTCCATTGGTTTGTTTAGGACACTGGAGAAACATTGAAAAAAATAAATAATTTTTTTATATTTTTTTATAGTTAAATATTATTATATATACCCAAATACTTATCCACTTATAGAAGTTGATAGGATCCTTGTATGAATGCACTGTCCTCATTCCATGATTTTCATGTTATTTAAATAGGTCTCTATTATAATATAATTCTCATTATAACGTTATAAAAAATATATAACATAAATTTTATTTCTAAATTGTTGGATGTAGTGTATTACAAATTGAAAAATTCCATCATGTGTGGTTGGTTTGTTAGGTATACATGAAGTGAATCGAGAAAATAAATATTTGGAGTATCTAAATTGACAATAATGCGTATCCAATGATTCTTTTAAAACAAAAAAGTAAAAAGTAATAAAAGTAATAAAAATATATTTAATATGATTGAATTATTGAGTTTCGCTCATGCATCATTGGTAATAAGAATATTTTATTTTGCATAATTTTAATTTCAAACGTAGTGGCCAGTTTTTCCACTACTCCATCAATTTGAACTGAATCCAATGAGATTAGTTTTTTAGAAATGATGTGAGGACTATTGAGTCCATATTTATCTTCACTAGGTAATCCCTTCAAATAGTACTGATATAGATGCCTGCAAAAAATATGAATTTATTTAGTCATAATTAACAATATAGATTGACTATTGGAAAAACAAATCAGGAAAACACACCTCATGTATACATTTACAACATAGACTCATATCCAGTCATACTTGAGGATTTCATTTACTTTTTCAAGAGTAATGTATTTTGTAATGGCTACTCTAAATATGTTTTCTTAAAAATAAACTATTACATTACTACCACTTTGTAACCTTGTATTTGCATGAACATTCAATGTTAGTAAATGTGGATATTTAATGGGTGGGATAAAGGTTCTTTGAGAATATATTTTTTATTAGTTAGTTTATCCTTTAGATAATTTTGATTTTAACTTTTTCATCCCCTTTTCTTTGATTGTATGTAATAATATTCATCAGTTCATACATTTTTTCATTAATTGTTAAGGTTTTTTCATGAAAAATAAATTGTAAATGAATACCTCTTGGTCAAAAAAATTACAAGATCTAACAAACATGATATGAATGTTCCAATATTTTCCTTGACCATATGAATATCTAATACATAAAATGTAATTGGTAGCTCAGTTCTTGTATTGTGATCAATTCTAATCTCTAATCTCATATAACATATTGGAATTTGTCTATTTTGTAGAGTATCTTGTTGGATATCTAACACTGAATCCCTCACAACAAAGTGATTGGTAGGTGTTGATAGATATAAATCGCAATCATTTTTACCCTATATAATATCAGTATAGGAAAGTTATTATTGTTTCTATGATTTACATTTCACATAAATAATTATGAGAATGTTTATTATATAATCTTTAGAAGCTCTTTGGGGGGAATGGATCACCTCAAAAATGGAAGGGTGGGAAGAATCATCAAAAATAGGTTATTCTTGAGTTTTTTCTTCTCTTTTCTTTCTTCCAATAACATTTTCTAGAAACTCAGACTGCTAATGAAATTTCTCTTCAAGAGAAACTAATCATGTCAACATATCTTACATTTTCTTATCTTTGTCCCACTGTTCTTTTCTTTTCTCAAAATATGATTGGGGTGTCACCCCAAAACCCACACCACTAACATGGCCATATTATTCTGGTTGATTCAAGGACACTGATAGTAAATGTTCATCTGGTATAACTGATGATGATTCGTGTTTTTAAGTCAAATAAAAATATAAGAAAATACGTAATCATTATTATGTAATATAGATTTATAGAAAAATAAAAAATTTATGTCATACTCACACATGTTTCCCAAAATTTTTGTGTGTTTTCATCTATTAGTATCCAATCATTATTTACCTATGGATCATTCTATAGCACATGATGTGGAATGGTAGTGTATTTGAATTTTGATTCTTATATTCTTATAAACAGAGGATATTAATTTCATTTTTGTATCATATAACATAAATCTATTACAGTATATTTGAAATACATTCCATTTTTTCATGAGAAGAATACCCCGTCTGTTCTTTATATTAAGGGTATACTAGGTTTTTTACCTATTACATATTTTTAGCATGTAGTTATTGTTTCATAAATTAACCAATCTTAATCAATGTTATTAATATACATATTGTCAAAAAAAATTACCATATACACTATACCTGAAAAGATGTGTCCTTAAAAAGGATAGTAAACACATCCCATTCTTCTTGGATTATCATGTGTGCATACATATGTATTGGGTGCGGGTTTAATTTCCCTTCAACATCTTTAAGATAACACTTCATTACGATTGTGTGGAATCCTCTATGAGCCTTTCCAGTGAGCATTAATAAAAATTTATTTTGCGAGTCATATTTAATAAATTTACTATATAAGGGATAATGATACGTAAGTCAATTTTTTATTATTTTATTTTTTAGTAAAATGATGAAAGTACATCATATTGTTACCTTAATGTCTTCCCAAATCAATGTCTTAATCATGGGAACAATATGGTTCCAGAAATATACATCAACTGGCATGTGTTTCCAAGTGGTGAGCCCAATGAAACTACTTAACATGGCCTTTTCTGGGTTAGCAGCCTAGATTTGTGCATTCCACCCAACCTCAAATTTGATGCCTTTGTTTTTTACCTTAATAATGTTTTCTAACAACATCATGCTATGGAACCCCTTTTTTATATGGGACATCGGTTCTATATCATCTACCATTTAATTAGGTTCAATATCATCCACATGTTGTTCTTATAGATTGGTATCATTATCATGTGCAGAAGGTTGTTGTACCTCATCACTGGGATCAACAATAGGTTGAGAAACTTATTTTTCCTCAGTATTGGGAACATCTTTAATTTACCAATCCGGGTTCCACACACTGGTGCCATGATATTGACCATTGTGTTACCTCAAGAACACTTCCCCATATGCTAGAGGCTACAGAAAAGCAGTGAGGGTCTAATATCGATCATGGGGATATTATGCCCACTTTATAAGAGTGATACACCAGTGGAAATAAATGAATAATAATAAAATAATGATGAAATCGTAACCAAATCAATACCATTATCACATGATGACCAAAATAGAAAATACAATATTCAAAACTCAATAGTAGATATGTCATACCAAATATGTGTCAACTAGAAATCTGAAAAATATAAAATAAATAAATAAATTGACTACTCCCAAGAAGGGCCTAAATCATATCTAGTTCCCTTATCTATTATCCATTCCATATTAGTGATCTAACATAGGTACCCTGACCTTAACCATTCCTACAACCATAAAATATATTCAGGTACTGAAATATGAATATATAAATAGTTATCACAATATCAATTAATTCTTTCTTTAACCACATAAATCCCCAACATCCCATGGACACCCAAACCACAATACCCACTTTAGTCATTGCCAGAGTCTGAACTATCCCAAAGGGATATCATGACTTATAATTCTATTGTTATCATTCTATATCTCATGACGTATCTCAGAATGTCATTGTTTCCATTCATTATCTCAATTTACAAAGGAAGTCCATTGTTACCATTCATCATTTAAAGTCACATATGAATGAAATTGTAACCATTCATCATTTAAAGTCACATATGATTTCCATTTTTACCATTCATTATTTATGGTCACATATGAATGCTATTGTTACCATTCATCATTTAAAGTCACATGTGAATTCCATTTTTTCCATTCACCATTTAAAGTCTCATATGAATGTCATTATTACCATTAATCATATAAAGTCAGATATTAATGCCATTATTACCATTCATCATTTAAAGTCACATGTTAATTATATTGTTACCATTCACCATTTAATGTCACATTTGATTCCCATTGTTACCATTCATCATTTAAAGTCACATATGAATTCCATTGTTACCATTAATCATTTAATGTCACATATGAATTTCATTCTTACCATCATTGTCTTAGGTCACATATAAATTCCATTTTTACCCATCATCATTTAAAGTCTCATATGAATTACATTGTTACCATTCATCATTTAAAGTCACATGCCATTTCCATTGTTACAATTCATCATTTAATGTTACATATGAATTCCATTGTTACCATTCATCATTTAAAGTCACATATCAATGCCATTGTTACCATTCATCATTTAAATTCACATATGAAGTCCATTGTTATCATTCATCATTTAAGGTCACATATGAATTCCATTGTTACATATATCATATAAAGTCACAGGTGAATTCCATTGTTACCATTCACCATTTAAAGTCACACGTTAAGGCCATTATTACCATTCACCATGTCAAGTCACATGTATCATAATTTCACATTATAACATTAATTTATTAACAAATTAATTAATTAAACTATATGATTTATTATTCACACAATTTTATAAATCACTTTAAAAATTAATTAGCCACAGTTTTCATTACTAATTCAAAAATTAGTTCATCACCCCCATCCCCTTAATTAATTAACCATTTAATTTATCACATCAATCCCATTAATTAATTTACCAATTAATTAATCAAGACACACAATCCCAATATACCATAATTAATTCAATAATTAATTATTCATTTCAAAAGTACCAATATTCCATAATTAATTCAAAAATTCATTATTCAATTCAGAAAACATAATATCCCATAATTAATTCATCAATCCCAATATTCCCAATTTCATAATCACTTAATTAATTAACCAACCAAATTAAATAAATTAGTTTTGGAAACTCAATTTCTACTCAAACAATAGAAATTATACAATTACATACACATAATTGAAATCATTATTATTCCATTTGAACAAGAGGCCACCAACTATGATTCGTTGACAAATACTCTCTAATAGAAGAATCACCAATTTATAGCAGATTAATGAAGGATGTGATGAAGAACATAATCTAGATCTGAAACTTGGATCCGTGATTGAAAAGAACAATATCTAAAAACCTATATCTAGATATAGAATCCACAACGGATAAACATCCCTATTTTATCTAGGAAGAGGAGTAGAAGAGAGAGAGTGATAGATCTAAATGGGAAGAAAAAGACATACATAGGAAGTGTAGATCATCAATCTTCCCTTTGATTTGTTTATAATGGAAGTAAGGAGGCCTAGGAAACCATCTGATAGCCTCTAAAATCAAGAGAAAGAGGTTATGGATGAGTTGGGTTTGATTTAGGGTTAAAATGCGGGGTTCAGAAATTTAAAAACTAATTTTTGGATTTATTTAAATCTTGTGCATAGTTTTTTGGGTAGGGGAACACAATTTTTTGGGTAAGGGCACATGATTTTGTAAACCATGCACCTAAACCATGCTATTATTCTATAAGGGTTCAATGTTAGTCCTAAGAGAGAACACTATTTGACATAATATGCACCAACTGTGCAATCCCCCTCAGTCCAGGGTTGTATAGTTTATTGGGATGGGGCACACTGTTAAGGAAAATTGTTTTCCAATCATACACTACCTATCTATCTTCCAATTTTATAAACTTTTACCCAAAAACTACCCAATATATAACCCAAAAAAATTACTCAAACAAATAAAAATGTGTACTTGAAATGAAGCTTGAGACATCTCTAGAATGGGTCCAGATCTTACAATCTCTCGACCATATAATATCTCTTCCTCAAGCTTTACTCCCAAGAATCTCTAAGATTCCAATCCAAAAATATCTAGCCACTAATCCCTCATTTCTTTTTATATCTCCCGTGTTTCCACCTTCTCATTTCCATGTTTCCATAATACACAAACAATCAGCATGGTATTTCACCACAACATTTTCTCACTACAATCCAACACACATATCGAATGCTCCTTAAAGGATGAATATATCTCAAGTTCAACATAATTTAAATTGATCACATGATAAGGGTCATAGTGATACTGGAAAAGTTGTGACACATTAAAAATTTCATGCATAGTAATATATCTCTATGTAAAATCTAATCAGTATGCCATTGGCCCGATTCTATCCACAACCTTAAATGGTCCAACAAACCTAGGTTCCATCTTTTCATATCTCTGTATTATGTAGTGACCCAATCGTGGACACACCCAAAGGAATACATGGTCACCCTCTGTAAACTCTAGGGTTCATCTATGTCTATTAACATATGACTTCTATCTTTTCTAAGTCATATCCATATTATTTTGTATCAACTATACCTACTTCAACATCTCCTACAGGTGACTTGGTCCTATAAACTCTAAATCACCAAAAACCATCCAACATAGAGGTGATCTTCAAGACCTAACATAAAGTGCTTCATATGGTTCCATCTATATAGTTTCTTGATAACTATTGTTATAAGTAAACTCCACGAAAGATAGGTGCTTCTCCCAAGACCCACAAAATTCTAGGACACATGCCTGAAGCATATCCCCAAGAACCTATAGAGTATTCTCTAACCACCCATATATCTATGGGTGTAATTTTAAACTTAGTAAAACCTATGTACCAAGCACCTTATACAAGCCCCACCATGAGTGCAATATAAAATAGGGTAATGGACTAAAACTATATTCAGTGGAACACCATATAGACAGACTATCTCCTAAACATACAATTATCCCAAATGCTCCACTGAGAAGGTCTCCCAAATATCCAATAAATGTGCAACCTTTTTAAAATGGTCTACAATCACCAAAATAGCATCATTCTTCCGAGTCTTCCTCGGGATACCCACCACAAATTCCATAGGCATGTCATCCCACTTACATTGCGGGATGGGAAATGGATTTAATATACCACCAGGTCATTGATTCTCGACCTTCACCTATTGACAGGTGTATCATCATGTTGTGAACCCTACTATATTCTTTTTCATGTCTGTCCACAAAAACTTTTATTATAGGTCATGGTACATTTTCATTGCACCTAGATTCAATACCTACTTCGAGGAATGAAAATCCAGTATCAACTCCTTCTGCATACTCGTAGGAATAAAAACGAATTTCTTAACATGGATGAACTCATCCACATCTATCAAATAGTCTGAAGGTTTATCCACACCTTCAACGATCTCCATCAAGGATAAACATTTTGAATCCCCATAATACCTATCATTGATCTACCTCAAGAGTGTAGAATCCACTGAAACTGATATGAGAGTCATCTACTTCAGACTCTCCTATACTATAATATTCATTTCAGCCAGTAAAGTAATCATCTTTCACTCACCACTGGACTCTTAAACTTCCCATGTATAATTTGTACTTCTTAAATCATCAGCAACATGGTTTCCCTTCCTGATCATATATGCATGCTCAAAATAAAATGAATTCATATACTCAACCCATCTATACTGCTGAAGATTTAAATTTTTCTCTAAAAATATATACTCTTTTCTCTTGTGATCAGTATACATAGTAAACTTCTCTCACAACAGATAATGTTTCCATCACTTCAAGTTATACACCACTATAGCTAATTTGAGGTCATACATAAAGTAATTCCATTCATGTGGCCTCACCTGCTGAGACACGTACACCACGACATGATCTCCCTACATCAAGACTACTCTAATATAGATACTAGAATCATCAAAAAAACATCTTATATGCCTCACCCAATATGGGTAGGATCAAGATTGTTGTTGTGGTAAAATTCATATTCAGCTCCTGGAAAGAATTATCACATGATCTTGACCATTCAAACATTATCTTCTTCTTATTCAAGCCTAAAATAGGTGTTTCCATCAAGAAAATTCATGGATAAACCTTTGATAATATCCAGCTAACCCCAGTAATCACATGATATTAAAAACATTCTAGGGATGCTCTCAAGACACCAATTCCTGAACCTTATTCGTGACTACTGACACATATTACACCAATATTATTGGACCCATGAACCGTACCTGATCAATCAAAAACTTACAAATAGATATCTTGGAGTATAGATGATTTTATCTTAGTGTACTCAAGATGATTTCAAGATATTGGTCATGATCCTAATGAGTCTTGGAGTACATTAAGAATTCATCCACAAAAACAACCAAAAACTAATCCAGGTATGGATGGAAGATTATTTTTCTCAAGGAAATAAGCATTTCTAGTGTGTTCGTCAACCCAAACAGCATTACGACGAATTTGTATAGTCCATACATGCTTTTGAAAGAATTTTGTGGTATATTAAATGGTCAAACTCTCAGTAGATAATACACTGATCTCAAGTCAATCGTGGAAAATACACATGATCCTCTCAACTGGTCAAAAAGATAATTGATACACGGAATAGGATATCAATTATTCACTATTAGTGTGTTTAACTTCTGGTAGTCAACACACAAGCACAAAATCTCATCATCCTTCTTTCCAAAAAAAATAGGTTATTACCAAGGAGACATAATCTGATGGATAAACCCCTTATCCATCAAATCTACTTGTGGTATCTTGATCTCTTGAAGCTCTATCAGTGCCATTCAATATGGTGTAATTGAAACTGTCTCAGCTCCTGGAATGAGATCAATAGTGTATTCCACATCGATATTAAGTGGAATACCTAAGAAGTATTTAGAATAATAATCTTTAAACCTATCCACTATGGGTAGAAAGAAATCATGCTTTATATCTCCATCATCTAGCAACAAACTTTCTACCTGGGTTGTGATCTCTTCAAGTTGCTGAGTGATTTTCCCTACTCAGCCAGCTTAGATATACCACTCTCCATTGTGAGTATTGTTCTCACCCTTAAGATATGTAAATTTCACTATTCAATGGTAACAATAAATGTGGTCTATGTATGATACTAAATAGTCTATACCCAAAATTACATCAAATTTATACATGTTATTAATGTAAATATCCCATAGAAAATGATACGCCCCATCCTCAAGAGAACACCCATGGAATAAACATATGTCACTCAACCATACTCCCAATGGTGTATCTATCATCATGACTCCACTCATGAACGCTACCACCATGCTCAAACCATTCATAGTTTATTTATATATAATTGAATAAGAGGCACTAGTATCAAATAATGCACTAGATAACATAGAAGCTCTAATAATAGTACCTCTCACTGTAGATGTTCTAGCCTCACTATCCACAAGTATAGGCTACACTGCATGAAACTTCCATGCGCCTCTACCATGTGATGCAGTCAGAGTCCCTTGAGTTGGACGACTCTATTGATACATATTCTCTTTCCTACAATCTCATCATCTACTAACTCTACAACCATGGACAGTAGAACTCCAAATTTAAGCTTGATATGGTGTAAAAGATCCACTTTCCACACTTTGATTATGCCTATATACTTTTTCATTACCCATATATTATGGGTTCCAGCAAAACCACTACAGATTTCCCATCTATCCAAAAGATTAAAACACTACTGGTGATTAGGAATAGTATCTATGATAATTCCTAACCTACCAAACTGGTGAAAAAACATATGAGAAAGGTCATGTGTAACTATCCTTTCCCCTAGCCAATCTATTTCCCAATTCTATGGAAATATTTCTCATAAAAATACTTTATGATCTCAAAAATCTTACCACTTGATCATCCATCAGAAACCACCTATCTTTCACTAGAAGCCTCTTTCATGTTCCACTAATCTATGAGATCCTAATCCACCACCTTAGAAATCATAATTAATCGAAATTAGTTAACATGGGAATTAATATCACATTTAATCCCATCCTAGAAACTCCTCATTATAGGTGTCTCATTCCCTTACAATTCTAGATCAAAGTATGGAAAATATATAAAGCATCCAACATAACTAATCATGGACATACCCTAATAATTCAATATCCTGAACTCAGCTTCTCTCTCCTTCCTCAGCATCTTTGGATAAAGGTGCTCCAATAACTTCTCCAAAAAGACCTTCCGCAAAATACCATCAGCATGTCCAATCTAAGCCTAAACATCCCACAAACTCTTTGTTGATCCTTATATAATATAAGGATCCAAATTGAACCACTTCTTAGTATGAGTCTCTAAATGATCAAGTATATCCTGAATGGACTCAATCCAGATCTCTGATGCCTCAGGTTCACCCTCTCCAATGAAAATCATAGGGTTTTACTACTGTAACACCTGTGTCAGATCATACATGATTTTTAATAACCCCTTGGGGTATCATTCCATAAACTACATGATCCTAGAAATGTTCTCCAAGAACATCTTATGAACTTCCTTACTCAGTATTATCATTTCCTCAGGTTCCACCACTAGAGGATCATCACTATTCATCTTCTCATGTCATCCTCTCAACAATAATGTTTATGAAGGAATTACTCTATAATGCTAAAAAAGAACCATAGGATACATTTCACAATATTAACTTGTTTATGGGATACAAAATAATCCACAATAAGTTATTTCCCCAACCCTACCACATGGTCAAAACCAAGGTGTTATCATAACCCTTAACAATCAAACACCTAGCTCATGGTTAACTAAGGGTATACTCATTCAAAATTTTAACATTTCTCAATGGAAACACACATATTCACATATTTTATCATTTAAAATTTTAAAAAAATGGCATTAGTCACCATTTTTTATTTCAATTTTACAATCAATGAAAAACAATTATAGTTCAAAAACATTCCCAAATACCTTCTTTTCTGTTCATGCTTATAAATGATGCATGTCACAATAATCCGGATTATCTATAATGATGAATACACACTCAAATATTGTTCCTTATTGGGTCATGATTAAAATATCAACAAATATATAAAACAATAATCACATCAAACAATAAGTGTGTCCTCCAAGGTGAAATAATATTCAACTATAACAGAAAACAATAATAACAAATTCCCACCCTAGGTACATGGGTTCTTCTCTATACATGGGTTATCTATTCCCATGCATGAGATCATAATCAAGGCCTGAATATTCCTAGTCTTATATCTACATTTCCCCTAATAGTAAGAAAAATGAATAGAAAAGAAAATTGGGATATGATACAACTTTGTAGTGTCCCGACCCAAGTACCACACACCGATGTCCCAATCCAGACCACTTCGTGACCTCAAGCATGCCTTCCCATATGTCATAGGTTGCTCAATAGTAGTGATGGTATAATATAGACCATATAGAGATTATACCATCTTTATTATAGTAATACACTGGTGTAAATAAGTGAACAATAATAACCAAATGATGAAATCATGATCAAAACAATACCAGTATCACATGATGGCCAAAATAGAAAATAAAATATCCAAAACTCAATTGTAGATATGTCATGCCAAATACATGTCAAGTGAAAATATGAAAAACCCATAATATATAAACACATTTAATACTCCCAAGAAAGTCACAAATCATGTCTTACTCCCCCATCCATTATCCATCCTATTTCATCCATCTAACATAGGGCCCTTTCCCTTAACAAATCCTGTAACCCAGAAATCTATTCAGGTACTGATCAGGAAACAAAAGCAGGGTGTGAGTACAACTCAGTAGAAAAATACCAAATGATTCTAAAATAATATCCAATCAATAAAAGTGTATGTCATGGTATAAATAAATAGGAAAAATGCATAAGTAATAGTTATCACATTATCATTTATTTATTTATTTCAGCACATAAACCCTGTGGTTCTCGAGGACACTCGAACCTCAATACCTACTTCAGCCCATGGTAGAGTTTGTACTATCCTTAAGGGATATCATGTCTTATAATTTTATTTTTACCATTCTATATCTGATTTCATGTATCATAATTCCATTGTTATCATTCAATATCTCAATTAACATATGAATTCTATTTTTACCATTCTTCATTTAAAGTCACATATGAATATCATTCTTACCATTCATAATTTATGTCACATATGGATATCTTTATTACCATTCATCATTTAAAGTATCATATGAATCCTATTGTTACTATTCATTATTTAAGTTCACATATGAATTTTATTGTTACCATTCATCATTTAAATTCACATGTGAATTCTATTGTTACCATTCACCATTTAAAGTCACATATGAATTCCATTGTTACCATTCATCATTTAAAGTCACATTTGAAAGTCATTGTTACCATTAATCATTTAATGTCACTTTTGAACTCCGTACCATTCACTATTTAATGTAACATTTGATTGACATTGTTACCATTCATCATTTAACGTTATATATGAATGTCATTTTTACCATTCATCATTTATATTCACATATGAATTCCATTGTTACCATTCATTATTTAAAGTCACATATGGATTCCAATGTCACCATACATCATTTATTGCTATAGAAAAATTTCATTATTACCATTCATTATTTAAGGTCGCATATGAATTCCATTGTTCTCGTTCATTATTTAAAGTCACATATGAATTCCATTGTAACCATTCCTCATTTAAAGTCGCATATGAATTCCATTTTTACCATTCATCTTTTGAAGTCACATATCAATGTCATTGTTAAAATTCATCATTTAAGGTCACATATGAATTTCATTGTTGTCATTCATCATTTAAAGTCACATGTGCATGCCACTATTACCATTCACCCTTTAAATTCACATATGAATTCCATTGTTACCATTCACCATTTCAAGTCACATGTATCATAATTTTACAATATATCATTAATTATTTAACAAATTAATTAATTAAACTAAATGATTTCTTATTCACACCATCTCATTAATTATTTTTAAAATTAATTAACCAAAATTATTTCATTTTTAATTCAACAGTTAGTTTATCGCATCTAAAACCTTGATTAATTCACCAATTAATTAAGCACATCAATCCCATTAATTAATTCACCAATTAATTATTCAAGACACACAATCCTAATATCCCGTAAATAATTAACAATTGTTTATTAAACACCATAATTAAAATATTCCATAATTAATTCAATAATCCCAATATCCCATAATTAATTCAACTTTTGGTTATTCAATTCAACAATCACAATATTCCAAGTATCAAAATCACTTAATTAATTCATTTTCCAAATTTATTAATTCAATTTAGGAAACTCAATTTAAAATCAAAAAATATAAATTCTAAAATTATATACACATAATTGAAATCATGAATAATGGATTTGAATAATAGAGCACCAACATCAATTCATTGACAAAAGATCATTAATGTAAGAATCCTCAATTTGTAGAAAATTAATCATAGAAACAATGAATAAAATGATATAGATCCAAAAACATGATCCCTAATTAAACAAATCAAGATGTAACAATCTTAGATCTTTATCGAGAAATAATTGCAGATAAACATCCTTCTTTTATCCAGGAAGAGGAGAAAAAGGCATAGATAGATCCAAACGGGATGAAAACACATACCCTATAGGTTACAATCTCTAATATGACCTTTGATTATCCATGAATAGGGGATGATAATCCTATGAAATTTTCCAAGAGCCTCAAAAATTGATAGAAATAGTTTAGGTCCAGGTTTGGGTCGATTTGTAGTTAAAATGGGGGGGTTTAGTAATTTTAAAACTAATTTTCTGGTTATTTTAAATCTCTTGCACGGTTTTATGGGTAGGGTCTCACGGTTTACCAAACTATGCACTTAAACCATGTGAATATTCTATAGGGTTCATGGTTACTCATAATAGGGTGCATGATTTGAAAAATCGTTCACCAACCATACAATCCCCCTCTGTTTGGGGTTTCATGGTTTGCAAGGATGGAGCACATGGTTATGGAAAACTATGAACCAACAATGAAGTGCCCTTCCCTGATGAAATTTTCCCAAATTTCAACCAAAAAATCCATTAGATATAACCTAAATAAAATTACTCAAACAATTACCAAAGACTACCTGAAATCAAGCTCAATACACCTCCGTAGTTGGTCAGGATCCTACAATCTCTCCACTTTTTAACAGCTCGTCCTCAAGTTGTACTCCCATGAATCTCTAAGATTCTAAGACAAAAATATCAATCCAATGAGACCTTGTATATATTTATCTCTCTCATATTTACTCCTTCACACATCCATGTTTCCACAATACATGAACTATCAACACTGTCTTTCCCCGCAACACTTTCTCACTACGATCCAACACATGTATCAGTTTCTCCTCAAAGGATGCATCTATCTAAATATCAACATCATCTACATTGATTACATTATAAGGGTAATGGTGATACCTATGATGTTGTGACAAATGAAAAATAGCATGCATAACACTTTATCTCTATTGAAGTTCCAATTGGTATTCCACTGACCTGATTCCCTCTATAACCTCAAATAGTATAACTAACCTAGGTGCCAACATTCTTTGTCTTTGTATCATGATGTGACCCAATCTAGGAGACTCCTGAAGGAATACATGATATCCCTTTGTAAAATCTATGGATTATCTACATCAATCAACATACGACTTCTATCAACTCTAATATATAGTCATATGCTTTTGTATCAACTATACCTACTCTAATATCTCCTGCACGAGACTTGATCCCAGCAACTTTGACTAACCAGCCTCCATCCAATATAGAGGTGGTCTGCATGGCCAACCATAAAGTGCCTCATATTTTTCCATAAGTATTGTTTTTGGATAACTGTTGTTATAGGAAAACTCTATCAAATGTATGCACTTTTTCCATGGCCCACCAAAGTTTAAGACACACGCCCGAAGCATATACTTAAGAACCTATATTGTACTCTCTGACTTCCCATCTTTCTATGGGTGGAATATAGTACTTTGTAAAACAAGTGTACCAATACCCTTCTAAAAGACATATTAGAAGCAAGAAGTAAAGTGTGATTCATGGTCTGAAACAATAGTCTGTGGCACCCTGTACAGACAGACTGCCTCGTAAATGTATAAGTCTCTCAACTGATCCACTAAGAAGGTCTCCTATATCAGCAAGAAATGTTTTACACTTTTCAAACGATCTATAATCCCCCAAATTTCATCATTCATATAATTTTTCCTCAATAGACCCACCATAAAGTCCATAGTTATTTCATCCCACTTCCATTCTGGGATGGGAAATAATTTTAACAAACCACCAGGTCATTAATGATCTGTCTTCACATGTTGACTGGTCTAGCATCTTGTTAAAAACCCTAATGTCTCTTTTTTAATTCCTAGACATAAATTCTATAATTTTAGGTCAAAGTGCATTTTATTTTCACCTTGATTCACTTTCCTCTTCAAGGCATAAAATTCACATGTCAACTCCTCTCACATACTGTTAGGCACAATAACTCAATTATTGACATGGATAATCTCATCCACATCTATCAACCAGCCTCACGGTTTCTCTCCACCTTCAAGGATTTCCCTCAAGGATAAATATTTTTTATCCTCATATATATTTTCCTTGATTACCTCAAGAGTGTAGACTCCACTAAAATTGATATGAGAGTCATCTACTCTTAACTCTCGTGAACCACAATGTGCATTTTATCTAGTAAATTTATCATCTTACACTCAACATTAGAATCATTAACCGCCCGAGTCTATTTTTTCCTACATAAAGCATAAGCAACACTACCTCCCTTCAAAAGCATATTTTCTAGCTCAAAATCAAATGACTGTATATACTCAACCCATATCAACTTCTAGATATTTAAATCTCATTGTGAAAAGATATACTTTAAGATCTTGTGATGAGTATACATAGTAAAATTCTCTCCCAATAGATAATGATGCAAACACATCAAGCAATACACCACTATAGATAATTAGAGGTCATCCATATGGTAATTCTGTTCATGTGGTCTCAAATTATGAGACTCATACACCAAAAATCAATTTATCGACATCAACACTACTCTAGCGCCAATCCCAAAAGAGTCACAGAACACCGTATATTCCTCGCCTGGCTTGGGTACGATCAATATTGGTGATGTATTCAAATGATTCTTCTTATACTCCAAAGAATTTCCACATTCTATAGACCATTTAAACATTATCCCCTTCTTGGTCAAGCCCAAAAGAGGTGTTTCCAATCACGAAACGTCTTGGATAAACCTTTGATAATATCCAGCTAACCCTATAAAGCTCTAGATATAAAAAACATTTGGGGGTTTCTCCCATGACACCACTACCTAAACATTATCTACGTCTACTAACACGCATTCCTCCAAGATAATGTTACCCATGAAAATGACATGATCAATCCAAAACTAACACTTGGATAGCTTTGCATATAGCTGATTCGTTCTTTGTGTACTCAGAATGATTTCAAGATGTTGGGAATGATCATCATGTGTCTTGGAGTACACTCAGATGTCTTCCACAAACTCAACAATAAATTGATCCAAGTACGGATGGAATATTCTTTTCATCAAGGCCATAGACACTACTGGTATTCTTCAACCCAAATGGAATTAAGACAAACTCATGTTTTCTATACCTACTTCCGAACGCAGTCCTTGGTATATCATATGTTCTAACTCTCAACTAATGACACCCTAATGTCAAGTCAATCTTAGAAAAGACACAAGATCCTCTTAACTAGTCAAAAAGATCATTGATGCATGAAAGATAATACGGGTTCTTCATTATCATCTGGTTCAACTTCTGTAGTCCACATACAAGCACAGACTCTCATCAGCCTTCTTTTCAAACAATATAGGGGATCCCCAAGGAAAGGTAATTTTACAAATAAACCCTTTATCCATCAACTTTTCAAGATGGGTCTTGATCTCTTGAAGCTCTTCCAGTTCCATTCTATATGGTGGAATTGAAACTAGTTTAGATCCTCGTATGAGCTCAACAGTAAATTCTAAATTTCTCTAAGGTTTAATCCCTAATATTTTTACAAGAAACACATCTTGAAACCTATCCACTATAGGTTAAGAATATCATGCTTTACATCTCCCTCATCCAACAATAGACTTGAAACCTGGGTTGTGAGATCTCTTAGTTGTTGACTGATTGGCCCTGCTCAACCTACCTGAATATCCCACTCTCCATGTGGAGTATTGTTTTCACCCATAGGATATGTAAAGTTCACTGTCATATGGTAATAATCAATGTGGTCTCGTTATGATACTAACCAATCCATACCCAAAATTAGATCAAATACATACATGTCAATGATGTAAAGATCCCCCAAATAATGACACTGCCCAGCGTCGAGAGAACACCCCTTGCATAAACATACGTCTCTCGACCATACTCTCAACCGTGTATCTATCATCATAACTCCACTCATCAACCTACCACCAAGCTCAAACCATTCACAAGTTTTGATGATTTAAAGTAATGAGAGGAACTAATATCAAATAAGTCACTAGATAATGTTGATGCTAAAAAAATAGTACCTCTCACTATCGATAGTCTAGCCTCACTATCCACAAGGGTGGGATTCGCCACATGAAACTACCCTTCCCCTCCATGTGATGCAACTTGAGTCCCCTTTGTTTCACCACTCTGTTGATATGGGAACTTTAACCCAGAAGATGCTCGTCTACTTCTTCTACATCCATGGCCAATAGAACTCCAACATCCAACCTGATTTGGTGTAGAAGATCCCCATACCACACTCTGATTCTTCCTAGCTTTTTATTCATTACCCATCTATCATAGGTTCCTATAGAACCTCTATTGATATCCCATCTTTCCGCAAGATCGGAACTCAACTAGTGTTCTGGAAAAGTGTCCATGATAATGGCCCAGTCTACCACCCTGGTGTAAAATGACTAGAGATTACTCTTGTGTAACTAACCCTTCCCATGGCCACTTTATTTCCCACTACTCTAGATAATGTTCTCAAAATGACACTTCCTTCTCTTAGATTTAAAACTTTATGATTATCCAAGAGAAACTACTTTTCTTCCACTAGAATCCTTATTCAGGTTCCCTGAATCTGTGAGATCCTAATCCACCACCTTGAAAAACGTATTTAATTGAAATAGGATAACCTAGGGCATAATATCACATTTAATTCCATCATAGAAATGCCTCACTATATCTATCTCATCCCATTCCAACACTAGAAAAAATCACTACAAATTTGTAAAGCATCTACCATAATCCATCATAGACATACCCCCATAATTCAACCTCATGAACTCAGCTTCTCTCTCCTACCATAGCATCTCTGGATAAAATTTCTCAAAGAACTTATCCAGAAAGTCCTTCCACAACATACCATCAGCCTGCACTACGGGAACAAGGTCTTTTTGCGACGGGAGTAACGACCCGTCGCAAATAACCAATTATTTGGAACGGGATTTCGTCTCCCGTCAAAAAAGGTTTGGAGCGGGTGGCGCGTTAAACCGCGTGAAGGTAATTTACGATGGTGGGATACCACCGTCGAAAATAGTGAGATTTTTGTGACGGAGCCTGTCGCAAATACCTAGCGGCGGTTAATAGCTTTTTGCGACGACATGTTGCCCCGTCACAAAAGGTGTGTCGGCAGGAACTATTTGCGACTAGTCCCATCGCAAATAACTTTCTAACCGCCGACAGTAATTAATGTGGGCGTTGGTATTTGCGATGGGATACCCGTCACAAATAATCTAACCTATATATACTCTCATCCATTTTTCCTCTCATTCCTCTCAATTCTTAGATCTTGTTTCTCTTTGAACTCTGATTTTAGAGAGAATATTTTTCTAAGTCAACTTTTTTTGTTCACGAAGAAGTTGTGAAGCCGTCTACATCAATAGAAAATCACGTTTAAAGGTATTTATGTTTAATTTAATTTATTATTTATTTCATTTTTTATGTTAATTTTTATTATTGTTCATTAGTTATAATTAAATTAAATTTAAATTGTTTTGTCATGAGTATTTATTTGTACGAATAAATTGAAATTTTTAGTACTAATTTTTAATAATTGGTAGTAATTATTAATTATTAATGATAATTAGTAATGTATATAATTAATTTTTAGTAATTAATAATAATTGGTAATAAATAATAAGAAATACTAATAATTAGTAATAAATATTAATAATTATTAGTAAATAGTAATAATGAGTAATAAATAGTAATAATGAGTAATAAATAGTAAGAAATTGTCATTAATAGTAATAAATTGTAATAATTAGTAATAAATTGCAATAATTAGTAATAAATTGTAATAATTAGTAATAAATTGTAATAAATTTTAATAATTAGTAATAAATTCTAATAAATTGTATTAATTAGTAATAAATTGTATTAATTAGTAATAAATAGTAATAATTAGTAATGAATTGTAATGATTAGTAATAAATTGTAATAATTAATAATAAATTGTAATAATTACTAATAAAATGTAATATTTAGTAATAAATTGTAATAATTACTAATAAATTGTAATAATTACTAATAATTAGTAATAAATCCTTATAATTAGTAATATATTGTAATAATTAGAAATAAACTGTAATAATTAGTAATAAAATGTAATAATTACTAATAAATTGTAATAATTAGTAATAATTAGTAATATTTATTAATAAATACTAATAATTAATAATAATTTGTAATAATTAGTAATAAATATAGATAATTAGTAATAAATACAGATAATTAGTAATAATTAGTAATATTTACCAATAAATACTAATAATTAGTAATAATTTGTAATAAATAGTAATAAATACAGTCAATTAGTAATAAATACAGATAATTAGTAATAATTAGTAATAATTAGTCATAATTAGTAATAATTAGTAATAAATTGTAATAATTAGTAATAAATTGTAATAAATTGTAATAATTTGTAATAAATTTTAATAATAAGTAATAAATTGTAATAATTAGTAATAAATTGTAATAATTAGTAAAAAATTGAAATAATTAGTAATAAATTGTAATAATTAGTAATAAATTGTAATAATTAGTAATAAATTGTAATAATTACTAATAAATTGTAATAATTAGTAATAAATTGTAATAATTACTAATAATTAGTAATAATTACTAATAAATTGTAATAATTAGTAATAAATTGTAATAATTAGTAATAAATACTAATAATTAGTAATAAATATTAATAATTAGTAATAAATACCAATAATTATAAATAATTACCAATAATTAGGAATAATTACTAATAATTAGCAATAATTAGAAATAATTAGGAATAATTAGCAATAATTAGTAATATTTATTAATAAATACTAATAATTTGTAATAATTTGTAATAATTAGTAATATTTATTGATAAATACTAATAATTAGTAACAAATACAGATAATTAGTAATAAATATAGATAATTAGTAATAAATATAGATAATTAGTAATAAATAAAAATAATTAGTAATAATCATTAATAATCATTAATAATTAGTAATAATTAGTAATAATTACTAATAATTGTTAATAATTAGAAATAAATTGTAATAATTAGTAATAATTAGTAATAAATTGTAATAATTAGTAATAAATTGTAATAATTAGTAATAAATTGTAACAATTAGTAATAAATTTTAATAATTAGTAATAAATTGAAATAATTACTAATAATTAGAAATAATTACTAACAAATTGTAATAATTACTAATAAATAGTAATAATTAGTGATAAATTGTAATAATTAGTAATAAATAGTAATAATTAGGAATAAATAGTAATAATTAGGAATAATTAATAATAATTATCAATAATTAGCAATAATTAGGAATAATTAGTAATAATTTGTAATAATTTGTAATATTTGTTAATAAATAAAAATAATTAGTAATAGTTGTAATAATTAGTAATAAATACAGTTAATTAGTAATAATTAGTAATAATTAATTAGTAATAAATTGTAATAAATTGTAATAATTATTAATAAATTGTAACAATTAGTAATAAATTGTAATAATTATGAATAAATTGTAATAAATAGTAATAAATTGTAATAAATAGTAATAAATACTAATAATTAGTAACAAATATTAATAATTAGGAATCATTACTAATAATTAGGAATAATTGGAGATAATTAGCAATAATTAGGAACAAATAGAAATAATTAGTAATAAATAGCAATAATTAGGAATAAATAGCAATAATTAGTAATAAATAGAAATAATTAGAAATAAATAGGAATAATTATTAATAATTAGGAATAATTATAAATAATTTGTAATAATTAGGAATAATTAGTAATAATTAGTAATAATTTTTAATAATTAGAAATAATTATTAATAATTAGTAATAATTAGTAATAAATAAGAATAAATAAGAATAACTAGGAATAAATAAGAATAAATAGGAATAAATAGTAATAGTTAGTAATAAATAGTAATAGTTAGTAATAAATAGTAATAGTTAGTAATAAATAGTAATATTTAGTAAGAAATAGGAATATTTATGAATAAATATGAATAGTTAGTAATAAATATGAATAGTTAGTAACAAATATGAATAATTAGTAATAAATATGAATAATTAGGAAATAATTAGTAATAAATAGTTATATTTTGTAATAAATAGTAATAAATAGTAATAAATAGTAATAGATAGTAATAAATAGGAATAGTTATTAATAAATAGGAATAGTTAGTTAGGAACTGTTAGGAACAGTTAGAAAGAAATTTTAATATATTTAAAAAAAATTAAGAACTTGGCACAATTTCTTGTGGCTTAACGGCACTCCTTTTGCTCAATGACTTTTCTCCTTTCAACTCTCACCGACTCAAAACATTATGAAAGATGTGCTGCTGCATATGAATATTCAATCTTGTATGCACGATATTGGATATGCATTCGTAGGATCATATTTTTTAAAATGTTTTCAGGCGGTGATAGTTAGAAGTAGACAATTCATTGACGAAAAGGGGGCTCTTTTGTCCGACAGCTCATTTACTTACATCTTTCTCACACTAAAATCACATAGAAGAATCATGTCGGAGATACACATATTCATTAGCATACATACGAGAATGAATATGCATACCTCTGACCATATTCTTCATTGTGATTTCAGTGTGAGAAAGATGCATGTAAATGAGCCGTCGGATAAAATATTAGTCGTCAATCCACTGGAAATTATGTCACCCTTAATTAATGGTAATTATTAAGAAGTGGTAGTAATTAGTTATCTTCTTTTTTTATATAGTGTTTTTATAATTTCAAATTATTCAAATATAGTGATGATTTTATATTTTGTAGAAAAATATGGAACCAGGAAGTCGACATCAGTCATTATTAGATGATCGCACTTGGATAAATCAGTGTAGAAATCCAAATGGTTCTAGTTTAAGTCCTGTATATATTGAGGGTGTTGAATCTTTCTTAGAATTTGCATCATCAAAACCAGAATATGTTTCAGAAGGCACAATTAAGTGTCCTTATAAAAAATGTGCTCTGAGAACATTTGACACATTTTACAAGGTTGGGGGAAATCTCTTGCGGTGTGGTTTTCAACCAAATTATGTTTTTTGGTATCAACACAGTGAACGAAGTTCCTGAGAAGATACTAATAACTTCATTCTAGATCCATCAAGGTTCCAAAATTTAGTACATGATGTTGCAGGTTCATCTGTTCAATAAACTAAAACTCACGATGATATTGATTTAACTCCTGAGTTGGCACTATACAAATTTTATGAGTTGTCGAGGTCTGCTGAGGATTCATTATATCCTGGTTGCAATATATGAAAATAAGAAGTAGTTGCAAAATTTAAGGCTATTAAATCAGATAATGCAATGTCAAACAACTGTTTTGATCAGATATTTTCTTTGGTTAAAACAATGTTAACTAAAGGAAATGTGTTGCCTACAAATTAATATGAGAGCAAGTGGTTGGTTCATATTATAGGCCTCAGTTATTAGAAGATTCATGCATATGAAAATGATTTCATCTTATATTCTGGTGAAAATTATTCATTAGATAGTTGTCCCACATGTGGACAATTGAGGTATAAAGAAGCTCAATGAGAGAATTCTGGATCGATTCCTCTAAAACAGCTCAGATATTTCCCCCTTACACCTAGGCTGCAACATTTATTTATGTCTCATAACACAGCGTCAATGATATCATGGCACAAAACCAATATTTTAACAAGTAAAAGCTGGAATCATCAATTTGATTATGATTCATGGAAACATTTTTATCGTCTGGATTCGTCTTTTGATTTAGAAGCCCAAAACGTGCGATTGGGTCTTTCTACTGATGGTTTTTGTCCGTTTGGTTCTTATGGTAGTCAGTATTCATGTTGGCCTATCTTTATAACTCCATAAAATCTACCTCCAAGGATGTTGATGAAGGAGCCCTATATCTTTTTGACCTTATTAATCCTCGGATATCCGAGAAAGAATATTGATGTTTATTTAAAACCATTGATTGATGAGTTAAATGCATTGTGGAGTATTGGTGTTAGTACATATAATTTTACTCTGAAACAAAATTTCACATTAAAAGCTGCAATGATGTGGATGATTAGTGACTTTAAGACATATGGCATGTTATCTGGCTGGAGTACACATGGTCCGAAATCATGTCCTTACTGTATGAAAGACAACAAAGATTTTATGCTCATCAATGGAAAAAACCTTGCTATTTTGACTGTCAATTGCATATTTCTTCCTATAGATCATCTTTTCGAAGGATCAAATATCATTTTAGAAAAGGCACAATTGAAATGGATGAACATCCAAAAAATGATCTTAGTTTCAGAGTTAATATCAGTTTTATTTTCATTACCACCCATCACATTTGGGCCAACAGTAAACCAACAAAAACTTCATGGCTTTGGGAAAGAACATAATTGGATAAAACGAAGAATTTTTTGGGATCTCCCATATTGGTCTGATTTTTTAGTCCACCACATGTTGGATGTCAAGCTTATTAAAAAGGACTATTTTGATAATTTATTTCATATAGTTTTGGATAAACCAGGTAAGACCAATGATACTTTAAAAGCACGATTTGATCTTGCCCAAATTTGTAGTCGACCAGAACTTGAACTATTTGAAAATGTCAGATCACATAGGTTAATGAAGCCAAAAGCATCTTATACATTATGCAAAGAGAGTCACTTGTAATTTTGCCAGTGGATTGCATATTTTAGACTTCCTGATGGCAATGTTTCCAATTTCGGAAGATGTGTTAAGAATGGTCATATTACAGGATAAAAAAGTTATGATTGTCATGTTAAACTGGAAATACTTATGTCGATTAGATTCATAGGTTTGTTGAATTCTATTATTTGGGATTTGATAACAACCATATCATATTTTTTTCCAGACATTTATGTAGTGACATCAAACTATGATGCACTAAGAAAACTGGAAGAAGATGTTGTTGTAATTATATATAAACTAGAAAAAATATTTCTTCCTGATTTATTCGACTCAATCTAATATTACATTTGACACAAGAAGATAAATGTGGAGGTCTATTACAGTTTCGATGGATGTACCCATTCGAGCTATGAATGCAGAAATTGAAGAAAAAAGTACGTAACAAAGCATCAATTGGAGGCTCAATTGTAGAAGCTTATTTGCAAGACGAAATTTCTTTTTTATGCTCTCACTATTTTGAATATGAATATCCCTCAAAACAAAACCACATTGGACACAACGAGGGAAATGTTAATGATGAAATAGACAATCAATTATTAGTTTTTAATCAGCCAAATCATGGCTTTGATGGAGTTCAAGAACGATGGATTTCAGCTGATGAACATCACAGAGCTCATACATATGTTCTGCTCAACTGTGAAGAAATTACAGCATTTATACCCTGAGTGCTTCTATCACTTATTCTATCATTTCTATTATAGTATGAAAACTTATTTTATTTGCTGTTTATATGATAATCATATCAAGAAACAATTTCCTCAAATTATAACAACTGGTCTGGAAGAACGCAGAAAAAAAAATTCTCAATGGTTTCAAAAACTGGTAACATAAATTATTTATGGTTTAATATCAATTCATTTTAATTTTTATTATATTGATAATTGTTTTACATGTTTTCAAGTGTCTCAACATGCTGATAAAATTGATAAGGGACTGTGTATATTGAGTAACCCACCATCCAAAATGGTTAAATCATATAATGAATACGTGATGAATGGTTTTCGATTTCATTAACGTGCATACGGGGAATCAAAGAAACAATGAACGGTGGAGTTTGTTTGAGAGGATTGCATCAAAGAGAATCTAATGTTGACCTTTAAATCATTCTAGACGAAATTATTAAGCTATGTTATCTTGGAAAGAATTATATAACAATGTATAAATGTTAGTGGTTGGATACTGAGAGAGGCTTGTGTGTTCATCCGACTCATGGAATTTTCGATATTAAATAAAAAATTCTTCTTGTAGTAAATGAACCATTTTTACTTGCTCAACAGGCACATCAAATTTATTACACAAAGTATTGTGCTACTTCAAGAGCCATGAGTGATTGGTGGAGCATAATAAAAATTAAATCTTGGGAAAATCAATTTACTCAATCGGAATTTGGTTCCACTGAAGTGGAAGGAAATGAAATTTTTCAAGAGACTACTCAAAATCCATCTTTTTCACCAAGAAACTTGAATATCATTGATGACACCCAACAATTAAGGGTCGATGTTGACGAAGATGCTAATGATGTTTCAAATAAATTGGATATGAAAAGGGATGGTGAAAGTGAAAATCATATGGATATTGATGATGTTGAAAAGGAATATGAAAACATTGACATTGTCATATATGAATATGATAATTAAGGTAAACAATGACATAGTTAAATGCTGGTTATGATCATAAATAATATATATCTATATATAATAGTTATTTTCAACTATCTGCAAACAATAATCATTTTTTGTTTCAGAAGGACTCTGATCTATTCCGTGAGTTAGAGGAGGTTGAGGTACCTTTGGATGAGGGGGATGTGGGATCATCTGTCCCCCAGCCTACTGGTGGTTATGGAGGTACATGGAGGGGGCGCGGTCTTGCATGACTGATGATTCCAGACCCTATCCCCGAGCGATATCCACGTCTTGTCTTCGATCCAAGCGCATGTAGGTATGATAACCAGTATATTTTAGATAGATTTCATTAATTTATATATATATATATATACTAATTGTTTGATTATTTATTCTTTTTTCACGGTTTTGCACATGTAGCTGTTGGATAGGGGAGCACTATCTTGTGCAATTTTTTTTCTCAGCCATGGATCACATGGGAAAAAATTCTCATTGATGTGCAGGTCGGCATGTACAATAATTGGCTAGTACGTAAATAAATTATATTTATTTTAAAATTTATTTTACTAATAACTTGATATTATAAATTATGTGTAAGATTTATGGTATCCCATCGATGAGAGCATGCATGATGTTATCCATGCAGCATGGGAGGTGGCTATGCGTGAGCATTTGCGTCAGTTTTTGCACAATTTTAAAAGGATGGACATTAAGAAAGCAGGAGCGACATTATTTTATGAGTCATGTAGATCCCACCGACCAGAGTACATTTCATCTCAGGTTTGGGATGGATTATGTGCACACTGGTTGGGTGGTGGATTTCAGAGGAGGCCTTCATTGGGTCAGCAGAACCGGGGGAGATAGGAGGTGACACATCAAGATGGTAGTCGTACATTCAGTACGCATAGAGAACAACTGGTAAGTATTTCTTTTTAAATATATAACTTCAAATATAAAAAGTTTATTTTATATTCATATAGGTAGTCGAGCATCCCGATATTACAGAGTACAATGTTTATCGGAGGATGTACAGTGATCTAGCCACCAGAGAGATTAGAGGTGATCGCCAGCGTCAGATTGTGGTTAGTCTTGTTTTTTTCAGTTTGAAAATTAACCGCATGTATTATTTTCACAATTTTAATTTCAAATTGAAATTGAAGGACTCATATGAGGTTGCGACCTTGTAGACACAGGCTGAGGGTCAGGATGAGGTGACTGATCAGACCAGTGCCTATAATTTCGAGGAGGCGACATGGATGCCGGAGACCCAGTATGGCTTTAAGAAGGGCCGAGTAGTTGGTATCGGCTCTCATGTGACTCTTGGTACTTATTATGGTACTACTGCGATGACAGCATCCAGCTTGAGAGGAGCTCATGGAGAGGCATCATCTTCTACCTCACAGTATCAGGAGCAGTTCTGAGCTCAGAATGACCTTATAGGGAGTTTGCAGAAGTAGTAAGAAGAGATATGTTAGTAGCAGCAGCAGCAGAAGCAGCAGCACGAGGAGAAGATGAGTCGCTGGTAGCAGCAGCTTCACGAGCAGATGGAGTACATACGCCGTCTGACTCGTAGTTTAGGGATGAAGTTTCCTCCACTATCTCCTTCAGCTCCTCCACCTCCTCCAGAAGACGACCCCCCTAGTGATTTTTTTTATGTTAAAAACATTTTAATTTAACATTTGTTGTAATATAAACTATTTACAGTTTCTGTCTTTTATATCTGTGCGAATATTACAAAACTTAATTTTTAATATTTTATTATTTTTTGTGAATATTGAGAATTTTAATAATATTTATTTTTTTATTATTTTAATTATATTGATATTATTGTTTCATTAATCGTAATTTTATTAAATATAATTTTTAGGTATTATATTTTTTAATGTTTTTTTATTTTAATAGTAATAATAATATTATTATTATTATTTTATGATTTTTTTGTGAATATTGAGAATTTTAATATGTTTTTATTTTAATAATATTAAAATTAATTTTTCAATAATCCTAATTTTATTAAATTTTTTTTTGAAAATTTATTTATTATTAAAGACAAGATTTGTTGAGACGGGTTCCCATCGCAAATAGTCTAAATACATTTTTTTAAAAAGTATATGCGACAAGATTATGGGCATGTCGCAATAAGTATTTGTGATGGGGCCGTCACAAAGAGTATAAATAAATATTTTCAAAAAAGTATTTGCAGCGGGATTACGGGCCCATCGAAAAAAGTATTTGCGACATGCCCATCGTAAAAAAGTTTATATAAATAAAGTATATAATCAGAGACTTATTTGCAATGGTGAAGCTGCCCATCGGAAAAAAGTATTATTTTCGACGGGCCTATCGCAAATAATAGTTTTTTCCACGCCATTTTATGCAACATGCTATTTGCAACGGGACCCCGTCGCTAAAGGTTATTTATGATGGGATCCCGTCACAGATACCTAGAATTCTAGTAGTGCTAGTCCAAGCCATAAATCCCACCAGATCTTCACTGATCATCATAGAATATAAGAAGCCAACTATACCCTCTTCTTAGTAAGAGTCTCTAAATGATCAAGTATAGTCTAAATGGGCTCAATCTAGAACTCTGACCCCACATGTCCAACCTCGCCAATAAAAATCAGATGGTGTAGTAACTAGAGCTCCCGTGACAGATCGGACATGATTTTCACTACCCGCTCGGGGTCTCTTCCCACACACAGCATGAACTAATCAAAGTTCTCCTTGAACTTCTCTTCAACTTCCTCACCCAGTCCTATCGGTGCCTCGTGTTCCACCACTGTAGGATAATCCATAGTCATGTACTCCTGTTGTCCTCTCACCAAGCGCCATCATGGATTCATAACTCTAAAATTATAAACATGAACCTTAGGACATATTTCACTAAAATAACCTGTTTACATGATACACAATAATCCAAAACAAGTCATTTCCCCAACCCTTATACGTGGTCAAAATTGTGTCGTTGTCACTACCATTAACCATCCTACACCTAGGTCATGATTAACTAAGGGTATACTGATTCCCATAATTCACATTTCTCATTAGACACCCATTTATTCACTTCTTTCATCATTTAAAATATCTCAAAATTTATATTAGGTGCCATTTTTTATTTCAATTTCACAGGAAAGGAAAAACAATTCAAGTTCAATAACTTATTAAATAATATACTTTTTCAGGAACGCCTATAAATGATGCATGTCACAATAATCCTTAGTGGCTAGAATAATGAATGCATAGTCAACTCTCATTCCTTATAAAGACATGAGTCAAATCTCAAAAAATATTTGAAATAATAATCACATCACACAATAAGTGCATCACCCAAGGTGAAATAATATTCCACTATATCAGCAATTAGCAATGACAAAGGCCCACCCTGGGAACATGTGTTATCCCTAATACATGGGTTAGATAATCCAATGAATCATCTCATAAATAAGGGACGACACTTTCTATTCTCTTATATACAATTCTGTAAAGAGTTTGACAAAAGAAAAGAAAAAAATGGGCTCTGATACCACTTTGTAGCATCCCGAATCAGGTGCCACACATCAGTGCCTCGAGACAGACATCTATGTGACCTCAAGAACGCCTCCCTGTATGCCATAGGTACATGGTCTAATATCAATCATTGGGAGACTATACCCTCTTTATTAGAGTAATACACCATTGGAAATAAATGAACCATAATAAAAAAATGATGAAATCATAACCAAAATAATTCCAGTATCACATGATAACCAAAATAGGAAATACGGTATCCAAAACTAAAGAGGAGATATGTCATTCCAAATACGTGTCAAGTTTCAATATTAAAAACCCAAAATAAATAAAGACACTGAACACTCCCAAATGGGCCCTGAATCATGTCTAGTTTCCTTATCCATGATCCATCACATATCATCCATCTAACACAAGGCCCTTTCCCTTAACTTATCCTACAACCATGAAATCTATTAGGGTGTTGATCTGGCAGCCCGAGTAGGGTGTGATTACAACTTATTAGCCCACCACCAATGGTGTATAAAACAAAATCTGGTCAATAACAGTGTATACAGTTGTATAAATAAATAATAATAATGCATAATTAAATAGTAATAACATTATCAATTAATTATTTCTTTATCCATATAAATCCTCAACTTCTCGAGGACACCCAGACCTCAATACCTACTTCAACCCATGTTGAAGTCTGAACTATCCCTAAGGGATAAAATCTCTTATAATTACATTATTACCATTCTATATCTCATTTCATATCTCATAATTCCATTTTTACAATTCTATAAGTCAATTCATATATGAATGTGATTGTCACCATTCACCATTTAATGTCACTGACAATTCCATTATTACCAATCATCATTTAAATACATGTAATAATTCTATTTTTACCATTCATCATTTAAAGTTTCATATGAATTCCATTATTATCATTCATCCTTTAGGGTAAAATATAAATACCATTTTTAACATTCATCACTTCAATTCACATGTGAATTCCACTATTACCATTCACCATTTAATATCACATATGAATTCCATTTTTACCATTCATCATTTAATGTCACAAATAAATTCCATTGTTACCATTCATCATTTAAAGTCACAGGTAAATTTCACTGTTACCATTATTAATTTAAATTCATATATGAATTATATTTTTACCATTCATCATTTAATGTAACATTTGAATCCCAATATTATCATTCATCATTTAAAGTCACATATGAATTACATTGTTACAATTCATCATTTAAAGTCACATATGAATTTCTTTATTACCATTCATCATTTAAAGTCTCATATTAATTCCATTATTACAATTCATCATTTAAAGACACATATGAATTTTGTTGTTAACATTAATCATTCAATGTCACATATGAATGCCATTGTTTCCATTCATCATTTAAAGTCACATATGAATATCACTATAACCATTCATTATTTAAAGTCACGCATGAATTCCATTATTACCATTCATCATTTAAGGGAACATTTGAATTATATTTTTACCATTCATAATTTACAACAGTGGATTTATTAATTCTGAAAATTCTTTTACTTGGATTAAAAAAATTGATAAATTATACTTAAAACCATCATGATTCACACTAGTTTGGCATATTTCTCACAATAAGGTTCCCATTGACACTTTTTTCAGTATTTTTTGATCTATATTTGATATACAGGTCATTTTTTAACCAACATCGTGAAGACATTAACCATATATTTATTTCTTTTTCTACTACTACTGCTTTGTGGAATTATGTGCATGGTCTTTTTGTGTGAGGATAGTTACTTGATGAAAAAATTAACTCTCAACTTCAAATTTATGTTGATCTTGATGCCTCTTAGAAAATAAATATCCTTTTATTAATTATCATTTAAAAACTTATTAATGTTCTTTGGTATGATAGGAATTCTATTTTTCATAACAACTACTCACTTAGTTTAAATGTATGTCATATGCATATACTCATTGCCATTCCGGAAGCTGCTTCAATTTCAAAGGAATTTTTCAACAACACAATGAATGAATTTATGATTCTATGTCGGATTGGGGTTAATGGAATCTATCCTCATACTAGAATCACATTTGATGTGTTCTAGCAAGCTCCACTACTATGTTGGATTAAAGTTAATTTTGATGGTGCTTCTAATGGAATATCGGGCCCTTTGGGTTGTGGCGCTATTTTCAGAAACCACTCTGGAAAGATTCTTGGATGTTTCTATGGAACTTGCAGCATCTCCTCAGCACTGGAGGTTGAAATGAAGATCATGATCTATGTTATCTCCTTCTCCAAGAAATATAGTTGGAGCAATATCTGGATTGAATTTCATTTGACTACCATCGTTAAAGCTATTTGCAAAGGGGTGATACACCTCACATGGCCTCTTACAACACGTTGGATGGACTATCTTCATTTTCTAAGGGACTTCAACTATATTATTATGCATTGAATTCATGAAGAAAACACGGTGGAGGGTGGTCTTAAGAATATGGGATTCAACCATGTCACCACCTGGTTGGATGACCTCCATGTTGATTTACTTCCCTTTTTTGATAGAGATTGTAAAAAAATACCGTCTTTTAGACTCGTGTAATCCTTCTTTGAATAATAATTTTTGTTATTTGGTATTTGACTAGGGAATCACCTTCTTTAGAGAAAAATCTCAATATCCTATAATTAATTTGAAAATTAATTATTCAGTACAACAATCCCTATATTTTTAATTTCACAATCATATAATAAATTAATCTACCAAATTAATCAATAAAATTTAAAAAACTCAATTGATAATCAAACATCATTAATTCTAAAATTACATAAATGTAATTGAAATCATGACTATGAGATTTGAATAATAGACCGCATACCTCAATTCATTTAAAAATTCATGCCAATAGAAGATTCCCCAATTTTTAGTAGATTAATCAAGGATGTGATGAAGAATATGATCTATATCAGAATCCTAGATCCATTATTGAACTATTCAAGATCTAAAAAACCTAGATCTTGATCTATAACCAATAGAGGATAAAAATACAACTTTTATCTAGGATTAGGAGTAAAAGAGAAAGATAGATCCGAACAGGAAGAAAACACATACCTATTAGGTGTATATCTTCAATCTACCCATTGATTTTCCAAGAATAGAGCTCTAGAGTCATATTAAATCATTTGGGAGACTCCACAATTGATAGAAATTGGTTATGTTTGAGCAAGGAATGATTTGGGATTAAATGGGGGTTTTATAACAACCATGTTCTTTAGTACACATTAATTAATGACTTATTACATAATATTACACTTAATACAACTTGTAAGATTGAAAACTCTAGTTTTTTTTTGGATTTAGTTATATTACATAGAAACATAAAACAAGAAAATACATCATCTTTATTGAAAAAATATTTAACTTCTTAGTTCCTAAAATTGCACGGGGTAACCTGGGGACAAACATAAGAAACGTGTGAGATATAAATCATAGTAAGGGAATAAACATGGCATAACATGAAGAAGATAATACATGTGACACAATGATTATATCAATAGGGAATGAAAGGAACATTAAAAATAAATCATGATTTAGCTTGATAATCATAACATGTGAAATGTTGCAAAAAAAATAAAACATTGAATCCTAAACATAGGTCAAGGCTGAATTACAAAGACATTATGGGGGAAAAAGTCCCATAAATGAATCAGGTACACCCATTTCCCGACATGATGTATCATTATACTAAACATTACCCAATGCATTGGACCGTTATCTGAGCACACCAATCAAAATCATTTCATTATCATCCGTAAGTGTGCCACATGGATCATACAACATGGATTCATTCATCATCATAATTTGTTCCATAATCAAGGGTTCTATAAAAAATATATTTATGTCCCTAATAAATAATTATATGATCATAAATTTGAATACCCTTTATAGGAAAATGGGAATTGTATTCACTACACAATTGTTTTGGCATGGAAAATCATGCTCAAATCTCAGTAGCATAACGAAATTACATAAAAATTTATAAAAATGGTATATGAGAGATAAATGATTCTCTCATCATTTAAACATAAAATGGTCAGTAATAGGTACATTTAAATATATGTACCAACATTAAGAAATGTAAATAGAATGTATATGTTCATATAGAAACTTGAACAAAGAAGAGAAGGTGTGAATCCATTATGGAATTTTGGTAGAATAATGGCTTAGGTAAGGATCCAAATAGGGTATGTTAAATGATCACTAATTCAAATAACATTAAATTTATAGTAATTTAATTATTATAAATGAATGAAAATAAATCCATTTGAATTTACAAGAACTAATTTCAAATAAGTTCCTTGAATTTGAATGGTGGATAGGAAAGTGAGGATCCCTTACTTGAATGTGTACCTCTAACGGCTTGGAAGGGACTTCTTGAGAGCTTGGGGTGCTTTAGGAGGACTCTAAGGAGTGTAGAGAAGAGTATGGACGTTCTCCTAGTATTTTTAGTGAATATAAATAGGATATTTGGTGGGTTAATATAGGAAGAGAGTGGGGTTTCTTTATTATTTAGGTTTTGGACTCTAAATAATAAAATTACCAAAACCAAAAAACAGCCCATGATTTTTTCCTATGGTTTCTTCCAAATGGGAGTGCTTTATATTATTTTATAATTTATGTTTTCAAAATTAATAAAATAATTCTCTTGATTATGTGGAGGTGAGTCACACTCTTAATTAAATAATTTTTAAACCTTAAAATATATTAATGGTTTTGGAGGATTCATAATGGACTTATAAAATAAATAAAATAATCTTAAAATATCATCATTTTAAAGTGAAAATTGTTATTTTTTCATTTTTACCTTTAATAGTATTTATTACATATCTTTTGGATCATTATGATGTCATAATACTCTTAGTATATTTATACGGTATTTAATTTTTACCTTAAAAATTAATTGTCTCAAAAAGTTATGAAAACTTTTCCATTAGATAATTTCAATATTCTGATTCAAAAAATAATATTCATTTTATATAAATAATTTTCAAATTATTTGAATTCTATCTTTTAAAATAAAATCAACATTTATTAAGAAATGATGGATTTTTTTACAATAATAGTTTTCTAACCCTTATAAAAATTATATTTCACTTCATTAAAATTATATGATCATTTATATTTAATAAAAACTATTTAATAATATTAACTTAATAAAATATTATTTATTTCAAAAATTCAATAATACATCTAATTAGATTTTTAATTGAATATGACAATTACACAAAAATATTATTTGTGATTTTCCATAATAAAATCTATTTTCTTTCGAACTCATTACATAATAATTTATAAAATAAAAAACATAACTAATAAATATAATAATAATTTAAATGAAAAGTAAATATAAATATTCATAATGTTAGGGTTACTTTGTTTCTATTCTTTGTTAAATTATTTTTACTCATAATTAATATAGTTTCCTTTTACTATAGTAATTAATATTTACAACATTAAATATTCATATTGTATATAAATTATGTTGAACATATTACCTAATATTAATTATGAAGAATCAAAATGTGGAATATATTTTATAAAAATCAATTCATAGAGTTGGCTAAATTTAATTTAATATAAAACCCACAATCATGATGGAAATAGTTTTTCTGAACATTACATTTTTATAGGAAAGAGGATTTTATATTATCTTTATAATAAAATATCTAAATTATATGTATTTAAATTCATAAATATTGATATTTAATAGAAATTTTTCATTTGAATCATTTCTCATTAGGTGTTATTTTAATTAATTATAATGGTTAAACATTATACATCTTAAAATAGTTTTTAGGGAAATTTGTTTTGAAGTCTAAAAATAAACTAATACAAAAATATAGTATAAATATGAATTAAATATAATTAATTGAATTTAATACAACTAAATAATACCTATGTTAACTTTAAATCAAAAAAAATTATAATGGTACTTAATTTATTAAAATAAGTAATGGTTTTACATAAAAATGATATTTTTTACTCTTCACTGAAAAATATATTCTTTCGTAAAATCACAAAATATCACCCTTTGTTAATATCGATATAATGATATATATAATGGAGCTCATATTAATAAATAAATTTTCTAAATGTTATATAAAATAATTATAATATTGTTTTTATAAAAAAAATAAAAAATATTTTTGAAGGAATCATATTTTAATGAACAAAAAGACAATACCAAAATATATTGACTATTTACTAAGAATTTATCAATATATTTAGGAAATATATATATATATAATAAATAATTAGTTAAACCTACTTGTATCCACTAATTTAAAAGATATTTAAAACTATCATATTTATGTAATATTTGATTGTTTGAATTTGGTGTGGTGTATCACATACGCTATTGAACATATCTTTCTATTTTAAAAACTCAGGGTGTTACATTATTCCCCTTTTAATAAATTGAATACCTAAAATTTAAACATAGAATGGATTCTTCTTAATAATATCCATTGACTAGAATAAAGTTAAAATTAGGGATGAGTAATTTTGATCTATAATAAACTCAAACAAGAATCCATTATAATTAAAGGGATAACATATAAATTATATATATTTCATTTACTTATGAATTTCTAGGCTTCTATGTTATCCATGACCTATTTCGTAACATAGACACCTATGGAAAAAAATTATTCCCTTAATAATGGTTTGTAATAAGCTTATTAATTCACTGAAGCATATCCCTTGGGAGTGTCAAACGAGGTTCACAGTAAGGCTCGTTGTCATGTACTATGTTACACCAAGTCAGGCCTGAAATACATTATTAGAGTTATTACTCCAAGGTACATATATGACAGAACCCCACCCACTTTTAGTATCCAAATAGGGTTTTATTTTATTTGATAAGTTAATTAATCTATACATTCCAAAATATTATGGATATTTTCTTATACTCAGTCTTATACCTAAGGATTTCACTAGAAATTTCTAATCCTAATCCCAAAAATTAACTAAACTTTTCCTTTGATACAAATTATAAAAACTCTACTATTTATTAAAATTTAATTCATGATTTATTACATAATATTACACTTAATAAAACCCAGAAGATTTATAATTATAGTTTCTTTGTAAATTAGGTAAATTACATAACAACTTAAAATTAAAAAATAAATTATCATTATTGTAAACTTCTTTAGCATGATCATACTTTTAAACTTCATGGGATAACCTAGGGAAAAACATAAGAAAGGGCTGAGCTATAAATTCTAGTAATGGAATAAACATGTTAAAACATGAAGAAGATAATACATGTTAGAAAATATTAATATCAACATGGAATGAAAGGAACATAAAAAATAAATCATGATTTAGCATGATAATTATATCATAGGAAATGTGGCAACAACTTAAAACATTGACTCATAAATATAGGTCAAGGATAAACCACAAAGACCTCATGGTGTAAAATGTCCCATAAATTAATCAGGTACACCCCTATTCCAATATAAATTATCATGATTCTAAACATTACCTAATAAATTTATGCGCTCTTTGGGTTCACCAATTATACTCATTTAATTCTCATGTTTAAGTGTTCCGCATAGATCATACAAAATAGATTGATTCCTCATTATAATTTATTCAATAATCAAGGATTATGTAATAAATATATTCAATCCCTCAATAAATAAGTATATTTTCATAAATTTGAGTACACTTTATAGAAAAAAAGGTATGGTTTTCACTACACAATTGTTTTGGCATGGAAAATCATGGAGGAATTTCGACAGTATAACAGCGTTACATAAAAATTCATAAAAATGTTTGATGAGAGTTAAAGGTATCTCTTATAATTTTAACAAAAATTTGAAAGTAATAATGACATGTAAAGACATTTCCCAACAACATTAAATGGAAATATAATTTTTATGTTCATATATAAACTAGAACAAAGAAGAGAATGTGAGGATCCCTTATGTAATTTTTGCATAGTAACAGCTTAGGTAAGGGTCAAAATGGGGTATGATAAATGATCCCTCATTCAAATAAAATAAAATTTCTAGAAATATAATTATTATAATTGAATTAAAATATAACAATTTAAAATTACAAGAACTAATTCCCAAGAAGTTTCTTGAATTTGAATAGAGGATAGAAAAGTGAGGATCCCTTGAATGTGTTACTACAAAGGTTTTCCAGGGAATTCTTGAGATATTAGGGCACCTAGGGAAGAATATATAAAGTTGGTGGAAGAGTATAAACATTCTCCAAGGATTGTGAGTGAATAGAAATGGGATTTTTGGTGGGTTTTTATAGGAAAATAATGATATTTCGTTATTATTTTGGTTTTGCACTCTACATAATAAAAGAACCAAAACCACAAACCATCCCTTGGTCATTGCCCATGGTTTATTCTAAATGGGATTTGTTTAAATTATTTTATAATTTCAAGGTCTGAACTTAATAAAATAATTTCCTTGCTTATGTGAAGGTGAGTTACACACTTAAAGAAATGATACTAAAAACATTAAATATATTAATGGTTTTGGAGGATTCATAATGGCCTTAAAGAATAAAGAAAATAATATTAAAATATAATTATATTAAATATAAAATATATATTTGATCATGTATACTTTTTATAGTATTTATTACATCACTTTTGGGTTATTATGATGTCATAATAAACAAATTATATTTATACGGTATTAATTTTTTACCCGAAAATTAGACATTATCAGAAAATTATGAAAAATTTTGCATGGGGAAATTTATAAATTATGATTCAAAAAATAATATTTATTTTTTATAAATAATTTTCAAAAAATTTTATTTTTCACTTTTAAAATAAAATATACATTTATTATTAAATGTTGGGTTTTTTGGCCATAATTGTTTTCGAACCCTTATAAAAATAACATTTAACAGGATACAAATTATATGATCATTTATATTTAATAAAATAATTAATAATAAAATATTATTTATTTATAAAATCCATTAATTCATCAAAATAAATTCTGAAATTGAATTTTCCAATTACATAAAAATATTATATGTGTTTTGTCATATTAAAACCTATTTTTTACTAAACTTTTTGCTTAATAATTTATAATTTAAAAAAAGGAATAAATATAATAATAATTACAATTTAAATCAAATATAAAATCATACTATTAGGTTTACTTTGTTCTAGTATTTGTTATATTATTTTTACCATTAATTAAGATATTTTCCTTTTACTATGGTAATTGATATTTACTAAATTTACTATTAATATTTTATAAAAATTGAGTTGACCTTATATACTAATACTAATTATGATGAATCAAAATATGGAATATATTTTATCAAAATCAATTCACATAGATTGAAAATTTTAATTTAAAATAAAATTTCAAATCCTAAAGGAAAGTGTTTTTTTGAACATTACAATTTTAAAGAATAGATGGTTTTATATTAACTCTATAACTAGTTATCTATATTATATGAATTTAAATTCATAAATATATATATTTAATATAAAAATTCAATTTAAATCATTTATCATTATGGGTTATTTTAATTAATTATAATGGAGAAACATTATTCATTTTAAAGTGGTATTCATAAAAATGTGTTTTGAAGGCTAAAAATCTATGAATATAATCTGGTATAAATATGATTTAAATTTAATTTGTTGAAAAAAATTTAACTAAATAATACCTATGTTATCTTTAAATATAATTAAAATAATAATGGGACATAATTTATCAAAATAAATAACGATTTTACTTAAAAATGTTATTTTGTACTATACACTAAAAAATATATGATTTCAAAAAATCCCAAAATATCACCCAATGTTAATATTGATATTTTGATATCAAAAATTGAGATCATATTATCAAATAAATTTGCTAAATGTTATATAAAATCATTATACTATTTTTTTATAAATATAGTTAAAAACATTTTTGGAGGAATTGTATTTTTAAGAACAAAACAGCATTACCAAGATTTGTTGATTATTTACTGAGAATTTATCAATATATTTAGGATATATATATATATATATTATAATGTAGTTAATCCTACCTATATCAACAAAATTAATGGATTATATTCAAATAATATTTGATTTTTCGGGTTTGGTGTGGTGTATCGCATACACTATAGAACATATGTTTCACTTTTTGAAACTCGGGGAATTAAAGGTTTTGGAATTTAAAAAACAATTTTTAGGTTAATTTAAATCTCATTCATGATTTTTTGTGAAGGGGAATATGTTTTTCCAAACCATGCGCCTAAATTATGTGCCTCTTCTATAGGGGTGTGTGGTTACTCTAGAGAGGGTGCGTGGTTTGACAAACCTTATGCTAATCATGAAATCCCCCTCTTTCTAGGGTTATATGGTTTTCTATGATGGGGAGCATGGTTAGGGAAAACCATGTGCCAACCATCATATCAAATAATATCGGTGGTAAAAACATTTACAATTCACTTAATGTGATAGAAATTTTATTTTCCATAGTTGTCAATTTTTCAGGTCTATTACTTTACTACTTTGAAAAAGAAATAGAGATTGGTTAATGTATAATGGATATTCTTAGGGAAATGCACTGTAAAGCTATAGGCATTAGATCTTGCATCAAATAATGGCAGTCGTGTGATTTTAAACCCTTTAACATTAAATAATTCATTTAAATGATATAATTTATATTCAATTAATACCCATATGGAACCTTTACATCATTCAGGATGTTTCAAAACTCATATATCTCCTACCTGGAATGAGTTTAACCTGCTGGAAGAAGAAAAGTTTACTTTTCACCCTTTGTTATCGCCAACTCTTCTAGTAGTACCATGTCAATAATGTCCAACCTATCCTTAATTCCATTCTTTGTTTTTCTGGGTGCATTTAGCAATGTACCAATGACACTATCACATAAATTTTTTCATCATGCATAACTTCAAGAAAATTCCTAATGTACAAAAAAAAATTAGTATAGTAATTTAAAAAAATTGATCTCTTTTTCCAACCAATTTTTGTAAGGTTTTTTGAAAAAGGATTACCAAAAGAAACATATGCATCTCTTACTTTCTTAAATAGTTGATCACCTGTTTTTGGAAACAATGTTGTGAATTCGTCAAACTCCCATGGAATGATGTTGTCCAAGATCTATATTTATGTTGTCATGGTAGAAATATTTGATGTCTAATAAACACAATCATTGATGAATGTTTCAACATAATTGATTGTGTACCTTGTTCATAAATGGGACACCATTAAGTTCCTTTAATTCTATATCCTGATAGATTTAAATGACTAATAAATCCATTTATCATCCTATAAAATATAGATCTCAATGTGAAATATTCATTTTTGTAATCATCATTCAACGTAACACCTGAATCCCGCAATAATTTCAAAAAATCGATTAGTGGAGAAAAATAAACATAAATATCATTACCTGATTGTTATGATCCTAATATAATCTTAGATAACATAATATGTTTTCATTTCATGCATAATCAATAGGTTATGTTATAATTTACAAAAATAATCATCCATGTATTGTGACGGCTGCTATGAAAACCAAAAATATTCACTCTATTCATAGATAGCACAATATGAAGGTTTCTCAGCTTATGTCTTAATTCAGGATACTCATGATCAATTCTCTTCCAATGAGGATAGTATTTTTGGAGATATATTTTCCCGTTTCTATTTCTTATATATTCTTTCACAACAATTTCCTTGTAGTCTCGTCACTTCCATATAGGCACATAACCCTTGGAATGTTTTAAAAGTACCATAAAACATTTATAGGACCCAATTCATATTTCTTGTTTTTTGAATAACCAATGTTTGGTCATTATTTAATTGATTTTTGGTCATTAATAAATAGTATACTATTATCTGGACAGATATTGCATAGATCATGCTCATTTAATGTAGAATTTTTTAGCACCATATGTTCAGTTGGAAAGATTATTATCTTATATAAGATTATCATTCAAGAGAGAAAGTAGTTTAGAAAAACTAGTGTCACTATAAACATTTCTAGTTTTAAATTATAAATCTGTAGTGCAAAAAAATTGTAAATTTAGTATAACCAGAATACAATGGTGTCTTTGCACAACTCTTTTACTTCTTAAAAAAATTTGGAAAATCATGAAGTGCATCTTAAAATATCATTTTCATTTCATCAATATTATCATTATCATCATTCAAAAATTTAATCACATCCTCAATATGGTCGTCTTTATTTTCCAAAATTTTTATCATATCATATGATAAATAAAACGCAATGTTTTCCCAGTCACTAACAACATTCACTTTTTCCCCATGTTTAGTCCAACATTTATAACATTGATCTATTCCATGATAGATAATGTGTTATTAAAAATCCTCTATACTAATTATTCTAGAATAATAATAATGTAAACACATAAGAAGGATTTTATAAGGGTTATATGCACGATATTTTTCAAAATTGATGAATTCTTTTACCCCATCTTCATACACTTTTTTCAAACAATTGACATACATCCATTTTTGATTCATATCAATCATATTTTATTTCATAATATTAATATTTAATAAAATATATAAATACATAAAAGGGGAATTTCTAATAAGGGGAACCAAATATTTTAATGTTTAAAATAATTTCATCATGCTTTGAAGGAAATGGGTAAATGAATTTAAAAACTAATAATTACTCCCTTTGTGGTCGGTGTTATCCTCTGAATTCATCTGTAATGGTCACAAGTACTTGGTATCAGATGAATACAGCTCAGGGTAGTTCAAGATATATAGGTTCATGTCAAGAAGAGGTTGGGGTGAGTCTTGGGCAAAAAAATGCGATAATAACTGCTCAAAAGATGAAGCTGATAAGGATGAAAATTTTCTATTTAAATATATATGTTCTCATGCTAGGTAGTTGGCGAAGCACTAGAATACATTTCTTAGTTTTCTATCTAAATGTCAAAAAAAGTATAAACAATAGTATGATCCCTACAGTGGGTTCCTTTATTAGTGTAACTATAAGAAGGCTCAATGTCTTACACACACTCATGTTGATACAGTCATTGTAGTTTCAATATTAAAATAAAGTCTTCAATTACTCCATGAAAAGGAAAGGTATTTTGGTCTGAGGACAGAATTTTAGTAGCGCTTATCTTTCTATGAGTCCAAGGCTACAAGATTGGGGTCCTGATGGATATCATAGGGTTTGGATGGAATTAGTGACATCCACTTTTCATGATGTTAATATCAATCAATGATAAATTACCACTTCCCTAGAGTCATAAATATTATTTAGGTTTTCTTGGAGTGGATGGTTTTCATGGATGATGCCAAGGTAATACATTTTTTCCCTTTTTTAGTTTCATACATCATATAAAAACAAATCAATCCCGAATTTTATGGATTTATTTTGATAATAGTTCAGTGACCAAATAGAAAATATAATTCAAGTGGTTAATGTGGAAAATTCAGTCAACATATTTCTTAACATAAGAAGACAATTATGGAATATACAACTTAATCATCTTGTCCAAAAAATGTGAGTGGGATCACTTAAGAAGAAAATTTTTGTAACCTACCAATGCTAAAAAAAGAAAGGAATATGATGTAATCAATATGCCTAAAGGGAAAAATTATTTACTCTTTATATAATTATTTAGAGATACAATCTACCCAATAACACTAGGAATTATTGGAGTCATCATTTATGGTATGTGCTTTTACATACCTCCTTTGGTTTCCATAACCATGAATAATTATTTTAATTTAATTTTTTTAATATATATTAAATTGTGTTTATTATTGATAATTAAATGGTGATATTAATATCGTGATTTTACATTGGTTTAAATGTTATAAATTGATTTTTTTTTAAAATGAACTAAGAAATTTTTAAAATAATAGTACATTGAAGGTGCTTGATGAAATGAAATTTTCCTATAAAATTATTGATTATATTACTATAAATGATATATGTGGGTGTTGTAAATAATGGTATTTGGTACTACTAACACTGGTACAATTATCATTCTTATATCCCTACCACAATAAATTTGTTTTTTTAAACTGTGTCATCATTTTCAGTGATAAGTATTTTTCATTGATATATTATCAAATTATTATAGTTAATGATATACATTTTTTCAAACAATTCATAATACAAATAAATAATAGATTTGTTGAGTTCTTCCCTAGAAGTTTCATCAATGACCTATAAACAATTATTTAGTAATGAAGTAATTTGTTATTATTTTCAATAAAAATAATAATATATGTAAATTTTATGAAATATATTAAATATGGAAGAAATAAATAATATCATTTCATGAAATCGTCATATCCAACATAATTTTTAGATATATTTTACTTTTAGTAATTAATGTTACTCCTAACGGGCAATCATCTATATAGAAATGACCAACGGGTCATGATCCCTTGTTAGTAGTAAAAAAATGTTTTATTATTTATTAAGGATTCCATCATTACTAAAAAATAATTATAGTCTTTTAGAATTAATTAAAGATTAATAAAGGTATATTATTCATTACAAAAGATCTTTTTATGATGTTTATGTTTTTTAAATGTGTACATTTAAAGAATTCATAATAATTTCATGTAAACATAATATATAGAATGAATTTGATATTTATAGGAAAATGAGTCAAGTAGGAATCCATGTTATATGTTTCATGGAATATTATGTATACATAAATATAGTAAATTTATTTCAATATAAAAAAGATATCTTTAATTTCATTACTTTGAATAATAACTACTTAACAAAACAATTTTCCATAAATTAGAAATCAATGTATTTACCCAAAAACATTTATTAAAAAATAAATTTATATGTATCCAAGTGTGGTTAAATTGTTTTATTTGTAAATTATTATTATATAAATTAATAATTTAGTTGTTTAGTATATGATTTTTTCATTAAAATAAAAAATGTAATAAATACATAATATATACAAATTTTGTAGAAAAAAATTCAAAATACATGAATGTTATAGGGTTATATATAATAACATTCTAAGAAAGACTATTGGATCATAGATAAGAAAATGAAATGAGTTGGGGAAGTTTATTTCTCAATATTTAAGAATAAAACTTCTTTTGAAATGGTATCATGATAAAAAACCTATCAAATTTCATTTCTAAATTATTTAACATCATTCACATATTATTGGAAAGAGAAAATTGAAAAAATATTTAGGAGAAAGATTAATATTTTTGGAAAACATTGAATTATTTTGGATGGAAATATTTTTTATTGTATACGAGTTTTTTAAAATTATGTTAACTTAATTATGTTACTCATTTTCATCATTAAAGTTCATGATATAAGATTTTTGGGATTTTTTCCTATCACACAATAGTATTGAGAAGAGGGTTCCGCCTATTTATATTTGGAGGAATTAGATCTATGTTTTGTTTTTCTTTATTATTATTTTTTTCTTTTATCTTATTTTCTTGGGATTCATGGAATTTTTGGTTGTAGTATGTTGTGGGGGTATGAAACACCCATATGAATTTTTCTACTCCACATAGGGATGGTTGGGTTAAACAGTAAGAGGATCAAGCAAGACCGAGTTAAATCGTGATGTCTCTTACAAAAAAAAGAGTACCAAATTGATACAATACAGGAATCCTCCAATGGAACTCTTACCCATCATCATATTAAGAAACATTTATTTAATAATTATCTATGTATCAATCACACACATTCAAATAAAGATAAACATTAATCATTTACAAAACTCCATTATCTTCTTCAAGGTTCGTCTCTACAATTTATCAATAAATAAAAAATCCATTTAATAAACCTCATTAAATTATATAAATTTTTATCAATTATCATTAACAAAATAAAACATACAACCATATTCCAAGTCACTTTTAAAAGATATTTCTTGTTTTTTTAAAACACATTTGTTTACTATCACATTTATCTATATTATGTTCCAATTCATTTACATATCGATGTTTGTGAAAATCTGTTTCATATCCATAAAATTATTTCAAAATTCCATTTTAACCATTTTAATATAAGTATCCTTTTAGCATTTTAAAATTTTTTTATCTATAGACAATCATACCATTTAACTACCTAACTCCAATGTTAAACTATTTATAATTTAACTAGCTAACTCCAAAATTCAATTTCAAACATATTTCAAATTTTAAAACATACTAAATAAAAAGAATATTCATACAAATTAAAAACATATTGAAAATATTAAATGTATAATAAATAAATATATGTATAAAAAATATTACAAAATGATTAAATATATTTTTAATATTTTTAATTAATACATAATAATAAATGAATAAATTAAATTAAGTAAATTAAAAAAATATTAAAAATTGAATTCATAGCATTCATGTGATTTACAAACATACATATGCACACATACACATCTATACACACACATAAATACACACATGTATATACAAACATACATATACATACATGTCATTATACATGTACATATATTTTAATTTATTTAATAACAACATAAATATATATCAAAATAAATATATTCATTTAAATATTATATAACTATTTAAATAATATTTTTTAAAGATAAGTCAAGTACTCTAAATTAACTAAGAAGGAGGTGAAAGAGGACAAGATATTACAAAAATTCAAGAAAGACGCAAAAAAAAGTAGAACACACACAAATGACTCACTTGAGAACCCAAGTTCCTAGGGTACCTACCTCTACTCTAAGGATAATTCCCTCACCTCCATGATTTGGGTTCCTAATATGTCATAAGTTTATCACTTAAAGATGAATCTAGAAAAACATCCATGATAGACCAATGCTTATAATTCTAAGAAAGAACTCAAACATTCAAATCCAAATTATCAAGAAATATTTCCTCTATATTGACATCTAATAATTTTAACACTATAAGGTAGTACTTGAAACTGAAGGTTTTTTGTTCTATTTTGTCAAGAATAAATTCAGTATTCAAATCAAACCACTCAAAATCCTCTTTTTGGAGACCACTTGGTAGTTCTTCCCCTTCCATGATCTCTACTAGAATTTTAATATTGTTTTTTCATGTTTCAGGTTCCTCACAATCCTAATAATATTCCAAAAAAGGATTTATAATAATTCCTCATTACATTAGTAAACTGAGGATTAAAATTAAATTCAATAGAATTGACCATTCCACTTGTCTTGACATGTGACGGAGACTCTATCTGAAAATGAATCATTGTATGGCCTTTATCAGATAGAATTGGAGAGACATATCCAATATCAGAAGATAGCCTAGTATTTTCAAAGGAACCATATATAAGCCTTCCTCATCTACTTTAATCACCTTGGATGAGGACTTTCTAGGATTAAAAACTTGATCATTGGGTGCCAGAGACTTTGGGTGTACTGGGGACCGAGACACATCATCCCTCTAAGTAGTACTAAAGGAAAAAATCATATCTTGCTTCCATCACAGGATTCTATATATTTTTTAAAACATTGTTCTTTATATGAGCTTTATCATTCAATTTGTTTTTACATTTATAGCCTCTAGAATCATTCATATATTCATCCATAATCTATTGATTAGCAAAGTCCTGCATGGAAGCATCATCAAAAGGTTGATCATCCATTGCAGATTCAATTGGTCTATTGTCTGTAACCTTTATTGTATTTAAAATTATAGTATATTCGTATTTATTTTAAGATAAGTCACTAACCACACCCTTCTGGAAATCCATCAACCTTTTTCTGGGTTGACAAGTATCAATATAATTAGACCGTATAGTCATTTCTTTGAAAGGAGTCATTTTCTCACCCCATGAATTACACCAATTTGTTAACATTTGATTTAGGGGGATATTCTCCTCATCAATATGAATAGAGTCTTAAAAATTGATATCATCCAAGGTTTTACACTTTACCTGTACATTTGGGCCCAAATTAGAGGGTCTAAAATCATCCCTAATAACAACTTCATTCCCTTTCCCTTCAGAGACCAAGTTAAGACAACAATTCAACAATCTATTTCTACCAAAAACCATAGGAGTGGTAATTGAGGATTCTACACTCACATTACAACCAAAATTTATATACTTTATCCTCCTACATTGAGAACTCGTATTCTCTTTCAAGTTTCCATGTTCACAGCATTTATCCTGCCCACATCTTTTCTTTGTATTTCTAATTGATTTAGAATAGCTACAAAAAGGGGTATGTTATCATATATGATATTTAATTCAATGTTGTAATCAACTATTGACATAATCAAATTATCAATAGGGGTAGAAATGAGGTCTACTTCCACCAATAATCACACAAAATAATCATAACATGCTTCCTCAGTAGCTCAATCCAATTTGATTGGAGTTCCAATCCCTGAGGCAATGTCAAATTAAATTCAAGGATTCCACAAAATCCAGTTCAAACCATAAATCCCAACACAGACCTAGGACCTTGTATTTATGTTTTCAAAAATATTAAAACTGAAATTCCAATCATGAAAAAACAACATACCTAGTTTGATGGAAATGAGGCCGAACACACATGCCTTCCGCATCAAGTCTTCTGATGGGAATAATATGTGGAAATAACTAGGCCCGACAAGAATAAATCTCCAGTCATGGAATCCCCATGCGACAGAGAACCTTTGAACTATCTCTTTAGTATTCCATGGTTTTTGTCCCAAAAGAAGAACTATTCTTGAAATAATTCAAAACATATAGATCTTAAATATGTAAATTATTAGATATTTATTGGATGGATGAGGGCCGAATTAATTCATTTGAATATTCTTTTAGCTACCCCATCATTTCTAGAAGTGTAAAAAATTAAATTGGCATTACGTGGTACCGATCCATGAGGAATTGATGCTTTAGTCGTCCTAGCTTTTTGGGTCCCTAATCTAATTATAGGGTTAAACAAATCCCATGTTCTTTCCCTGACATGCTTATGGGTGTCAAAAAAACCTTGAGTGGGGAACTATTCGGTCATATCCACCTTCTTTAAAGAAGCCACAAACTGTAAACCCTAGTCTCCATCGGGATCACTCAAAGAGATCACCCACAAACCACCCATCCACTTTTAAATAAAAATTAAATATATTATATTTATTTTAATTATCTACATATTTCGTAATAAAATTATATAAATAAACTATTAAACATTTTCACTAATATAAATTTTATAATTTTTTATATAAACAATTTGGAAAATAAGATTAATTTTTTATTAAAATTTATATAAATCATATTTATATATTACTTTAATATATATACATACATACTATAATATAAATCTTATTTAAAAATATATAATTACATATTTATTTATTTATAATTATAATTATAAATAAATATATTTAATAATATTTATACATAAATATAAATATATTTATATAACTACTTTTTTTTGAAAGGGATGAGGCACAATGGCCACTTATTTATGAAATTAGAAAAAACCCCACGGATGAACATACAAGACAAAAAAGTTCACAGACATAATAAAAAAAAGAACCCAGAAAAAAGTTCTTAGGTCAGTTGGGATCAAGTATGCATACTATGATGGGAGACATAACCACCTCTATCACTCGAATGAATCCCCCTGTTCCATAATTTGACTCGCACCCATGGTCCACCAATATCATCTTCTAGTTCATCTACAATGCAATCTTTCATTTCTCCTATATTTATACATCAGTTATTTTTTTCTTCCACCTCACTACTTCCAAATGCAAGTAACTCAAATGGTTTATGAGTGATGATTCTTAAATCTTCTTTAGCTTTCCTAGGCCACATGAATCCTACAATAACAGGTTCATTACTTACCTTATCAGGTATAGAAATCCCCTTCCTTTAGAATGGAAATACATTCTGATCGGTAGTAGTCATAGAGAGAATATCCTCTCCCACTATACGGTTCACCCTAATAGTCAGTGAATCATCAATAAAAGCTTGATTGAAACCAAATTTATTCTTGCAAGGGTCCTCTATATACTGCTCTTTACTCAAATTATCATTATACTACTACGAAGAAACATTTTTACCAAGCTATATGCAACAAAAAGGTTTGATAGCTGCAATTTTAGAAGCACCGTCCATCATGATAGTTGACTTACCAACATCAGAAGGAGAACCAACCAATTTACTAGTAGAATCAGTAGGAGAAACAAAATCAGACTTTGAAGGAGAAACTAAGACTTTTTCCACTATTTTCATAGAAATAATGTGATTCCTCTTCGACTTTGACTTATTTGAGGGTTTTAACTCAATCTTATCTTTTTCTTTCTATCTCTTAGATGAAACAATAGATTTTTTATTCCAAATAAATAAATCCACTTTAGCTTGTGTAGAGATTTATCCTTCCACTTGACTATCTTCATTTTCAACCACATCCTTTTCCTCACTTATTCTTTATATTAATATATTTTTTATATAAGGTTGATGCATCAACCAGATCATTATCATCTACTATATCAGCCCAAGTGAAAAGATTTAAAATTACATGAGAGGAGTATTGAGGCCCATCCAAGATTCACTTAAAATAGTTTTTTTTTACAATCTATGGGTTATGTTCCCCATTGTGTATAAGTGGTCCAGCTGATTTCACTTCATTTAATGTTAGTTGAGTAAAATTTGAGATGTTATGAGTGGTGGAAATGGCCTCATTCATTGTCTGATTTTCCTCTTAAATGATAGATCTTGGACAGGTCCAAAATCATCTTTTTAACTACATTGTGATAGTTCATGACCTCTTAATTATAATCTCATGCAAACAAGCTTCCTTCTGCAGTTGGACCTCACCTGTCTAATAGTACAATAGTCTTTACAGAAAAACATAATTTTTTGATAATCAATTTTGAGAATTATATCATCTTGAGGTGTAGAAAGAAACACATTCTCAACTAATGTAGATCCTAAATCAATCTCTAACAATATTATATCAAAAGTCCCAAAACATACATTCTCTGTCGCTGTATCCATTCGTATTAGTATTCCTATTGCTAAGGCAATGCAAAACAAAATCTCTTGGAGCCATAATACCAAATTTAGGCTATAAATTTTGATCCAAAATTGAGAAAATGTGTCATAAAACTCATTAAGGTTTAAACCTAGATTCCACTCATGAATTGGAAGGGTTCCAGGCCGTAGGTTTATAAAATTGAATACCCAAGAATGACCCTTCATATCTATATAGGGGAAAAGAAGAAGGAAAAACCCATGACCCAACGATACACACTTAAAATTAGTGAAACTCTAAATCAAGGATAGAAACAAAACTAAATCATCCATTTTCTAGGGTTTCATACCCTTTGAAAAAACAATACGAGTAAGGAATGAGTGCTTACAACGATCTAACCATTATGAAATTCCCCCCTTTGAAGCTGATAGATGCATTGTAGTGCCTTTCATGATTATATATTGTGTGGTTCGATTGGATGGGAAGACGACCAACCCTCCTGAGAAATCAAATATGGAAGAAAATCCAGATGGTTCCTCATTACATCCCTTCTACCTCATGGATGTAAAAATCAAATGAGCATAGTGAAGATTTGAAAATAAGGAGAAAAGATTCAATATCTTCATATAGGTTAGTTCTTTTAAGCCACCGAATTTCACCAATAGATTATTCTTTCACTCCTGCATCCAATCAATTAAAATATTTTTAATAATCACTTATATATTATTTAAATATATTTATCATAATTTTAAAATTATTTAAATATATATTTATATATTTATATTTCTTATTATAAATAAATATATTTATAAATATTTGTATATAAGTATAAATATATTTATATAATTATTTATATTTGTTAATATATATATATAATTATAAATATTATAAAAATATATTGATATATACTTAATGATAAGATGGCGGATCAAGGAAGAGGGGTGTGCATCAACCCTAAATCAGGTGATCAGGATACTATTTCAAAAATTGGTGATCATGGAATGTAATCGGAAGATGTGTTGGTTGGTGATCACCCTAATGGTATTATTCACAAAGATCTATTCATCCATTGCATGAAAAGGAACATGACTTGAACATATCTTGGTGATGGCGAAGGGTCCAAGAGCTTCGTGGATGTCGTCAAATCTGTGGGTAATATATCCTTCTTGGACTGTGATGTGCCTACCCCAAGAAGAATCATTAATAAGGGAAATATTTCCCATGTATCATCAAATCAAACCATGGTAGATGAACCTATTAACCTATGAAAATTTTTGATCATTACACGTGTGGTTATTCCTAAGGGGGGTGAAATCACAAATGTTTCATGAGCTCATCCATAGGATCGTTGAGATATAGGGATTCAATGATGGGAAGGTCATTGAGATATAGTGATTCAATGATAGGAAGATAATGGAAATGGTTTGTGAGTTTTACCATATTATCTTCCCCTCAGAAGAATGCAAAAGGCGTGCTTGGAGTTTTGAATCATTCTCTTTGAAACATGGATTTCTCCGGATTCATGAATGGGATCGGAATTTTGACCCCAGTAATGTGATGAATACGAATTCTCAGGTTTGGATCGGAGTATGAAAACTAAATTGGATATATTGGAACCCTAAAATTATTTGGGGCATTACTTAGTCTATGGGTAAACCAATTAGATTAAATAGGCAGACAGACAGTCCAAATTTTTGGTCATTATGCAAGGATTGTTGTCAAGGTCGACATGGCTAAAAATCTTATTGAAGAAGGTTTTTCGACCATCATAGATGATAGTATCAATCTTTATATAATTAATGATTTGAAGCCAAAAAAAATTCTAAAATTCCATTTCTTTGGGCACATGATTTCTGAATGTAACAAAAATAAGTTGTGCAAATTCTGAAAGATCATAGGACATCATGACTCCATCTGTAGGAGAAAGAAAGAGAAGGGATTAGCCTAATATTCTAATGCTAAGATAATATAATCTGGTCCATCTACGACTATGATTGATGATGGTATCCATGTTGATATGAATTTTAATGAGAATGCCTATATTATGTTTGTTACTAAGGTTATAGATGTGGGGAATTCCCCTAATAATGCTGCAATTCCAAATCCTAGTCCTATTATTGCATATCCTTCTATGAAGCCTATCATCTCTGGGAATATACAGGATGTTTAACATGCCATGATCCCTTCTGACCAGTTGAATACTCTATAATCTGAACATATATCCAGTCCTGCCTCTATGCTGGTAACTGAGTAGGTTTCTGCTACTATATTGGTCTCGGATATAGGATGTGTTATTTCTCTTTCTTCCAAGGAGTCTCTTCAACCATAGGTTATTGTCCACGGTCTGGTCTTCACAAACTAGATCATTGTTCCTCCACCAGGGATGACTTATTTGACCTTTATTCTGAGCAATCCACTAATCCAGCATTGGAGAAGGCTGATAACCCTTACTCAGATATGAAACTTGGACAACATTCTTATTATGGTTTTACAATATGATCTGACCCCCTTTCCCATCAATCAATTGGACTATTAAATAGGTGGTTATGTGAAGTAGTCCTCAACTTTTCACACTGAAAGTTCTTCATAGGTTTCATCATCAAAAGCTGCATGAAGTAAACTACCTTACATATTTACCATTCTAGTGGTATATACCAACAAGTTTAACTCTTTGGGAAATGATTAATCCCAATATAGTGATAGGGATCTGTCTTCAGCTGAACAAGGCACATGTGATCCCTCCTCTGATCATTTAGAAAAAATAAAATATGATAGGGTTATTCTTGAGAAGGAAAGGACACAATTTTATGATTGTATAAGTAGTAGGATCACATCTACTAAGAAATGAAGATGTTCTTTTGGAACTACCAAGGTCTGGGGAATTCTCCCACGGTCACAAACCTCAGGAATTTCATCATGACCAAAAAACCATTACTGATTGGCCTTGCAGAGCCAAGAATGAAGTTTGACAACTGGTTGGCATTCATGTGGATCTCTTTATGATACTCTTTTGTTACTTGTAATCAGTTTGATCGTGCTACAAAATTATTGTGTGTTCTCAAGCATGATATTGTTTTCATCAAATCCTTTATTAAGGATTACCAATCTATGACCATTTTATGTTGTATTAACAATATTAATATTTCTGTGAAATTTGTATATTCTTATAATCTTTATACGAGAATAAGGGACCTCTGGAGAAATCTTTCCTCCATCACTGAGAGAATGTGAAACAGTTGGATTTTTCATGGTGACTTTAATGATGTTCTAAGACCTGATGAAAGAATTAGTTGCAACTTCTGTAGAACTTCAGCCAATGAATTTCCCACATTTATTGATAGTTGATGTTTAGTTGAGGTTCCAATTTCTAGAGTTTACTATACATGGAGAAGGTATACTCTGAATGGGAGGTAGGCAAGTAAATTGGATTGGTGTTTTGTTCAAAATGATGAGGTAAATGATGCATTTTAAATTTATGCCCTCACTCTTCCAAAACTCCATTCTAATCATAATCCTCAATTGATTGATAATTCTATTAAAAATTAAATTTCATCACTCCTTCCTATCAAATTTAACAATGTCTAGATTTTTGTGCCAGGGTGCAAAGAGATTTTTATAGATGCTTGGAAGGTTGTTTTTTGGGGTTGTCCATTACAAATCCTTGCTAATAAATTGAAGTGTCTTCAATAAAAATAGAATGAATGGATTAAGGACTCATTTTCTAATCTCGAATGTGATATTATGGAGGCTAAATATCATATGATCCTTTTTCAGCATAATAATATGTCTCAGGATGTGCCTTTTCAAGTGGGATTCCAATATGGATAGTCTCTTGACTCTAAAGGAGAATCTTTCCCAGAATCAATTCAATATTAAATTGTTGGAAAAAGGGCACAGTAACTCTCAATTGTTTCATTTTATTCATAGTTAAAATAATTCAAGAAGACACCTTAATTACCTTACCATTGATGGGAATCTGTTTAGTTTTGAGAAACAAATTTTGAATGTTGTGGTATGTTATTTTGAGAGTCTTTACTCAGACAATGGGGAAGATAAAACTAGAACAATTCTTAGTTTCACTGAACCTAGAATTGATGACAATAAAAATAAAAGACTTGTGGAGTCTCTGAGTGTCCAAGAGATAAATGATGCCCTCTTTTCTATAAATATGTACAGTGATTTTGGCCCTGATGTTTTCACCAAAAAATTCTTTATGTTTTACTGGGATAATATTCATATGGAGGTAAATAATGTTGTGAGGGAATTATTTATGAATTCTTCAATGCCCTAAAATGTGAACTAAAACGTTATTTCATTAATCCCAAAGAAAGACAATTCTCTATATATAAAGGACTTTAGGCCTATTGCTATTGGTAACATTATACCAAAGGTTATTATAAAGATTATGACTCACAAGCTTGGTGAGATTTCTAAGGGATTTATTTCTCCAAATTAGTTCTGGTTTTTCCCTGGGATGAACATTCTGAATTGTCTATACACTACACCTGAATGTGTGAATATTATGAGTGGGAAAGTAAAGGATAGTAATATGGCTTTTAAGATCGATATTTTGAAAGCCTTAGATACAATAAAATAGAGTTTCATATTTTTTATACTAAGAAGGAACAATTTTTCACAACAATATATTCATTTGATTAGCTCTATTCGAAAAATTTCCAGACTTTCCAATATTTTTAATGGCTCCCTGAGCGGTTTCTTTCAATTCTCAAGAGTACTCAGATAAGGATATCCTCTCTATAAGCTGTTATTTTCTATAGATGAGGACTATCTTAGTTGGTGACTTATTGATCTTGTGAATATAGGTCCTTATCAACAAATGAGAGTTGGGATGGATTTATTTGAACCCTCACATCTGTTATATACAGATGACATTTAACTTTTTGGAAAGGTGTATCATTTTACTATTTCCAATATCAAGCATATTTTCTTACACTATGAGGTGGATGTCAGCTAGGTAATTAGCTAGACAATGTCATTGGTTATATTTGGATAAGGATTGCTTATTTCTAAGATGAATAGGGTGACCCAAATATTTGGTGTAAAGAGAGGATCCTTGAAATATTTTTATCATGGAGTTCCCCAATTTTTGGGTAGGGTAAAAAATGTCATATGGGAAATATCTCCCAAAAATTTGTGAATCAATTGGAAAACTGGAAGGGGGAGATGATGTCTCAGGAATGTAGAATCTACTAGGTCAACTCAGTTATTACCACAATGTTTGTGTACTCGTTCTCCTTATACAAATGGCCTAGAATACTAATTAAGGAGTTATAAAGAATTATACACAATTTGATCTGGACTGGATCAATTCATGAAAGGTGGTTAGTCATGTTTCCCTAGGAAGAGTGTGTCGAACCCATGAATATGAGTGGACTAGTTATTAAAGATATTTCTATTTTCAATGATACTTTGGTCAAAAATTTCACATGGAGGCTTCTCACCACTTTTGATTCCTCATTGAAATTTATTGCCACTCATTTTTTCAACAAACTATTTAGTGGATATGCCATGTATGTTCCCTCATCTGTTTGGCTAGCTGTTAAAAAGGCATACTATGAAATTATGGCCTATTCGAAATGGGTGGTTTGTAGTCACTCACAATTAAATTGTTGGAGCAATAAATAGATTTTGAGGCCTATTATCAATGATATCAGCATTACTACTTTTATCAGTGCTACCATTTCTGAGTTACATAGAAATCCAGACATGTGCAATCTTCTACTAAATCATGTTGCTATGGAGGTTTCCATGTATGAGTATTTTGACCATGATATTCTGAATTAGATGCCTAATTTGGATGCTTGATTCACCACTAGGGATGGAAATAGACACCAGTGTAGTGTCTCCACTACTTTGTTGGCTTGGTTCTCCTCTTTTCATTGGCCTTTTATTTCCCTAGTTAACTCTTTTCTGATCTGGAAACTATAGAAATAGTGTCTGCCCATACCATGTCTTATACATTGTACAGAAGTCTAGATGTTACCATTTTTCTTCTTCTTCCATCATGCGGATGAATCCCTATCTCATCTTTTTGTGCATTCCACCTTCAAAATCAGACAATGGGAGTATGTACAGATGGTTTTTTGCTGCTCTCTGGAACACAAGGGAATTGAGGCACTACTTCTCTCCATTTTCTACTTTCAGTGAAGTGAACAAGTTAATGCACTTATGATGTCTATTGTTGTTATCTTGTTATCATTTATTTGGTAATCAAGGAATGAGTGGGTTTTCAAAAATTGTATGCCCTCTTTTCATGCCGGTGTCTTTCATATTCATCATGGAATATTTCTTACTTACAAGATTCAAACTAGAGAAATGCATAATGATATTTCTGACCTTATTATTTTGAGGACACGTGGGGTCACGGGTAGGGTGAGGAAACCGTGGATGCTTATGTATATAAGATGGAACCTCTAAATCCCAGGATAGTTGAATGTTAATGTTGATGGGGTGGCTTCAGGTGCACCAGAACCCTCTGGTTATACTGGTATCTTTCACACTCATGGGGGTCTCATTAAGGGAAACTTCATTCACTTCATTAGGAATGGATATGAAATAGAAGTTTAGTTTTGGGCTATGATAAAGGTGATCTGATATGATGTACGCTATGGCTGGAATACTTTATAGCTATAATTAGATTCTTCTGTTGTTGTGCAAATTCTCAAAGGATGATCAAGAAATGTTCCATGGAGAATGTTGGTATCTATGATTTCTTGTATTCGTCTTTTTGAATTGATTTCTCTTAAGTGGCCCATGTTTATATAGTGGGAAACAAGGTTTCTAATTCTCTCTCCAAGAGAGCACTTGTGGTTGTCAGTTCCAACTATACCTTTGTTTTACCAGACTAATACATTAGGGTTGAGGAACATTGTCATGCTGATTTATATTCTTGTCTTTATACCACCTATTTTAAATGTATTTAGCACTTTACTCTTTTTTAATAAAATTTCTTTGGAGTAGGATCATCTACCTCCTGAACCTTTTGGCTAAAATAAAAATATTTATTACTTAAATATATTTATTATAATTTTATAATTATTTTAGTATATAAATATTAATTTAAATATACTTATTATTTAAATATATTAATCATTTAAATATATTTATTGTAATTCATTAATTATTTTAATATATATTTAGTAATTTAAAATTTTATAAATTAATTTTTTTTAAAATTATATATATATATATATATATGAATTATTAAAAAAATATATTAATATATCATATTTTTATTAATTATATACATGCATTTTTAATCAATGTATATAAACAAACATTATTATTTGTATATAAATAAGGTATTCATTTGATGGCGCCACACTCTCTTGGTTGCCCGCTCTGGGCGAACTAGGGTTTCTTGTCCTGCATCTTTCCTTGGAATGTGCTTCCTCCTCGTCCTTCACGGTGGTTTCTCTCTAATATTACTTAAAGACTTAACCAACTCATTTATCAACTTGATTCATCTGTTTCATTCATTGTTGGATTCTTTTGTGACCTTCCATTTGTTCGCATCCCTAAATCTATTATTGATATGTGCTATATTGGATTGATTCGACGCCTCTGTGTGGATTCACAGGCAGCAGTGGTTCATCCAATGATGCTCGTTCGATGGGAAGCGGTGTCTCTCTCACGAGCGGCGGTTTTCAGTAGTCCGGTTGTGGTGTTTTCTAATGCAGACTGGGGCCATGCGATGGTCTCTGGTGTTGTAGTTGCTTGACGATGCTGGTAGGATGTTTTTTGTGGATCTCTGTTTGCAGGTCTCTAGAGTTGATGACTTGTTTGGCAACTTGGTTTCATTTCACCGGTGGTGTGGCTGGTGTTCAGTCTGTACTTACCTTCTGTTGGTTCTTGATTGCCTACTATTTTTTTTCCTTGTTCACCTGGTTGTTGGTGTTCTTCGGGTGGGTGGATCAAAATAGAGATAGGTGTGTTGATATCTTTCATTCAGTCCTCTTCCCACATTTCAAAGTGGGATGAAGGATTTCCTTGACTTTGTTGTGTCACCAGCACGAAACAATTCTTGGAAGGGGGGCTATGCATAGTCATTGGCAGTAGTCTTTGTTACATTAATAGACAGGGGGTGACGAGACTTTTGGTTTGTTATTATTGTGATGTTTGTTTTATATTTGACATTTGGATCCATGTAAGGCCATTGTGATCTGGTTATTTTGATGCTTGCATTTGGTCCATTTAAGGGGTTCCTCCTTTTCCCAATCTTAAAAGGAGTTATGTTTCTTTTTGATGTTCAATAAAAGGGGGCTTGACCCTCAACCTTTTAAAAAAATATATGTGATAATTTTATATATATTAACAATATTTTTTATTAAAAGTTTTTATCAAAGCTAACAATAATCTTGAAAATGATCCACATTTATCAGTGCTAAAAGTAGTTATGATAAATGTTATACCTTTATCATAATTTTTTAGCATTGATAAATGATACCTTTATCATTATTTTTAGCTAGCGCTAATATATGTAACCCTTTTATCAGCTATTCTTGTTTAACACTGATAAAATTAGGCCCCGTATTAATAGCAATTTTGGGTGGTGTTTGATTGTCATGATAATTTTAAAAAATGATTTGTGATTCATTTTTTATCTATATGAATTAATCTCATGTCAATCTGACAAATGATGTTGTAGGTATGACTAAAAATGAATGTTTTTAGTTTTTAGTTCAAAACGAGTGTTCCATACTCAAAATTGACCAAATGAAATCAGATTATGGTGATACACCATCATGGAATTATGTGATTCATTTTTTTAGATTGAAAATGATTGGCCCACTGATGTAGTAATAATTATGAGTTAAAATAAAGTGAAAAATAAAAAAATAAATGGACAACATATCTAATGTGGAAAACCCATAAAATAGAAGGGATAAAACCCCATAAAAATAGAATTATTTCTATGGGTAAAAGTGGGTACAAACTCCCTCACTTTTATAAGTAGAAAACCCTCATAACATCTCTCTTAAATAATGTAGAAATAAACCTCACAAAATACCACATGTGTAGATGGTGATTGAGATTGAAGCTGAAGATGATGAGATGCTGAAATCATTGGAGGAGAACCCCCTTATAGGATGTATCTCCCCCTCCTCCTACCTTCACCCATTGGAGGTTTGGGGGGGGGGTTGGCCACCATCCCCCAACCAACCAACCAGCGATGCCTACCTCCCTTGACAGTGAATGGTGGGGCACCATCCAAGAAATGATCAACCAACATGTCTCCCACATGGAGATTGATTGAGAATCAATCTCATCTCCACACATCATTTCTATCTTCCAAACATGTCTATCATGTATATGTGATGATAATCAAGGATATGCACCATCTGAACTTGTTAGAGTCAATCACCTTCATCCAGAAATCTTCCATATTTTTTTAGTGTGGATTTTATGCATTTCAACACTAATTTAATCTACCATATCTCATAAAAATTGATACTGAACCCCAATGTGCTTCATCTTAGAATGAAAATTTGGATTCCTTGCAATTTGGAAGGCACTATGACTATCACAAAACAATAGAATCTACTCATGTATATTCGAGAGATCCTCCAACAACCTTCTCTTTCAAATTTCCACTTTTCAAGCCTATATATCTTTCATGTATTCCTACTCAATAGTGGATAATGTTACAGCTAACTGTAACTTTTAAATCCATCTCACTACTCCTTTGGAAAGAGTAAGCACCTAACATGTAGTGGATTTCCTCTGGTCAAAATCAACCACAAAATCTAAATCAAAATAGCATCTAATAATAAAATTAGATTCTACATAACATAATATAGCATCTGGGGTTTCCTTAATGTATCTCAAGATCCTCTTCACTGTGCACCAAAGCTCCCATCATAGATTATTCATTTACCAACAAATTTCTCCCACTGCATATGAAATATTTGTTCTAGTAAAATTTATAGAAAACGTCACCCCCCCCCCCGCCTCACTATTGATGCATATGGTACTCGAGGCATCTTTTTCTTCTTTTCTTCACAGCTGGGACTCATCAGAGAGGATAACATGAAATTAATGAGAATATGGGTATATATTGTCTTATATTCTTTCAAGTTGATGTGTTTCAAGACTTTATATAAAAAATTATTCTTTGAAATCCATATATTCCCATTATCTCTATCTAAATAAATCTACATCCCAAGAATCTTGTTTAGTGGTCCCAAGTCCTTCATATCAAACTCTCAAGCCAGTAGTGTCTTCATCTCCTAGATCAGATCATTGTTGGGGTCTACAAACAACATGTTGTCCACATAAAATAGAAGAATGGTGAAATGTCACCAACCAAACACCTAAAATATGCACAAGGATCTTAATAACGTTTTCTGAATCAAATTCTCATAATATACGAATCAAATCTCTTATACCAAAACCTCGATGCCTACATGAGACCATACATATATTTTTTCAACCTTCAAACCACTTTCTCTATTATTTATTCTATAAAACATTATGGTTAGAGAATATAGATCTCTTTAAGAAGATATCTATGTATAAATTAAATATACACATACAGCTACTATATATGTAAATTGTATGTAGCACACATCGCCAGAACCATCAAAATAGTCATTAATATAAAAACAGGAAAAAATATTTCATTTAAATTAATACCTTCTTTATGAGAATATCTTTTGACCACCAGTATTGCACAAAATATTTTCACCTGGTCATTTCTATCCAACTTGATCTTAAAGACCCATTTTATTCCAATAGCATTACTTCTATGAGGTAATGGAACAAGATCCAAATTCTTGTACTTGTTCAGGGTTTGAAGTTCCTCCTGTGTTTCCTCCATCTATGAGAATACATCTAGAATCTAGGTCACCTCCAAAAAAATATGGTTATCTATCCTCCATCAATAATTAGTTTGAAATATTTCTCTCAGTGATATATTTTGTGTGCCATATTGGTGCTCTTTTCTCCCGAGTTGACCATTGTGGTCCAGACTCAACTGATACTTGACCTTTATTATCCGGTAATGCCACAGAGGAAACTGGTTCTTCCCTATATTTGTCCTCTAATTTTACTGTTTTAGATTCTATATTCTCTTTCTCCATGTCTTGATCAATTTTCATTTTCACTTTTTCTTCTGCAAAAAATGTTATATCGATTGATGATAGGTTTGAAGGCATTGGGGTCCCACAAATGACCCCCCTTTACACCATTAGTATCCCCTAAGAAGATACATTTACTAGATATTGAATCCAACTTCAGTTTTTCTTGGTTATTAAAAAATGCATATAGATACTTTAAAAAGTATGTAACTAAGAATATTTATTGGGTTTATCATTCCACATCTCCATCGGTGTCTTCAAATCAATCGCTATTGAAAAAGATCAATTGATCACACAACAAGAAGTATTCAATACTTCTGCCCAGAAAGTTTTGGAAATTCTTGAAGTATTCAACATCACCCTTTTATCACCCCAATATATTATCATATAATTTCCTTTTAGAATAAATTTAATTTTTTTGATACCTTACATTGCACATGACACCAGGTTTAAGTAAAACACTATTTATTCACAATTTTCACATTCAATTAAATTCTAAACACTTAAAAAAAATTTATATAGTGATTTAATATCTTATTTATCCAATAAAATATTTTTACATTCATCAAATATATTTGATAGGAATAAAATAATAAGAAGCTCAATATTACACATAAAAACCTATATTTTTATAAAGGTAGTTTTACAACCTTTTGATGGCTATCTGATTTTAAATCCAAATTTTGTCACTATAATATATTTTATTTTAAAAAATAAACTTCTTATTTTAATGTGGAAAATAAAAAATTTCTTTGGTTTGATTTTTGGTTTTTTTTCTAAGAAGTATAATTTTTTATGAATAGTGAAAAATATTGCATTTTTATTCAAAATTGCATTTTCTTCGAATTTATTTATATAGATAAATTTTGTTTTGATTTGTTTTTAAATTTAAATTAGATCAATTTTTTATCAGTTAATCTAATTTTTATCATTGAAATCAAGTTCACATTGAAAATGGATATAAAAACATTGAAAACATTTGAATGTTTTTACTTTAAACCATGTTTTCTCATTCCATCAATGAGATTATTTTTTAATTAATTTCTTCCAATTATATATTTTGAATTTAGAAAAATTAATTCCATATTTTGAATCATAAGTTAAAAATTATGTAAATTGTTCCCTTTTATTTTGGGATAATATGAATAGTAACTTTAGTAATATTTTTTATTATCACGGCTAAGGGTAAATCAGGTAACTAAAGGTAAATATTATATTATAAATATTATAAAATTACTTTAGCACTTGTACTAAATTAATTGGATGATTTGTTCTTGACTTGAATCATCCTTGAACAAAACTTATGACCTTTGGATGCCACATAAGTGTTATTATAACATTTATAATATTTTATTTAAAGTAATGATAAGGATGTCATAATCATGTTTCTCATAAAAATAACAATTTTAATATGTGGATATACATGTGATATGTTTTATTATAAATAGTATTTAGAAATATAAAATGATTACCAACATCATGGTAATTTATTTATAATTTTTAGGAAATAAATTATTAAATTATATATCGACACATTGATGATGTGGTAATTTCTTCATTAATAGAAGATTCAAATAAATGATATTAAAAATATTAAAATAAATATAATTTTATATAATTAATGTCATCCATGAATTTTATAGATTAATTTTTCATTTTAGTGATAATTTAAGGAATTTGTTTAGAACTTATCTTGCTGTTATGATATTCTTAAAAAGTAAACTAATGAATTGTCTCAAAATTGCCACTAGATATTTTAAAATAAAAAATATTTTATTAAGTGATATTAAATTAATAAAAATACCGAATTTTACCAAATTATTCTTATAAGTATTAACGTCATAAATGACTCATTAATTGGTATTTTTTCATCTTTTATTAATTATATTAACCCACATACTCCAGATTTAATGATATCACGGTACAAATTAAAAGGAAAAAATAAGGGTTAAAATGAAAAGATAATAATAAAAAATCAAAACATGAATAATTTTTATTTTATGATTGTATTTCGACACATACTCATCCTAGTTTCTAAATAAATCAGTTTTGGACCATTTGTAAAAGAAAATTAATTTATATTAATTTAATATTTTGAGAGTTTCCAAGAGATCCCCTCCCCTCTCTTATAATAGAGCACATATACTTCTATTTTCTTCACATATCTAAATCCATTTGGATCTGAAAAACTCCATCAAAAAATCCTTAATAATTATTTCCACTAAACCTAGAATCCTTCATTTTGAAATAAATCCATCTAATGAATCCTTTTGTTATAAACCAAAAGGAGTTACCCAAAAACAAGGCAATGTTCTTCAACAATAGCTTTAGTTTAATTTCTATCCTCACTCATTAATTTCTTATTATTTCATGTGTTCATAATTAAAAAAGTATCGTAAATTTACTTAGATGTTTTTATATTTAGTTTTTGGACTACACTTACACACAATTTCATCTAATTAGTAACAAATATACTATTTCTATGTACAGAAAACTACTGTTTCATGAAACAATGATTATTCACTTTTCATTTATTATCTATGATGGTGGGAATTATAATGGAAAATATATTTATATATGTTTTATATTATATTTAATATTTATTAATTCTTATGTAATTATTTTATAACACATATCCTAATGCCTTCGATTCTATGAAAATATGATTACATCATTTGTGGAAGTCTGGACTACTGCCTCCTTAAAGAGATGTGATTCGTTCACACTATACACGGAATGTTTAAATAATGATTTTAATAAAAATATGTGGTTTATATGACCTATATATGACACTATTAATTATAATACAAATATATATTATTTAATTTTCATTATTTTAATAAAGAAAAGAAATGAAAGTAGCGTTTTTGCGTACGTTCATCCTACCGTCTCCATGAACAGTACATTTCATTTCCTATCTCCAAATTTTATGCATTTTTATAACTACATATGTAAGGAATATATATTATATTTACTTCATGGTTTATATTATGGATATATTTAAATCATGATCTATGTAATAGAAACAACAAATAACAATTCATAACATACTAAAGTAACTAGGCAATTAACACCCAAAATAGTGAACGTAATGAAAGATTACAAACCAATAAGAAACAAGATATCATAAGAGAATCATATATGATATTATAAATAATAATGTGGTTATATAATAAGTTAGTAAAATTATTTAAAACATTATATATGGGGTTGAAGGGTGTTCACCCATAATAAAATGCAACGTAATTGTTATTTCACAATATCATTATTATCAGAGATTGTTTACACGTAAGTGTTTACTGAGAAATATTTATCATCCAAATCCATTATTCTTAAAATATAATGCCCTGACCCCATAAGCCCAGATCTAGTGAATTATTATAATAGCTTGACTTGATTACTAGGAATCAAGTCCTAGAGGACCAATCAGTTTAGCAGTACTAGAAAATAGATTACATACATGAACTTTACATTACAATTTCTAACATAAAACATCGCATAAATAATCCTTTGATAACACCATTATTCCCTTAGATTAAACCTATATATAAATCATAATATACTTCTTGGCATCCTAGGAAAATGAAACATAAGAAATGGTTGAGCCCAAATGCTCAGTAAGGATAAACAATATAACAGAAGATATCATAAATAATCATAAACTTTTATGGAAAGGTATGAAATTGAAACACAACCCCTTTAAACATTTAATTCAGAATAATATAGCAAAGATAAATAAAATAATTCCATTTACTTGTTCACATGGATATTCTACTAGTCGAATAATAACATGTAAAATTAATAACCAATCTCATAATAATCGAATGCATAATGTTAGACATATTAACCACAAAGTCAAGGCCTCCTGCCAAGACCATAAATATAAATTTTTTCAAGGCATTGTGCCAAGAAACTAGTTTTTCTCATGAGAACTATGATGTATCAAGGGGTAATAGCGGTATATGACCATCACTTACTACGTTCTATACATTCCTCATAAGAAAATGTTGAAACATAATATAAATATTTATATTCAAAAAAGCGTATGAAATGTCTATACTTTAACCATAAAACATGAATGGAATAAAAATAACACATCCATGGTCAAAAATATCATAACTCATTCAATACAATATGGAATATTTTATTATAATAAAATAACCTCAATAAAAAATAATATCTTGTAAAGGATGTTGACATAGTTGAAAATGATCAGTAAAACTCTTTGAGAGAAATATCCTTTTTTCATGAAATCATTTAAAAGTCAAAGTGTAAATAATGGAAGTTATTTAAAATTGATTTCTGAATAAATGTTTCTCATACAACTTTGAAACTTTTTAAAGGAATTAACATTTTAAAACAATGATGTCCATATAAGTAAATCCTTAAAATCATTTTGAAAACATGGGTATTAATTAAAAATATTTAGAAAAATATATCATTAAAACATTTAAAATGATGATCCTGCTAAAGATTATCTTCAAAAAAACCATAAAATATTACTTTCAAAAACATTTTTATGAAACATGTACATGGATGATAAATATTTCCCATTAAATACTTACACATAAACAATCTCAAATAATAATAAGATTGAATAATTAACCATTACCTTGTACCTTCCTCTAGTCGATGTTACGTTTAACCTCATGTATAATGACCATATTATGTTATTAAATTATACCATAACCATATTGCAATTTATGATAAGATACTTGATTTATTTATGGATTTATAATACCCATTTAATAATAATTTCTATGTTAAAATAACCTTTCAGGTAATAATCACTTTCTTTATCGTGCTTGTTTTAATTTGTTATTCTTGATCATATCACTTATATCATGATTTAATTTCTTCGAGAATATAAAAAATTAATTATGTATAATATATATTCAGAATATAAATTTGCATAATAGATAGATATATGAAATGGAAAGTACCATTTATGGAGACGGTTGGTCGTACATACGCATAAACGTTGTTTATGTTTTCATATCGTATTAAACGGAAGTAAGTAAATGAGATATATGTAAATACACACACACACGCACAGATATATATATATATATCCAGTATCATTATTATGTCATATATTACATACTTATTAATAATATATATTTTTATAATCATAGTTGAGTGGAGAACGTGGAAATGAATCTCATCGAGTCGTGGAGCCAGTAAGTTGTACGTACACATAAGCAACAATATCATTCTATTGATGGAGAAATAATATGTAATAGTATGTTATATTATATATAAAGAATCATTAACATGTTATATTTATTATTTACAACAATTATACTCATTATTATACCAATCGAAAGAATGAAGTGTTGAATAACAAACTACGCCACGACGTGGAGACGATAAGCCATACATACGCACGTATGGTGACTTTATCATTCTTAGTATGGATTGAATAATGAATATGGTTGTAAAATTTTTATAATAACATATTAGTATGAATAAGGTACTTGATTTATTACTTTTCTATGGAAACAACAAATAAAGGGGAAGTGGAAGAAAAAAAGAACTTTGAATGAGGTGATGAAATAATTACCTCTTCTTCGGGTTCTCCCTTTTGATTTGACGAAAAGGGATCCTTAGGTTAGTATTATGATAAAAGTAAGGACTCTAGGTTTATGTGAGGGTAGTTGGGAGAATATTTGAGTAGGTTTTTTCCGAACCAAATGGACTTGGAGGTGTGAATTTAAGAGAAGGGTAATTACCCATTTATAAGAGAGGTGATGGGAACTTTAGGAAATGCTTGAAATATTAATTTATTATAAAATCATTTTCGGTTTCTAATACCTAAAAATGGATTTAATTCAAGTATATGGTATTTATGGGTCGACATAATCTCATACAATAGGTTTTATATAAGTTTATGTCACCATATTAACCTTATCTTTTAGATTTAACTCTTAGTTAAATAGTTTATGTTTTACCATGTCTTCTTGTATTTTTATATTACATGGTTAATATAGTTACGATAAAATTTCAATATAACCTAAAGTGGTTAATTAATTAAATATATAATATTATATAAGTATTTTGTCTGAAAATTATATTTTTAGGAATATTATATCATTTAATAATATATTATTTATTTTAAAAACACATTTATGTCAATTTTAACATTGTTTAGTATTTGGTTTTTTTGAAAGTAAAAACAACTTGATCACTTCTAAAAAAATACCTTGAATCATCCCTGACATGTCATATTAACCTAGAAAATTAATTTATGGGATCAAAATTTTCAATTTACATTTATTTTAAAATTTATAACATCAATCATTTTAATCTTTCATCAATAAGATAATTATTGTATCATCATTGTGTCATAAAAAAATTAATTATTTAATGTTTAAAAATTATAAATAAACTACCATGATGTAGGAATTTTTTTTAAATTTCTAATTATTATTTATAGTCTAATATATCTTATTTCCAACCCTATACAAAAAATGGTTTAGTTATTAAACTTTGATTTTAACACTTTTAACTCTTCTTTAAATAAAATATAACCAATTTCCTAATCTAAACCAAATGAATCAAAATGATATTAATTTTCTCCTAAGGATGATTTATGTTGAAATAAACTTATATAATATAATTAGGACATGTTTTGGGGTAATTTTAATATTATTTTTACCTTTAATTACTTTATTTACTTTTAACTGTGGTAAATAAAATTCAAAAGTTACTATTCATCAAAAGATTATTTTCATCCTATTGAACCAGATTTTACTTACTGATGTCAACCATGTCTCTTATATTTTTTAAATTCAATTCACATAAGTGGTAAAATTACATTTTATGCAAATTTTCAAATTTACCTAGAAGGTGGGTAAATGTGCCTAGAAGTTGGGTAAAAAGTTGTTAAAAAGGTTCAATAAAATTTTATATATCTAATCTTATTATTAAATGACTCCAATGAATTACATTGTATTAATATTTGTATTATTTATCTATTTTGATTTTAAGATAAATTTTTAATTAAGAATAATTATTTAAATGAAAAAGTTGGTTTGCATGTACTATGCAGTATTTTTCACTATTCATCAAAAATTAACTATTTTCAGAAAAATACCAAAATTTCACCCTAAGCTAATTTTGATATTTCAAATTAAAAAATGAAGTCCATTTTCTCAAATTCAATTTTTAAGAGTCTATAAAAGTAATTTTATTATTTTTCACAAAAGGACATAAAAAGTAGTTCTTTTAAGAAAATAACTTTTTTATATATATAAATATTTTAACAAAACTTATACATTTCCTTATAAATATATTTTATTTATGTAAAAAAATTATAAATAACATTTAAAATTTATATGTTACTATTCATATTACAATATTGAATTGATAAATAAATACATCATTTCTATAATTATATTATTAATGTGTTGTTTTGCAGAAACTCAGTCTTGCGTAGAACACAAGCCAAGCTAGTGTTGCGTACAATATAAGCAATTAAATTACTTTAAAGAGATATATTACTATGAAATCTTGGGGTGTTACAAAAAAAATTTCCAAAATATTTTCACTATTATCCTATTTAAATTTAAATTCTTTTATCAAAGTTGAATTTTTATAAAATGTTTTGAAAGGAATCTTTCTGTCATTGTCCAAACGACGTACTCTCTGCCATTTGGAAACAAATATAGAAATAATGTTTATTTTTAACTTATACAACATTATTGGATTTTATTACCATTATGATGCCTTGATGTTTTGAAGCTTCCTTTACCAGTTTACAATTTTTTAAGTAATTTTTTATTCTTTTATAAGTTCACAACTTTTAAAGAAATACTATCAAAGTGGTATGGGACACTTTGAAATATTTTAAAATTATTTTCTTCAATAATTTTTCAAAGAAATCATTTATATTATTTTCATCTATGTCCAAATTCACCGTTCAATCATATTCTTGATTGAGGCTGATCTCTTATGATATAATTTACCATATTTCATTGAATGGTTTATGATTTTGGTTATTTGTGTATACCATTAACGATTTATGGTTTATGTATTTACATTTTTTATGCTAATTTTAAATTTGAATGTTTATGTTTATATGTTTCATCACCCATTTCATATGAGAAATTAATCCGACTTAGTAAGTGATGGGTGGGGGCCATTATATCCCCTTAATGCATTGGTAGGTCTCATGAGACAAACTAGTTTGGGTTTTTATCTATTAAGTAAGATCCCATATTTTTTTCGAGTATGAATCTTATTAAATTCTTGATTAGGATGTTTTTTTCAATTTAATTCATGGCTTAAATTAATTATAAAACATGAAAATTTATACCCCTTGTAAATTTCCTTCACCACATGTAGACATTTCATGAAATAAAATTTTACCACATGTAATTATATTTCACCATGTGAAATTGGATTTCACCACATGTCATATTTTATCAGGTGAAATTAAATTTCACTACGTGTAAGATTTCACCACATGTAATTGGATTTCACCACATGTAATTTTCAATTAATGTTTTGATGAGATTTATTTTGTAAAAATGGGAAATAAGTTAGAAATCATTACATGATGTGAAATGATGATTCACGCCATGTAATAGTCACACCAATATATTTAAAAAACATGTTTCTAGCATCACATAAACCCTCTGCACCCAATTTTCTTTGTTGTAGACCCTCCGCACACCACCATCTTTGACCAAAGATGTCATGTACACCTCCTCCTTAGACCAAAACCCCTCCATGAATTTTAATCTTAGACCAAAGAACCCATTTAAACCTTTATCCTTCTTATAGGTCTTCTACCATTGATTTCTGGAAATCTGATTCGATCTGTCAATGATCTTGCTTCAGATTTTGGATATCCAAACCCGTATTTTAAAGGTATTCCTTCCAGTTATTAATCTGCTTCTAGATTTGTTTCTAACAGATTATCTGGTTCTTTTTTAGATGAATCCATTAGTAGATTATTATAAAAAACATAGATAATTTTTCAATAGTTCCTCCACTTTTGGGGAGTCGTATTTAAATCCTATTCATCGACGCATTCTTGATCGATTCCACTTCAAAATGGGATTATCCATTGGAAAGCATTTTTCATTGTTCTATAGGTAGGTTGTCTAAAACTCAAATCCCATAGTCTTGATTACATTTATGTTTATGTGATTTTAAAATTTCAATCAGATGTTTAGAAATAGGGTACATGATTAAATTAATTTTATTGGTCAATTATTTAATTAAGGGAAATATGAAATAGGGATATTGGAATTTTAGATCTTGAAAATTAATTGTTAAATTAATTAAGCAGTTATCAAGATTGTTTAACTTGATTAATTAACTATAGAATTAATTAATGTGAATGGTTGGGATTTTGAATTAGGGATTTAAGATAATTAATTGTTGAATAAATTATTCTTAGATAGAGATTATTGAGATTGAATAATTAATTGACGAATTAATTATTGTTATATTGAAGTTATTGAATAGGGATAATTAATTGTAGAATTAATTATTGGAGATTATTAGGTTTATTATATTGTTTGCGATGTAAAAATTAACTGAGGAATTAATTGTGTTGGTTGAATTAATGGAGATGGAATAATTAATTAATGAATTAATTTGTGATATTGAATTGTTTGAGATGAAATTAATTAATTGATGAATTAATTAATGAGTGTATTGTGATTGTTTAATTTTTCAATTAAATAATGTGATTAATTAATTAGAGAATTAATTAATGTGAATAGTGTGATAATTTAATTATTTAATTATATAATAGGATTAATTAATTTCCGAATTAATTAATGTGAGAAATGTGATTATTTTATTTTCGTATTAAATATATGATTAATTAATTGAAAATTTAATTAATGGGAGTAATTTGATTATTTAATTGTTTAATTAAATAATGGGATTAATTAATTAGGGAATTAATTAATGTGAACAATGTAATTTTTTAATTTTGGGATTAAATAATAGAATTAATTAATAGCTGAATAAATTAATGTGAACAATGTGATTATCTACTTTTTGAATTAAATAAATGGATTAATTAATTGACAAATTAATTAATGGGAGTTATGTGATTATTTAATTGATCAATTAACTAATAGGATTGATGGGATTAATAAATTATTTAATTAATTAATGTGGTTTATGATATTAATTAATAAGTGTATTTATTAATGGAGATTTTTTTTGAAGCAATTGAATTAGTTAAATTAATTAAATTATGATTAATTAATGGGGAATATTGTGTTATTGTAATTGATATATAATTAGTTAATGAATTAATTATGATGTATTGATATTTTTGAATTAGATAATTAATTTCTGAATTAATTATAAGATATGGAGATACATAATTTGAGGTAATTAATTGTGGAATTAATTATGAGATATTGAGAATGTTGATTTGAATAATTTATTGTGGAATTAATTATTGGATTTTGAGTTTGTAGATATTGATTAATTAATTGATGAATTAATTAATGTGATTGAATTATTTAAATAATTGGGGAGTTAATTAAGGGTAATTATGTGAAAAACTAATTGTTGAATTAGTAATGGAATTGGAGGATAATTAATTGTTCAGTTAATTATCGAATTGTTCAATTATAAATAGTGAATAATTAATTTTTGAATTAATTATTGGACTTTAGGTTGTGAAATGATTAATTGATTATTTAATTAATTAATGGAATTGTTGTATTTAATTAATTGTTAAATTAATTAACATAGTTGAAGTGACCAATTAATTGATGAATTAATTGAAGGGATTATTAAGATTAATAAATTGTGGAAATTGATTAACTAAATTGATGTGATTAGTTAATTTTTGAATTAACTAGAGTAATTAATGTGATTAGTTAATTGATGAATTAACTAGAGAAAGTATGAGATTAATTAACGATTTCTTTAATTAAAGTTATTGATATGCATAATTAATTGGGAAATTAGTTAAGTAGTTTCATGTGAAGACTAATTTTTCAATTAGTAGTGAGGAAGATCTGATTAATTAATTCATAAATTAATTAATGTGATATTGGGGTAAAAGGTTTAATGTTGATTAATCCTGCTTTATGTGATGATGTTCAATATCTGATAATGTGGTTAATGTTGATTAACCTTAATAAATGAGATATATGTGATATGTGTGAAATGTTGAATGGTAACATGCTTATTAGGAAAAAAATTATGAATGTTAACATGCTCATTCAGTTATAAATTATTAAATAGTGAATGGTAACACGGTCATTCAGCCTTAATTAAATGATGGTAACATGGTCATCCAAATTGTGTGATTAAATGGATGATAACATTGAAATTCATTTGTAAAATAAGGATGGTAACATAGTCATCCAAGATGTGTGATTAAATGAATGGTAATATGGTCATTCATTTGTCAAATAAAGATGGTAATAAGGTTATCCAAATTGTCTGATTTAATCATTGGTAATGTGGTCATTCATTGTAAAATCAGGATGGTAACATGGTCATAAAAATTATGTGATTTAATGAATGGTAACATGGTCATTCATTTTCAAACAATAATAGTACTATGAGATATGGCCTCACATGAGAATACTTCGAACTCAGACATGAGTCGATTTAGGTAATGAGACATTAAATCACCTTTGAACACTTCGAGCTTCATCATGATTCAACGAATGTATTAAGATATGATATTACCTTGGGAACACTTTGGTATCTGGAATAAGACGAAGCTGGTATTGAGGTACGGGCGTCATCAGGATCCCTAAAGTTAATGTAATTAAATAAAGAATAAATGACAATGTAATAATTTTTTATTTATGCATTGTACTTATTTATTTATAAAACATTATAAACTATTTGACTAGATTTGTTTTAGATACCATTGGTGGTGTCCTACTTTGTTGTACTCACACCCTACTAAGGCTGCCTGATTGGTACCCAAATAGACTATGTGTTTTCTAGATAGGTTAAGGGAAAAGGCCCTATGCTAGATGGTTGTGTTGGGATGGATCATGGATGAGGGATCCATACATTGTTTAGAACCCGTTTGGGAGATGTTAGTGTATTTACATTTGGGTTTGAATTTGACACTTAGAACGTACTTAGCATGGAATATCTATTGTTCATTTTTGATTCTCTATTTCCAATTTTGGCCATCATGTGATATTGGTTTTGTCTATGGTTATATATATGCTTCTTCTATTGTTTATTTATTTCCATTGGTGTATTACTCTAATTAAACAAATAAGAGGGTATAGTCCCCCTATGATCAATATTAGATCTTCGCTACTAGTTGTAAGCCTCTAGAGTATGGGAAGGCATGCCTGAGGTCATGTGACCGACTGGTTTGGGGAACCGTTGGGTCGCACCCGAACCGGGATGTTACAAAGTGGTATCAGATCTCCAGTTTTCTTTCTTCCTATTTTGTTTAACTATTTGGGAAAGGTAGAAATCAGGTTAAGAAGAGTTGGGGATTGGTTACGAGCTCATTCATGGGACTAATTTACCCATGTACAGGGGAGAACCCATGTACTCAGGGGTGGGATTGTTGTTATTGTTGTTTGCATTTATATTTGAATGTTATTTCACATTGGGTGATGCACTTGTTGAGGGATGTGGTTATTGTTTTTGAGATTTGTTGATATTGAATCGTGGCCCTATTTGGAATGATATTTGATCTTTCATACTTCATTATAGGCACTCATGGTTTTTTTGACATTCATCATTATTGGAATGCATTGAAAAACAGGTTTTTGGTAAGTTATTGAACTTGACCTATTTTTCCTTTCTTGTGAAATTGAAATGAAAATGGTTCCAGTCATGAAATTGAGAAAGGTTTTAAAATGATGTAAAATGATAATAATTAGGTGTCAAAATTATAAACCTGAATAATGAGAATGTGTTTACCCTTGTTACCTAGGACCTAGCAGTAGGATGGTCACAGGTAGTGATAGTAAATAAGTTTTGACTGTGTGGCAGAAAAAAAGGGGAATGATTTGAAATGGTTTTGTATAAATCCCACTGGATAATTGAGTTAATGGGTTGAAATGAGAATCATTTGTTTTATTTATTTTTCATTTCATATGGATGTAATGGGTAGTGAGAATGACCTAGTTCGAGAACTCGGTTGTGAGTTTTGTGTGGGACCATCTGGTTTTTGGTTTTACGGTGAGATTTTGGTGTGCAGGGAAACCTGAGACTTTCGATAGGATAAGATGTTTCCATAGTGTTAAAAAACATCAATTATGAAGGATAGGTGGAGGTATTCATTGATGAATTCTTAGTGTACATTTAATTAGTGAAGCTCATGTCCCCTACCTTGACATCATCCTAGGTACGCTGACAAAGCATTGGCATTACACCAAGCCACCTAAATGGTTTTTGGTTAGATATGGGGACCCTAAGAAATTGTACATATGAAGTAGTATATGTGGATCTAGATGTTGGATGGTACACCATCGATAGTTATAAATGAGGTTATTAAGAGAGATCATAGGTCGATGAATACTATAGGCAATGGGCCATGGTGGTTGAGTTACTTGACAAGTGCTTTTAATAATTCTCCAAAGGTGGAGAGCGATGTGCTAGTAGAAGGTCCCTATAGAATAACAATGGGTTGGAAGTAGTGGCATCAAAATGCCAATGAATAACCTACAAGGTGCATGCTTAAATTCCTCTGGGAAAGTCTTGGTGAACCTTAGAGGTGGTGGATGTACATCCTTTCCAAGTGGTTTTTGATGGAAAGTATAAGCGCTAATGTTGGATGGTTTCCTATGGTTGTTGGGATTAGTGAGTTGGGAAAACACATTGGAAATATTGTAGAAGTTAATCTTGAGACTGATGTGTCCTTTGAGAATAATATGATATATTTTTTGGGTCCCTATGGGAATGTGTTTAGGAAAAAGACAATGTTGACAGTTCGTGTGTGGAGGAAATATAGAAGATTTCAGAAGGAGACATGGGAAAGGGTGGCAGATATATAGGCTCTATGGCCAGATCTTTTTGAATCAAAATCTTAGAGAGGCTTGGGAATTCATCTTGAGGATGAGCTATTATATTGTGGGAAAATTTTAAGATCCCGGATTATTTTACAGGTATAAATATTTTTAAATTTTTGATCAAGATGGGTTGTTTTGAATTTAATTCATGGATTAAATTAATTAAAAACCGTGAAAATTTACATCCCAAATAATTATCTTTAACCACATGTTAATATGTCATGAAATAAGATTTCACCCCATGTAATTAGATCTCACCACGTGTAATATTTCACCATGTGATATTTTATTTCACCACATATAAGATTTCATCACGTGAAATTAGATGTCACCACGTGTAATATTTCACCATGAGTAATTGGATTTCAACATGTGTAATCTTCAATAAATGTTTTTTAATGCTTTTATGGGATTTACTTAGGAAAAAGAGGAAATTAGTTACAAATCATTACATGACATAAAATAAGGATTCACTTCATGTAATAGTCAAACAAAAATTTTTAAAAATATGTTTCCAGCATCATGTAAAACTGCCACACATGATTTTCTTCTCCACTGACGCTCAACATGCCACCATCTTCGACGAAAGACATCCCATTCACCTCTTCCTTGAACCAAAACTAATTTGAGCATTTCAATCTTCGACCGAAGACCCTCCACACACCTCCATCCTTCTTTTAGACCTTCTTCCCTTGATTTCTAGGTGCTTTCTTCGATCCGTAATTGATCTCAGGTTAGATTTTTCATATCTAGACCAATATTTTAAGGTATTCCATCCGATTATTAATCTTTTTTGGGATCAATTTCTAAGGGATTATCTATTTCTTGTTAAGAGTAATCCAGTGGCCGATTGTTATCATAGAGGTAGGGATTTTATCACCGCTTCCTCCACTTTTGAGGGGTCATATCAAAATCCTTCTCATCGACGCATTCTTGATTGATTCTGCTTCAAATTTGAATTATACATTGATAATAATTCCTCACAATTCTTGAGGTAGGTTATCTAAAATTTAAATCCCATAGTCATGATTACAATTATGTGTACGTATTTGTAAAATTTATATTATATGATTAGCAATTGTGTTCTTGATTAAATTAATAAAATTATTGAATTAATATATTACGGGAAATGTGAAATTTTGATATTAGAATTTTGGATCTTGAATGATTAATTATTAAATTATTATAGAGTTATCAAGATTATTGAACTTTATTAATTAATTATAGAATTAATTAATGTGAATGGTTGGGATTATGAAATTGTGATTTTAGATAACTAATTATTGAATTAATTATTGTGAGATAGAGATTGTTGATATTGAATCATTAATTGATGAATTTATTATTTTTATATTTATGTTTCTAATAGGGATAATTAATTGTAGAATTATTATTAGAGATTCGTATGATTATTAGATTGATTATGATAAAACAATTAATTAAGCAATTAATTGGGGTGTTTGAATTAATAGAGATAGAACAATTAATTGATGATTTAATTGGTGATATTAAATTGTTTGAGATGGAAACAATTAATTAATTAATTATTAATGAGTTTATTATGATTATTTAATTATTGAGTCAAAAAAATGGGATTAACTAATTAGATAATTAATTAACATGAATAATGGGATTTTTTAATTTTTGTATTAAATAATAGGAGTAATTAATAATCAAATTAATTAATTTGGAAAATGTGGTTATTTAATTGTTTGATAATTGATTATTTAATTAATGGGAGTTATATGATTATTTAATTTTTGAAATAAATAATATTATTATTTAATTAGAGACTTACTTAATTAGTATAATTTGATTATTTAATTGTTGAATTAAATAATATGATTAATTATTTTCTGAATAAATTAATGTGAGTAATGTGATTATTTAATTATTGAATTAAATAAATGGATTAATTAACTAATGAATTGATTAATGGGGGTTATGTGGTTATTTAATTAAGGAATTAAATAATAGGATTTGTGGGATTAATTAATTATTGAATTAATTTATGGGATTAATGAGATTAATAAATTAGTTAATTAGTTAATGGAGATTGTTGTGTCAAACCAATTGAATGAGTTACATTAATTAATTTCTGAATTAATTAATTGGGACCATTCTGTTATTATAATTGTTATACAATTAATTGAGGAATTAATTATGAAGTAGTGATATTTGTGAGTTGAATAATTAATCATTGAATTAATTATGAGATACTAAGATAGATAATTTTAGATAATTAACAGTTGAATTGATTATAGGATATTTGGATTGTTCATTTGAATAATTAATTGTTGAATTAATTATAGGATTTTGAATTTGTGGAAATTCATTAATTAATTGATGAATTAATTAATGGGATTGAATTTCTTAATTAATTATGGAATTAATTAAGGGTATTCATGTGACAAACTAATTGTTGAATTATTAATAGAATTGGAGGATAATTAAGTATTTAGTGAATTATCAAATTATTGAATTATAAATTGTGAATAATTAATTGGTGAATTAATTATTGGAAGTCAGGTTGGGAAATGATTAATTGATTGTTGAATTAATTAATAGAAGAGTTGTAGTTAATTAATTATTGAATTAATTAACATAGTTGAAGTGACCGATTAATTGATTAATTAGTTAAAGGGATTGTTATGACTAATTAATTGTGAAAATTAATTAATGAAATTGACATGATTAGTTCATTGTTTAATTACAAGAGTACTTAATGAGATTAATTAATTGATGAATTAACCAGAGAAAGTAAGTGATTAATTAATATTTGGGTTAATTAAAGAGATTTATGTGCTTAATTAACTGGGGAATTAATTAAGGGGTTTCATATGAAGACTAATTATTGAATTAAAAATGAGGATGATCATATAAATTAATTGATAAATTAATTAATATGATATTATGGTAAAATGTGTAATGTTGATTAATCCTGCTTGATGTTATAACGTACAATAAGTGATAATGTGGTTAATGTTGATTAACATTGATAAATGAGATACGTGTGATATGTGTGAAATGGTCAATGGTAACATGCTCATTCAGCCAACTATTAATAATGGTAACATTCTCATTCAATTATGTATTATTAAATGGTGAATGGTAACATGTTCATTCAGCCTGAATTAAACTATGGTAACCTGGTCATCCAAATTGTGTGAATTATTGAATGGTAATATGGACATTCATTTTTGAAATAAGGACCGTAACATGGTCATCCGAATTGTGTGATTTAATGAATGGTGACATGGTCTTTCATTAAAAAATAAGGATGGTAACATGGTCATCCAAATTATTTGATTAAATGAATAGTAATATTCTTATTTCTTTTTATAAATAAAGATGGTAACATCGTCATCCAAAATGTGTGATTTAATGAATGAAAAAATGGCCATTCATTGTGAAATAAGGATGGTAACATGGTCATCCAAATTGTGTGATTTAATGAATGGAAATAGGGTTATTCATTGTGAAATTATAATATTAATAATTTTACTCTAAGATATAGCCTCACATGATAATAATTTGAACTCCAAAATGAAGAAAATCAGGTACTGAGATATGATATCAACATTGACCACATCAATATCCAGCATGAGTTGAATTAGAATTAAGATATGATATTATCTAGGGAACACTTCGTGCTCTAGAATGAGACAAAGCTAGTATTGAGTTACGAGTGTCCTTTGGAACCCTGAAGTTAATGTATCTAAATAAAGAATAAATGATAATGTAATAAAAATTTATTTATGCACTATAAATATTTATTTATATAACCACATATACTATTTGACTGGATTTTTTTAAACACCAATGCACTACTATGTTGTACTCACACCCTACATGGGTTGTCTGATCAGTACCCAAATGGACTTTTCTAGACAGGTTAATGGAAAAGGCCATGTTCTTGATGGTTGAGTTGGGATGGAGCATAAATGAGGGAGCAGGAAGTGTTTCATGGCATGTTTGGGAGTTTTCAATGTATTTACAAATTCATTTTCATTTGACACTTGGCACGTACTTAGCATGGCATATCTACTGTTTGATTTTGATTCTGTATTTCCAGTTTTGGTCGTCTTAAGAAATTGGTTTTGTCTCTGGTTATATATATGCTTCTGTTATTGTTCATTTATTTCCATTGGTTTATTACTCTGATAAAACAAAAAAAGAGGGTATAGTCTCCCCATGATCGATATTAGACCCCTGCTGCTAGTCAGTAGCCTCTGGAATATTGGGAGGCACACCTAAAGACATGTGACTGACTGGTTCAAGGAATTTTTTGCTGGAACCCAAGTCGGGACATTAAATGTTATGTATGGTGTCTTAGTTGAATCTTTGACCGTATTTTTATGATGTCTAGAATTATGCATCCCCCCATTATGAGAATAATTATTGATATTCCATGTGATTATTCGACTAGTAGAATATCCATGGTTATGTTTTATTTCTCAGGTGATTATTTCATATGGTATTGTTTATTATTTCCATATTATTCTCAAGATTATATTTAAAGGGTCTATGTTTTAGTGATAAACCTTTTTAAGGTTTATGATTGTTTATTTATAATAGATTTCATTGTACACTTACCCTTTCTAAGCATATAAGTTCACTTATTTTTATGTTTTATTTTTTCAGGATTCCAAGATGTCTATTATGATAGATATCCAGGGCTATTCTAGGATAATAATCACATTATTAAAGGATTATCTATGTTTTAATTTATGTTTCAAAATTTAAATTAAGGTTATTGTATGTAATTTGGCTTCTAAGACTGCTAAACTAATCGATCATTTAGGATTTGATTCCTTGAAATCATTCAAATGTAATAAAATAATGCATTGGATATATGATTCTATGGTCAAGGAGTTACAGTTGGTATCAATTGAATTTTATCAGTAACATTGGAAACTAGATTTTGAAAACAAATATCAGGGAACATAACCCTAAGATATACTTTGATTTTAAGAACAGGAGAACATAATATAATTTTGGTAAGATAGAGATTATGAAGGTCTTATAAGAAAAGAATCTCAATCTGAATACTAAAAGTGGACGTGGTACTATCACAGATGGACCTATGGGTGATAAATTTGACAATGTGTGTTGGGCCTGACTCGGTATAACATAGTACACAACAATTAACCTTACTACGCACCGATTTGATACTCCCTGGGTATATGCTTAGGATAATTCATATTTTATTTGCAAACCATTACGAAGGATTTAAAAGTAAAGATGTCTCCAAAGATACTTGGTTTGTGATTCTGAGACTAGATAAACATAAATTTTTCAATTTATGTTATTTATTTTGATAGTTTTTTTTTATTTTACATTATGATATGATCTAACCTAGTGTATGGTGTCAATTAGAAATGGCACCTAGTAAAAGGAATGTAAACCTCACTGATGCATGTGATGAAAAGAGTAATAAGGATCATATATTTTATGGTCTAAAACCAATATTTCAAATGCAAATAGTCTCCCAATAATTCTCATCATATATATGAGTTCATAATATCATGTGATAACAGGATAGGTAAATAGTACTCTAACTATTATGGCTTCGGAGGGAACTACAGGGATAAGAGGTCAACTGGGAAAAAAAAGAAAATGGGGAAGAAGGTAAAGAAGTATTTTCCCACATATAATGATTGGGTAAATAATCACCCCGGTACTCGATCAAAAGTAATGGGAGTTCTCTACATGTTTGGAGAGAAATTCCACCTTTCTTGGGAATGTAAGGATAAGGAAAAGGTTTCTAATGTATAGTGCTTCAACTGCAAGGAGATGAGACACTATGCAAATCAATGTCTCATTCATGAGAGTATACCACAAAGGAGGATAATAGATCATGGTCAATATTATGATACTACCACAAATGAAGAGGAATGATTAATGTTCTTATGTTTTGATTCAATAATTATATCATTTGAGTATTTTTTCAATGATGTGCTGATTATAAGAATTATGGAAATATATAAGGATTGTACTATATTACTTTTTCTTTAAGGATTCGGAATCACGAAGATTTTTATAAAGGGTTTGATGGTGATCAAATATTTTGTATGTGAAAATAAGAGTTACATTAATTTTTTTAGTGAATTTGATTTTAACATTGATTTTTGGAAATTTTGAGACCTTTCTGGACAATTAATTTTGATAGAAGTATTTTGGATGAGTCTTAAGGTTAGAATGGATTATGTTAGACCTTTGATATTATTTTTTGAGTTTAAAATATTTATCTAATATTTAATATATTAAGTTTATTTCAGGAATTTTATCATAAAATATTTTTATAATAAAAGAAAAAATATGACCCATTATTTGGGCAACAACATGTCACATCCGACAAGGTCGTGAGACTTGAACACACAGACAAAGGGCAACAAGAGTGAATTACCTACCACTGGCCTTCATGATTTCATGGTTTATGTGACATATTTTTCATTAATTAAATTTTTTATATATTAATTATAATTTCATTTATGTAACATTCTATTATTAAGATAAATAGAATACTGTTGAATTTTATTATCTTTTGGAGAGAAAGATAAGTTTGTGGTAGAAATTGATTAAAGGATGATACTCTTCTTGTCATGTAAGTATGTTTACTTATGTTCTTAGTCTAATAAGTAAATTAATTCTTCAACTCTTAGGAAAGTATCTTGAAATTGATAATGTTATCATAGTACATTCTTCTTTAATGAATCAAATGGTCCTTTAAACAATCACATATTTATAGATTTATGATTGTTGACTTTCTCTTGGAAATGTTTTATATCAGTATTACCTAAAACATGATAGTTTTATTTCTTTTACATGTCCATGTTTTCATATATGTAACCCTAGTATGTGTGATCATCAGTGACCTCATTTCCATTTCCCTCTTATTAAGGGGATATTTTATTACCCCTATTTTCTGATATGGTTTTCCCACAAATAAATATTAAAGTATCAACATTTGATTTAAATAGTGCAATTTTAAATTATGAAGATGAAATTTATTGTATGAGGGTAGAATATATCACCCCAAGACTTCACCATATTTTCCTTTTGTAATAAATTTAATTTTTTTGAAAGCTTACAATGCACACATCACTAAGTTTAAACAAAACACTATTTAGTCACTTTTTCAGAGTCAATTAAATTCTAAACACTTATATAGAATTTATATAGTGATTTTATATTTTATATATCCAATAAAATATTTTTAAATTCATCCAATATATTTTATATTCATAAAATAAGAACAAACCCAATATTACACATAAAAACCTTTATTTTTATAAAGTAACTTTTACCACCATTTGATAGAAAACCTATTTTAAATCCAATTTTTGAAACTTTTATATATTCTATTTGAAAAAATAAACTTCTAATTTTAAAGAATAATATAAAAGTTTACCTTGGTTTAATATTTGGTGTTTTTTTGAGAAGTTTCATTTTTTATGAATAGTGAAAAATATTTCTTTTTAGTTCAAAACTGCAATTTCATCTAGTTTATTTAAATAGTTAAATTATGTTTTCATTTTATTTTAATGTATTATTATATCAAGTTGTTATCATTTAATTTAATTTTGGTCATTATATTAAATTTTACATAGAAATTGGGTATAAAAACATTGGAAACTTTTGAACATTTTTACTTCAGAAACATGTTTTCTCATTCCATCAATGATATTATTTTTTAATTAATTTATTCCATTTATATGTTTTGAATATGGAAAAATGGATTCCATATTTGTAATCATAATTTCCAAATTTTGTAAATATTTCCCTTCTATTTTTTGACAATATGAATAAAAAGTTTAGTAATATTTTTTATTACCATGGCTAAGGGTAAATCGGGTAATTAATGGTAAAAAATATATTATAAATATTATAAAATTACCCTAAAACTTGTCCTATATTAATTTAATGAGTGTTTTTATACCAAAATAATAATTGTTACAAAATTATGACCTTTGAATCCACTTGGGTGTGATTATGACATTTATAATATTTTATTTAAAGTAAATACAAAGATTTCATAATCATGTTTCTCATAACTATTAAAATTTTAATATATTCTTATATAAGAAATATGTTAAACTATAAATAGTCTTTAGATATATAAAATTCCTACCTATATCATGATAATTTATTTATAATTTTTTGGAAATAAATAATTAAATTAAATGGTGACATAATGAGGATCTAGTAATTGCTTCATTAATGGAAGAATCTAATAGATGATATTAAAAATATTAAAATAAATATAATTTGATATAATTAATTTCATAAAAAAATTTATGTATTAATTTTACATGTTATAGATAATTTATGGGAGTTTATTGGAAGATATCTTGTTGTTATGATATTTTTAAAAAGTCTTCTAATGAATAGTGTCAAAATTGACACTATTGATATTTTATAATAAATAATAATTTATTAAATGATATAAAATTCATAACAATAAAATATTTGTCCAAATTATTTTGATAAGTCTTAAAATTTCATTAATGGCTCATTAATTGGTCTTTTGGAATCTTATTTTAATTATATTAACCCACAAAATCTAAATTATATGATATCACGGTAAAAATAAAAAGGGTTAAATAAGGGTTAAAAAAATAATAAGGAAAAATAATAATAAAAACTTTCATAATGTTTATTGGATGATTTAATTTTGACCCCTTCTCATCCTATATTGAAAATAAATCAGTTTGGGACCATTTTTAAAAGAAAATTAATTTGTATAAATTTAATATTTTGAGAGTTTCCAAAAGCACACCTCCCCTCTATTATAAAAGGGAACCTTTACTTCTCTTTTCTTCACACATCTAAATACATTTGGTTCGGAAAAAATCTACCAAAATCTTATAAAAAATTCCATTCCTTCATCCCAAAATCATCCCTTTGTTCATAAATACATCCAAGGAATCCTTTTGGTATAAACCAAAAGGAGTTACCCAAAAACAAAGTAATGCTCTTCAAAAATCTCTTTAGATTTATTTATTTCCATACCATTCATTTATTATTATTTATTTTTATATAATAACATTAGTATCCTAAATATACTTAGATATTTTTATATTAAGCTTTCTACTGACAGTTACACACAATTCCCTCTAATCGATTACGAACATATTGTTTCGGAGTACGGAAAATTACTACCTCACAAAATGATGATTGTTCATTTTTTATTTATAGAATCTCATGGTGGTAATTATGAAAAAAATTATATTTATATATGTTATATATTATATTTTTTAATTCCTTATGCTTCTTAAATTATTTTATAACATGTACCCTTATGCTTTCTATTTTTTGTAAATACGATAACATCATTTGTAGAAGTGTGGACTACCACCTTCTCTAAGTGATGTGATTCATTAACACTATACGTGGAATGTATAAAGGATGATTTTAATAAAAATATGTGGTATATATGACATAGATATGTTACTATTATTCTTAATATACAAATATATCATTAATTTTTATTCTTTTAATATGTGGAAGAAATGAAAGTAGCGTTCATGCGTACGTACGTCTCCATTAACGGTACATTTCATTTTCTAATAATGATATATTGATCAGTCCTTCAGGATTTGATTCATTGTAATCATTTCAATGTAATAAAATGATGTGATGAATCATGGATTCATGGGTTGGGGCATTACTGCCCTTATTTTATCCAACGGGGTTTTGTTCATCCACACTACCACTCAATTCTCATGAGGAGTGTACACCATGGTGAACTATCTCTTGATGCATTATTATTGGAAAAAAGTATCAAACTACCAACTTGTATATTCTACACCATTTTTAGTCCTCATAAACTTGATCTTCTTTTCATATTCATGTTCATTCCATGCTTTAAATGTTTTTGAAGACTTCAAAAACATATGTCTTTTTCTTGATTGGGTACACCCAACATCTCTTGGAAAAATCATCACTGAAGGATACAAAGTACCTTGATCCTCCCTGGGATATAAATGTTGCTTTAAAAAAGTTGTAATATATCAACTCTAATATATCCTTTCTTCTTTTAATTGATTTCCTTAACTTTAACCTGGGTTTCTTGCTCAAAACACAATGCTCACAAAATGGTAAGGAAACCATTGTAAGCCTAGAAAACAACTTATGATCCAAAAGAATATTGAATCATTTTTCTAACATATTTCTAAGCTTCCAATGTCATAATATCATCAATTATTATATTGAGGTATTTGATTCCACAATTATATCTACCTCCTTGTACATTTCACCCATATGCATATACATGTTTTTTGATACCTTTTCCACCTTCATCAAAATAAGCGCACCCTTTATAATTCTAAAAATTCCATTCTTAGTGTGATTCTTACATATTTTGTCATCAAAATTTCCATTATACAATATGTTCTTCATTAGGCCCTTCACATGGCGCACTACTTGGATGGTCCGAACAATACTATCATGCATCTTCAAATTTATGGTACTGACTTGAACGATCTTCAAGGTGTGATCATTCCCCATGTAAAAAATTCCTTCTGGGATAGTTTCACACTTACTAAACAATTCTCATCAAGAAACCATGTTCCATGTTTCTCCGAATTAAATTATCCATGCATCTTTGAGATGATTCTTGCTTCCATCAGTCATCACTGCTTCACTGACTAATATATCAACATTTCTAGAAGTACTCGCCAAATTTCCCTGAGATATCTTTCCACTACAATTCTTATTCCAAAAATACTTCTTAATGTTCCCCTTATTTCCACAATTATAAAATGTTACATTATTCTTATTAATCCTTGATTTGGACCTTCTATGATGTTGGATCCCACTAGAACCATGCTCCATCATCCTTCCTCTCTCCATTTACAAAGCCTCTACTTGGTGTGAATTTTTTTATCTATCCTCTTTGTTCTTTCACTGGATTTATTCTTCAAGAACTGTGGTTGAAACATCATATATGAGTATCATATCCATCAGGTTATTGTTAATGATGTTGATGATGATTCCTTCATATAAATCTAGAAAACTCTGGAGAATAATCTCCACACATTCAGTATCCAAAATTTTATAGCTCAACATCGTGATCTGAGTGAACAGGGTATTGAGGTTGTTGATGTGGTCAATCATTGATGAAGGATATTTCATTGAAAAATTGTACAATTTTCTCTTTAGAAATTTTTTTTGTGAAGTGATTTGGCCTCGTATAGCTTTTTCAAATTATCCCATATTTCTTTCACCATCTTTTTCACTTCAATGTTAGATAGGACTCCATCTTCCAAATGCAAATGGATGCTGGCATTATCTTTATTGTCCATGTCATTCCATTTCTCATCTATCATGCATGTTGTCCATTCTCTAATTAAAAGTAGGTAATTATCCTTTCACATAACTCCTTACATCTTCCTTTTTCATAACAAGAAATTATCCCCATTTAATTTTTCGATCGTGAATTTTATCTCCATCTGGGCACGTAGTTAGTCCACAACCTCCAATATTTCACAATAGTTTATTTAATAATTCAATTTTTTTTTGATGTGAAAGACCATTTGAAGTCACAATCACATAACATAATTAAATTTATGAGAATTATTAATGCCCAAAAAGTGAACAACACTGGGCTAGAATCTTGAAATGATACCACTTGTTTAGATTCAAAATTACTAGCTCACTGGTGTAGAAATAATATTGAGATAAAATAAAGTTCACAATATAAAAGATAAATGCATACCAAATTTAACATTGAAAACCCACAAAATGAAAGGGGGAAAACCGTGGTCAAATATAAGGATCACTATAGGTAAAAGTTTTTAAAAACACCCTCACAATTATAAAAATAAAACCCTCATACAAACACTCTTGAATAATGGGGAAATAATCCTCACAAAATAACACACATATAATAGATGATTTAGATTAAATCTGAAGCTGATGAGATGCTGAAAACGTTGAGGGAGATCCCCTTTTATAGCCTGCATCTCCCCCATTCTGTTACCTTCTCCTACTAGAGTTTTGGTGGGGTTTGGCCTCCAACCACCTACCCAACTTTCAGCTATACCCACCTCCCTTGAAAAGGCATGGGGGGATCACTGTCCAACAAATGATCTACCAAAATTTGTAGCATGTAGGAATTAGATACATTTCAAACTGGAACATGGTGTGGCTGATATGGCCGTGTGTGAGTTTTTTCATTTTAAAGTTACATTTTAGTTTAAAATGTGTGTCACAAACTCAAAACTGAGAAAAAACATTTTGATTATCATGATACTTAAGGACAAAAACCCTTGATTCATTTACTACAAGTATTTTTTAACCCCACATACATATGACACATGGTGTGTGTTTTATAATCTAAAACTCATGTTTTTAGTTTAAAGGTCACATATTTTAGTTCAATGCATGCGTCACACACACAACAAAACTAACCGCATGGATTTTTATGGTACATCACAATATTGTTTTTATTTATGTTTTTCATTATCCATTTTATTTATTCATTATTATAAAATATTTTCTTTATTTATTTCTTTATTTAAGATTACTCAAATAATTTTTTTTTATTACAAGTAAGTTATTCATTTCAACAAGGTTGGGTTAATACTTAAGAATAATCTCCTACAAGTTGGATTAGTTATTTTTTACTTGTTTGGAAATTGTAATTATTTGTAAATAATTATACATTTTAAATGTAATTTTATTTTATTAGAATGTTTTGATATAAATTAATTTCTCATTAAAGAAGGGAGATATAAATATATTACTTATTATATGAAAATATTTTAATTTTTATGTCATAAATGTTTTTTAGGACTAATATATTTGTTGACAATGTGTGTTGTTTTTTAGGGGCACGTTTTAGCAGCTAACATAGATTTTCTCAATTGTAAAACTATCATCAATAAAAATAGGGTTTTTTAGTGTTATGTTTTGTGTTGATGATAAATTTTATCGGTGATAGTTTAAGCATTGATAAAAGAGGATATCTAATAATATTGTCCACAAAATCAATGCCTTTAAAATGTGGATAAAAAATTTGTGTAGGCTGATAAATTCTTTATATGCGATGGTGTATTTGGTTAGATTTCATTATTTTAATTTTAAAAATGATTACACGTCATGCAATTGATTAGCCAAAAAATGATAAATTTCCATTTATATAATCATTTATGTTCATTATTTTTAGTATTGTGAACCGAGGCCACCACTGATATCATTTGTGCATCTTTACATTGGAAATGGCTTGGTAAAAAAAGCCTCATGATCACCTCCAACTGTGATCCCCCACCCCAAAAAATTGGTGTCCACACACTATGCCATCATGCACATCCCGTTCTAGGATATACATGGTAATGCTTTCACTGCATTATTTCCTTCTCTCTAAAATATATCCAAACTATATATCTTTGTTACATTTATTTGATTTTATTCTTATTTATTTTTTGTAACACTATATATTATTATTATTATTAAACTTAAGTTTACATTTATTTATTATGATTATTATTTAAAGAGTTTCAATGAAGAAATTTCAAAATATATACATATATATGGAAATATCTAACTGAAAATTACTTTTTTTATTATAAAAACACTCTTAAGGGAAATTTGATAAACCAAGGAGTCTAGAATGTATGAAATAGAACAACTCACGGAACAAATTACAGGATCTTACCCTCCCAGCTGATGCTCCATGATAGAAGACTTCACCAAGCAGGACCCTTTATCAAGAAGTCTCATGCAGCAATGCACGAGCATGGAACCAATGGAGAAGCCATACCCTCTCATGAATCCAAATCTAAAAGGCTAGCATCGGTGAAGAATTCATGCTCTAGTACTCTTCTGAAGCATACCCAAGTAAAATTCTAGAAAATCATCACACAAAGAAACAACACAAAACGAAAAGAAGAACCAGAAGTTGTTGAATTTCTCCTATCCAAACCAACCATCAAAACTAACATAACCAAGGTCATTACAAATAAACTTGATTTTACCTGAATCTGGTTCCCTAAAAAGTTCCCAGGACAAAGAAGTGACCTGTATGGTAGGTGTATCTGTAATAAGGTCCTCTAATCCCATGGTCAACTTGTCCCATGTCAGAATATACTCCTCGATATTTATCTTCCCGTTGTTGAAAGCTCAAACTAAAATTGAGTCTTGTCTATCAATACAAGCATATTTATCCTCATTAAGAGTCAACTTTTTTGGTCTCCCCGTCATTTTATAATCTTCGTCTTCACTTTCATTAAGATACAAAACTTGCTCCACCGTTTCTTCTTCCGAACTCATGATCAAATACAGGTGTTGTTCAGCCACAACACCTGCCATTACATGATTATCCAACTGTTTTCCTTTCAATTTCTTCACTGATCATGTCTCCATAGGAAGGGGTAAGAAAGAGTAGCCCCTCCTCCCCTTTTGACTGCCCCCCCGCCCTTCCAAGGAGGGCTTGATCGAGATGCCTTCAAATTCCTGGCCCGCTTCGCTAGCCTAATTAAACACATTGACCAGTTGAGCGTCTGCATTGAAGCCCGCATCATGAGGTTTAGGGTGGTGCCCCTCGTGAACCTCCTTTAAAGCCACATCCTGAAAAAGGGAGTCTGGGACCTCTCTAACAGCACACTCCTGAGACCTTCCCTCCTCAAAAACCATTCCCGAGTCATCCACTTCGAGACACTGAATGATGTTGCACACCTGGACATTTGAAATGGGTTTTTCCAATTGCACTCCCACTCCTCTTAAGTCCTTTGCCCAGTCCAGATCACCTTCATCCATGGAAGCTCCATTATTGTTTTTTGCCTCTGCATCCTTGTGTAACTCCCAATCTCCTTCTATATTGGCCGCTTCCCCTGCCACCGTAATCTGAGTTGTCGAACCACTGCTTCTTCTTGCGGGTGAAGAAGAAGGTCGTCCTTCCCCTGCATTATTGTTCATTCCAGTGTTTTCCAACCCCCTACTTTCCAGCACACCCACAGAAGAGGCCCACAGTTTCTTACCATGACTGCATGTATCAGCTCCTTGTTCTGTCTCCTTCCACTGCGCGTCCAAACCGGGCAGTGGTCCTCTGTCCAGACCTTCACCATTGCCAACCGCAGCTATCTCAACAGGCCGCATGCCACTTTTCCCCTGGCACAAGGACCCATCCACCACCCCATATCTCTTCCATCTCCCTCTGCAATCCTCTGCCAAGTTCCCTAGCCGCTTGCAATCAGAACAAAAGTCCACCCACGACTCGTACACAACCTGTTGCCTATAACAATACTCCTCTCCAATGGATATCCAAACAAAATCTGGGGGCTGTCAAGATACATCGACCTCAACACACACCATTGGATTAACAGGGTGACACAAAGCCTTGGTACGACTATCAGTACACAGAGAACCTTCCAACAAGATTACCCACCATTCTGATGATCGACGGATTCTGGAAAGGAAGAGGGAGATTGGGGAAACTATCCCAAAGTGCTGCCGATGGGGAGTCCTGATTCATATGAAAGTCATAAGTACATCTTAGAAGGTAGAATCTGGCACCATTGCAGCTACGAGGTGCGTACGACCAGGCCTTGATCATGTCTTCCTCCAATGAGAAGCGTACCATTAAGTTCTTATTGTCAAGAAGACCAACAGTTGCCCATTCCTGGATACCCCATGAACCGAAGACGCATCTGTCGAATGAATTCGCCGAAGGCCTTCTCCGTGAAAAGAAAGCAATCAGAGTTTGGTTATGTAATGACGAAGATTCTTAGAATTCTGCAAGTGAAAATGGAAGATTAGTGTTTCCCTTGCAAATGAATATTTTAAATTGGATATTTATAGTGCAAATTTTTAGTGATAATTTTAGATATAATAATTAATGTATAGATGTATGTATGTTTTGAATTAAAATATAATTCTAAATATTTTTATTCATATGTAATTATTTATATTTAAATGTGCATGTATATATACACTCATTGTTTTATGTACTTATTTAGATGTATAATTTTAAATAATTAAATTAATATATTTTCATGCATATAAATAATTACTCTAATATATCTGTATATAGCGCTATATATGTTTGTAGTCATGCATGTTTATACTTATTTTTATATGTGATTTTATTTATATATATTTTAAAATAATTAAATTAATATATATTCATGTATATAGTTATATTTTTATATACATAATACATGTATAATTTTTAAATATCCAGTGAAAAAATTACATTGGATATGTGTGTGCCTGAATTAAAATATACATATAATTTTTTTTATTTTTATGGGCCTATATAAATGTACATATACATGTATATACTTATATTTTTCTATACTTATTTAGATATATAATTGTAAATAATTACATTAATATATTTGTATGTATGTGTGTATGCATTTTTAGACTTTTTTTTATTTACTTTTATTTATTTATATATTCAAATTTTATGTTTTCTTGTACTTATATATATGTACCTATTCATGTAAATACATTTTTTACAAACATAATTATATCTATAATTGTAAATAATTAATATTAAAATTTTTTATGAAAATTTTAAGGTCCCAAAAATCTAAATCTCTTCCTTTGTGTTTACAAGGATTTGAAGTGTTGAAAGGGGTACTAAGAACCCTTTCCCTTTTTAATTTATAAGTTAATTTAATGAAAAATAAGTTTTTTTCCAAAAAATTTCATTTCCCTTACATGAAACTTTTACCTTGTGTAAAGGTAATCCCATTTTTCATATAGTTATGTAAGAGTTAGAACAATTTTTCATTGATTTTGAAAAGGTAGGTTTTGTTTTTTTGTGTTGTGTAAGGGTGTGAGTGAGTTTATAAGGCTTATATAAGGGTAGTTAACCATTTTTATAAGGGTCTATGATATTTTCGCAAACTCATGTAAGGGTGGTGTCCCACTGTGTAAAGGTGAAGATAATTTTCTAAGGCTCAGGTAAAGGTAGATAGTTCCTTACATAACGGTAAGCTCACATAAGGGCCAACCATGTTTTCCAAACCACACACAAGGGAAACTAGCTACGTACGGATTAAAGTGCATTACCCTTATATAGTGCATGCTTCTTGCATATGAGCATCATTTTTTGTACATAACCTTCTTTTCCTAAATCCTTTCAAGGTGTAACATTTTATTTTAATGTAATTACTGATAATTAATTTGTTAAAGTTTTGGTTTTTCATTGGTTAAGAGTTTTGAATGCAATCTTTTGAGTCCTATAAATTAAGGAAGTTTTGAATGGTTTATGTGGGGAATTAATTTGGAAGCTGAAATTTAATTTTGAATCAAGTGGGGGGTTCAATGAGTCTTTTGGGAGTCATTATTGAATTATATGTTATTTCTAAAAAAATCAGAGGTCTCCCTCTAATTGAGTCTCTTTGCCTTCTATCATGGTGATCCAAATCATTGTCATTCGAGTTTAGAAAGTGTAACACCCCGAGATTTTATGAAAAATATTATTTTTAATTTCATTAATGTCTTGTGTTGTAATCTACACCAAAAGGAGCTTGCACAACACGCATCCTGACTTGCCTTTCATTACACGCAATCGCGACCTTCCTCGATAGCGTGTGTAGTACGCAATACCGAGTTTCACTAAACGAGATATTATTATAAAATTATTATGAACTAGCCGTTATGAATAGTTTTACCCACTTTTTAAAATTTTATAAATTTTATCTTTCAAAATGGATTTCATTTTTGGATTCGTAATATCGAAATTAGCTTAGGGTGAAATTTTGGTACTTTTCGGATAACTTTCATATTCTGATGAATAGTGAAAATTACTAAATTTTAATTAAAAAAACTTTTTTAATCGAAATAATTAATAGTGATAAATTATTAATTTGAGTTGTTTTAAAGTATATTTAGAATATATTTTTACCATTTAATACAATTTTGGTCATTAGATGTAATTTCACATTTAAACCAGACATAAACAAGTGTCAATCTTTTGATAGTTATTATCTCTTAAAAACTTGCTATTTGTTTTGACGACGGGAATGAATTTCTTAAATTAATTAATGTAACTGATATGTTTTGAATTTGGTAAAATAGACATCATTTTTAAATTCATAATATCAAATATAGCTTAGGCCTAATTTTTGGTATTTTTCTAGAAACTTTCATTTTTTTGATGAATAGTGAAACCACTAAGTAGTAGTTAAAAAAACTGAATTTTTCATAAAACTTAATTTTACCGCTTCTGTGAGTGCAATTTCAAAAATCCGAGAGACACGATTAATATCAAGGACTAAAATGTGGTTCAATGAGATGAAAATAATTTTTGGTGAATATTGACATAATTGATGTTATAAATACCCAAATAAATGTAATTTGAGATTTTTTATGAATTCCAATAATTTTATATGTTAATATGACATGTTATTGTTTATGTAATTAACTTTTTTCGAACTAATCATTCTGGTATGATTTTTACAAAAATCAATTACTAAATAGTGTCAAAATTTACATCAAATAGTTTTTAAAACAAATATTATATTATTAATTGTTATTATATTCCTAAAAATCTAAGGTTCACCAAAGATAATTATATCATGATAGGTGTATCATTAATTGACCACTTTGGGGTCGCTTGGATGTATATTGTATGTTTATTAACTATATAATATAAAAATTCAAAGTGACAAGGTAAATGTCAATCTAATTAACTAAGAGTTAAAACTAAAAGATAAGGTTAATATAATGACCTAAACTTATCTAAATTATATTGTATGAGAGGATTTCGACCCATACCCAGATTAGCTTCTAATTAAATCAATTTGTAGCTATTTAAAACCGAATATTACTTTATAATAAAATAATATGTTTTGTTATTCCAAAGGTTCCCCTCTCCTCCCTTATAAAAGGGCACCTCCTCCCTCTCTTCCTGACACCACTCTGAGCCTTCAAGCTTGGCCAACCCCTTCAAAATTCTCTTCTCCAATTCCCTATAAACATCCTAGAGGTCCTGGTCTTCTTCAAAGATCAATTTTAGTGCCCTAAGAGAAGGTCTCAAAGAGGCGCTTCAAAGAAGAGATAATGTCAGTTACCGATTCTTTCAACTTTATTTCTTCTTCCACTTCTTCTTCTTAGGTTGTTTCATTATGAAGTAATAACATAAGTATAACTCATATAATGATATGTTATTATAAGTATTAAACAACCTTATTTCACCATCTATCCATCCTACGGAAAATGAAATCACCGCGCGTGCGTACGTACGGAATACCGTCTCCACGTCGTGGTGTAATCTATTTTCCACCACCACCTTACTTGGATGGGTATAATGGTGTAAATAATAACAATATATGATTATATTAAAGTGATATTAATTCTGTAATAGTATACATACACTCCAATACAATTCCACGATCATGGGAACGATATCATCGCTCGTGCATACGTACGGAATACCATCTCCACGACGCGATGAGATTCATTCTCAACGATTAACCATTCATAAATGATTATAAAGTATATATAATAAGTAATCATGAAATATATGAAATAATAATGATACTGGATTTATTTATATATATATTTATGCCAACCAATTAATTCCATTCAATTCAATGAGGAAACGAAAACAACATTCATGCGTACGTACGGCCTACCGTCTCCATGAACAGTGTATTTCTTTCCATTTATCGATCTATTATATATATATGTATATTCCGAATATATATTATATATAAATCATTTTTTATATTATTGAATTAAGCAATCATATGAATAATTACAAGTCAAAACACGGATGACAAATGAAATGATTTTACCCAAAACGCTCTTTAACATGGAATTTACAAAAGAACGGGTAATATAATGTCATAAGTGAACCATATATGATATCATAACAATGAATATGATTCTGTAATAAGTCAATGACATTATTTAAATTATTATACAGGAGGTTCGTATACATATGAAGCATATCGGACCTAAGGTAAGCGATAATTTTGCAAATCGCATTTTTATCCGAGATTGCTTATTCGTAAGTATTTACTGGGGTTATTTCATTCATCCATGTCCCTGTTTTATAAAAGTGTTTTCATGTATGTTTAAATTAATTTTTACCCATTTTGACTTTTACCCCATGGTATGGACGGAATCTTTCTTTTATTTACCCTACAAGGTACTCTTTGACTTTTCCAACAAAAGTACGAGAAGAATGTTATTTTTAACTTATACGGCGTGAATGAATTTTTGCGGTTTTATAAAGCCTTATTTTCATGAAGCTTCCTCCAAAAGATTTAATGACTATTTTCAAAAAAATACTTTTCTTTTAAAATTTCATGACATTTTGTGAAAAGAAAATAATTTTGGAGAAAAAAGGATATTTTTGTCAAGAATTCATTTCAAGTGTTTTATCAAAACCATTTTTCATCTAAGATGACATTATTTCATATGTGTATGTTTCGAATATCATGTCTGTATGATTTACATGTATTCACTTTTCATATTATGAAATGATATCCATTTCTTTTATATGGATTATTTGATGATGGGATGATGTTTATGAAACCCATTTTATTTATTGGGTTATTCTGAATGATGTATGTTTATTTTGTGGCACAAGTAAGAATGATTTCGTTATGAGATGGGTGGGACCTATATCTCCCTCAAATTCATTGGATAAAGATTTATATCTCATGAGATAGACATGGCTAGAACTGTAAGTTAATCCAGTTCAGTATTACAGGACTGGAACGAGGACTAAACTCGATTCAAAAAGGGACTTTGTCCACTAAGATGGTCTTGGCAGCAATTCCTTGGCTACTATGGAAATCATTACATGTGCTTAATGGATGCCACAATTACATGTTTTATTCCCATGATATTTTATCATGATTGATGTTCCATTATGATATATGCCTTACGTACTTCCAAGATTCATGTCTTTGCTCAAGATTTTGATGTTTAGATTTTATGTTCAAGTTTTTGCATTCAAATGTTTATGGATTGTTTTATGTTCTCTATGTTTACCCTTATTGGGAATTTGAACTCACCCATTTTATGTTTTCTTTTCCCCAGGAAATAAAAAAAGTTATAGGTAAGAAAAAAGGGGAAGTTCTTTATTGGGAGATGTTGAATATCTTTCACCACGATTAGAAGATTTTATTCCGAGTTTCCAAAGACACTAAACTATTACGATCCTTGTGTGTCTATTTTTGTTATGTATTAAGTATTCCGAAAAAGTAATGTAATATTTATGTACGTAAAACTTCGAGTCTCTACAGAAAGACTTTTAGAAATCGCTTAAGGCTTCTCCTACTTTCTAAACCTGCATGAATCATCTTCCTTTCTCATGTTCTTGGTGCTGTGTTTTTAATATTCTAGTGAAAGGTAGGGGTCTATTTATCTTTATATTATTTTATGTCAAATTTTTGAAATTATCAACCCTAAGATTCTTTGTTTTACTGGTTGGAATTAACATTAATCAGATAATGTGATTAAAATGGTGATTGTTGTTCACTATTCTGAAAAACCAAAAGGAATAAGATGAAGATTTTAAAAGATATGCAGAAATTATATTAATATGGACATTATTTCTATGAATGATTTAGAAATAAATTGTTTCTTAGAATAATTTCAATCCTTAAATATTATTAATCCTTAAGTATCATAACATGGAGTGATTTATTTTAGTAAATCTGATGTGGAAATTTCTTATAGTAGCATAAAGAACAAAGCTTTTATTATTCTAGAATTATACAATAGAGAGAAAATATTGATTTCTTATTGTGATATCACATGATACTATTTATTAATAATAATTATATAAATAATTCTGAAAATATTACAATTTAAATGAGAACTATCATATGTCAAATAGAATCAATGTTTCTTTGTGAGGATTAAATAAATGATTGGGTTGTGATTGCATGGGTGTTATGATTTTATTAATGTTTCATCTAGTAATTTTTAATCTTTTGGTATATATTTGGTATTTTTTTACTATCATTTGTTTATAATGTTAAAATGATTAAAACTATAAACAACATGAATCCATGGATGCGTCATGAAAATATCTGATCTTGTTTTTTGATCTGCTATATTTTTCGTCATCGAGAACTAATAGAACCTATCTCTCATACAACCTATCAGAATCTCCCATTGAAACGTTAGTGTTGACTTTTTCATCTATCAACTCATCTATTAAGTGTAGGAGAAGTACCAGTCCAGCATCCTCATCACTCAGAGGTGATGATGGTCCTCCTATAATAGTACATTTCTAAACCGCCCCTGGGTCCAACATAGATTTTTTCTCAGTAATATTTAATTTCCACTATGATCTGGTGACTATAAGCTTCATAATACTTGATTAGTATTTGCGATGCTTGGTATTTTTCTTCTTATTGACTGGAAAACCTCCATAAATTATATTTCATTTCATTTATTTCCTCGATCCTCATCCAAGAGACATTATGGAATATTGATCATGATCCCATTCTGAAGTATATTTGGGGTCTAATTTTTTGACATTCAAATGATTTTGGACATCCTGCATCATGTATAAAGAAGTATCTTTTGATCCCTTCATAGAAGAAACCATCTTCTTCCTTTTAGATTTAATTGATACTCATCTGTCAACATCATCCATCTCCATGTTTTGATCTCCTAACATTTAGAATCTATTGTGAATTTCAACTCATGTATTCAAAATCTTCTTGGCATCTATAGCATAAGTTCCATCATTTTTCATACAATCCATTGTAAATTTTTCCAATTGAAGGGATCCCTCAAGAGAATGAACCACAACTGCTATATCATTGTGCTATACCTTAGAAAAACGTACCACAACTATGGTCTAATTGTGTGATGAAGAATTAATTTCCCTTTTATATCATTTCCATCTCTTATATCATCAGAAAAACCCAACACTCCTCTTGGGAGAGCGGCTGCAGCTGCATAACATCTCATTGGTTCAACTACATCTTCAGCATCGCGAATCTAAGTGGTAGAATCAGAAATTAAGCTGACTAGACCACACCTACACCCATGTTGGAATTGTCTCGGATGAATGAATATGGAGCATAATTTTGTCCAATTCTCAAACCACACCGCCTGTTTATAACAGTATTCCCTTTCACTATCAATCCAGACAAACTCCACCAAAGTATTAGACACATCAGTTTCAACAAAAATGTGGAGATATATGTGATGGTAGAGGGAAAAATATAGACTATCAAAACATAAAAATCATACAACTATGTGCTAGTGGCCATGAGCTCTTCTAATGATTTTTTTCTTGTTTGATGGGTTGGGAGCCCTGTGTTACTATTATAGTCTATGTCTGTGATTTCAGGACAATTTTATATTATATGTCGTGCTGTGGGACACTAAATGGTCAGATGGGTTCAAAGTAGGGGCTTGCCCATCAATATTCTTAATTATTTCATGATGTAAATTTAATGCTAATATAGATGGCTGCTTTTCATATGATCAATTTTAAATAATTAATGTAGTATAATGTTATGTATTACAATTGGATTGTTTTAAGTGGAAAGGTAGGCTGAGTCCTAGAGTATTCAGATGATTATAAAATTATGAACAAATTAATAAATTAATAAGGTTGGTTTATGATTTTTCTCTAATGATGACATACTTGAGAATATTACTAAAGAATTAATACAACCACTGACACTTATCTAAAGATATTTAAGTATAAGTTATGGAAATAAAATATGGTTATAATAAATTAATGGAAAATTAATTAATTAATACAGAACGTGATTCTTGTATGCTATTTTTAATACCAAGACCTAATAGTGGCAATCACGGGTCATGTGTGATTATAGTGGTAGATGAGTATAAGTCTAGATAGTTTCCTTCTATGTTTTTTGTGTGATATATTATATATATTTTCATTTCATATTCTTCCCCTCCAAAGTCAGTAGGGAAATTTCCACCCAAATGTTTTGGGGGTATTTTCTCCGACATCTAGGATGGTGAGGAAATAAATGTCTTACTTCTCCCTCTCACCTACCCTCCCTATATAAATTAATGAGTAGGTGTATCTAAGGCTATAAAGGATTATGGTATATGGTGTGTTCTTATCAAGTTTTTGATGGATCACAATTATACTATACATTTATGTATTGTTTATAATGGCTAGAGGTATAGAACATACTTATATTCAGGAATGGAGGTTATGACATTCCATGAGAGTACTTTTAGGGGATTCGATGGATTGAGGTATAATTGACATATACAGGATGTATTTTATTTTGGGAATACACATACTTATTGGTGGAATGGTGATGATGATGATGATGGATATGTTTCATCCTGAGATGTTGGGACCTATACAAGACTGAGGTAGGTAAGGTCGAGGCCCAACTAACATAAGTGATGACTTATTTACGGGAGGTATGAGTATATGATGTATGTAATTGGAGAATGAGAGTGAAAAACTATTGGATAACTGGTAGTGTGGTGCCCTCTTATGTATACATACTTTTGATATAGTATAGTTTATTCCTATGTGTTACTGGGTGAGTGAGCAATCTTGAGGATGATAACTGTTGATTATTCACAAAGATTTAGTATGCTCCTTTTCACATTTTTCATGAGATGTTTCAGGGAGTATCCTACTGAGTATACATGTTATATTCTCCCTACGTGTATATAATTATTTTTTTAAGGTCATGAGGGACAATTCAAAAACTATTATGGGTGATACTAGCTTGGAGTTGTTGTTGAGATGCTATCAGGAGTTGTTGGGGTTTGTGGTTTCTGTACAGGGATTATTTTTTGTGTTTGTGGTTTTATCTTTTCTGTTGTATCGGATATGTATGGCATACATGTATTGATATTGCCTCTTTTATTTATGAATTCAAAGTTGGTTGGTGGTTTTCTTATCCTTATTATCTCTTTTTACTTAAATATAGAAATTTTAATGCCTCCTAGGTGCATGATTTTTATAACTCAATGTTATTCACCAATCTATAACCAATTGGAGGTGGGATTTAGGTGTCATTATATCTTTATCTTTATTATTATCTTAGAAAGGGTGCCTTTGGAAGGAGGAGGTCATGACATAGTGGTATCAAAGGAAAATGATTTAGAGATAGAAGAACATTTGGAGTTATAAACTTTTGAGAATGCATGGGTAGGAAGGGAAACAATATTATTAGGAATTTGTATGTGTTTTAAACAAGGGATACCATCTAGGTTGTGGGATATTATAGCCACATGTGATCCAATATAAGTAACTTCATGTTCAATAGATATTCTATGCGAAGTGATGGTACTTACAGGGTAGAGATATAGGTAAAGATCATTCATCATGATGTTCTGTATCAGTGTTTGAATTGGGTAGATAATGGGAAATAGGTTATGATGAATAAATTAACAAATTAATTAACATTAAAATGTTGTTTTTTCATGAGTTTAGGTGTACTGATTTTTTTAATTTTGCTGATATATCAGCAGGTCGACATCCCCATTAGGTTCATACAGAAGATGTTTAATAGGATGATCCAGTGGATCACTGCAGAGTGAAGGTCAATAATGAAAAACATAGAGGATGACACTCTGAGAATTTCAACACCAAGGGTTGTAGAAGTAATAATGCACCATGTTAGATTGAAGTGGCAGAGGTTCGATAGAGGAGGTATATGTGGACTTTTGATTTGTTTGTGATTAGACTGAACAGTAAGTTTCTTTAACTATTATAATGTTTCATGGGTTATCTTGGCAATGGTGGATTTTTTTCCTCAGTGATTTTAAGGTTTCAACTATTGAGTGGGAGAGGTATAGGCATCAAATCTAGGATATGTTTTCATCTTCGATCATTATAATTAATTCTTGGTAGGATATCCTTACCCTATGATAGGGGAGTTCTAGTGTTCATGAGTTCAATATCTTCTATAAGAAACTTCTACGATATGCTTCTGAACTATTGATAGATGAGGAGGCCAAGAAAATACATTTTGAGGAGGCTTCATGTCCAGAGATCCAAAATTAGGTCACCCATATTATGTTAAAGTCATATGCTGAGATGATGGAGAATGTGTAGGTCATTGTGAGTACATTATATATGACCTTTTCATCATGATATGGGAGTTTTCAAGACCTTATATATAAATGAAGTGTGACCAGGATCTCTCATTTTTTCATAAAATGAAGTTCCAATAAGCATGGTGCAGGTTTCAACCTTCTTCAACTCAATTTACTAAGGATATCAATTCTCATATCCCTACTAGTGGAAAAATTTGTTTTTTTCTTATATAGTTCATGGACATCAGAAACAAGAGTTTATAAACATCCTCAGTAGTCTTTGTGTGGTTGGTGGCCCATTTTAGGCTCGTCCTTTGTAGTAGTATTAGCCTAGGAAACAACAACAATAGGGTATTTTACATAATGGTCATAAGATAGGGTATGGCATAGGTAGAGGACATCCCCATGATATACCACATCCTTAGGGACATACGGAAAAGTATGGATATGTAGGTAGTCATCATAAGGGACAGAGAGTCCATAAATACAAGCATGTTAAGATGAATTCGTAATCAATGTCAGCACTAGATGATTCAAGAATCATTAAAGGTATTATTTTCTTGTTTTCTAATTGGTTTTATTCCTTGATTGATTATATATCTACACACTCTTTCATTTTACCTATCCTATTATATGATTTGGGACTTGAGGTGCAGAGGGTTCTAATGCCTTTAGAATTGGCTATGCTAGATGGAGGTCAAATTTTCTTGTATTATGTGTTAAGAGACTTTGAATTGGTGTTGGGGTACCTCTACTCCTTGGGATATTACTAATGTTTTTATATACAATCATATAATATCATCATTGGCCTTAATTGGTTGTATTCATTATATTCTATCATAATTATTTCAATAGGTATTTCATATTCTACAATGTAGATGGAGACCAAGTGGTGTTTGTTAACAAGAGATACCCTTTAATGTGTCAAATTCATGTTGATATTCTATCTTATTTGATGGCTACATTGATGTAGAGTTCATCAGATGTTCATTTGGTAGTGATTCTTTGGGTTGTTGAAGAATACTCTTATGTCTTTCCTAAAGATGTTGTGGTATTACCCAAACAATGAGAGATCAAGTTTGGGATAGAGTTTCAAACATGTGATTCACCTATATTGATGTCTATATATATGATAACACCTTATGAGTTGTTGGATCTTTATATTCAGATCAATGATTTTTTGTAGTGGGGTTTTAATTAGTCTAGTGTGTCTTCATGGGGAGATTTAGTTCTGTTTTCAAAGAATAAAGATAGTAGTATGTAGTTGTCCATTGATTACCATCACTAGAATTAAATGTTAATAATTAATTGATACCCCTTACATAGATTGATCATTTAGTAAATCAACTAAAAGGAGAAATTTGGTACTTAAGGGTAAATTTATGGCATGGGAGTCATTATATATGATTAAAGGATGGGGATATCCTAGAGACTACTTTCGGATGTCGTTATGGGAATTATGAGTTTTTTGTGATGTCATTCAATGTAATGATCACTCTCACTATGTTCATGGGATTATTGAATGGTGTGTTTCATGAATTTTTGGACCACTTTTTCATGGCCTTTATCGACGACATCCTAGTGTTTTCAGCATCTCAAGATGGGATCAAAGAGCATCTGTGAACTATGTTGGGAGTTCTTCATTCTCATCAGCTATATGATAATCTTCTGATGTGTGGGTTTTGGGTCCATGATGTGTGTTTCTTGGGTCATGTCATGTCAAATCTTGGAGTAAATATTTATCCGTTGATGATTGGTGTAGTATTTTCTTAGGTATCCCCCAAGAATATTTCGGATATGTGAACTATCCTCGGTCTAGTTGGATTTTATAAATTGTTTGTACCCAATTTCATTCAAGTTACAACTCTTTTGACAAAATTGACCAGAAATGATAATTCATTTGTGTGGACTGGTCAATTTTAAGATACATTCTAGTTTTTTAGTGAAGCTGGTCAGAGTTTTATTTCTTAGTTTACCAGAGGCGTACATTTCATTCAAGGTTTCTTGTGATGTTTTTCATCTTGGTTTAGGTTATTTTTTAATTAATTATAGGGAGGTTATCTCCTATGGAACTCATAATTTATATCCTGATGAATGTAACTATGCCACCCCAGGTTTGAACTTTTTTTAGTTGTGTTCATTTTGATGTTTTGGATACACTATCTCATTGATGATCACTTTTTATTATTTATATATCACATGATCCTGAAGTATATATTCTACAAGAATGGAAGGAAATTTTGACAATAGAGGTTGATGGAGTTCCTACAAGATTACAATTTCAATATTTCTATTACACTTGGTAAAGTAAATAATGTGGTAATGTCTTGAGAAGGAAGCCTCATAGGGGTATTTTTTGTGAGTCTAGAGACTCTTGGAGAGTCATGGAGGAGTGGAAGGAATTTCACCTTGATATTTGAGTAGTTAATGGAAGGGTTTATCTCTATTAGATAATGATGAAATCATTTAAGGTGTAGCAGGTGTAGGAATCTAGCATGGAGATCCCAAGGAAAATATTTTTTATGAACAAACTATTTGTGGTGATTCTACTGAGGTATGGTCATAGGGTGGAAAATTTTAGTTGTTTTTCTAGGTAAATCATATTATTCATTCATAAATGTGTGTGGTGGTTCTCACTAAGTTCCATAGTTCACCCCTAGTGACACCTCCTTGAGTAAAAAAGATGAATTTTTCTCTAAGAGAGTAATTTTGTTGGTCTAGTTTTATGAATTCATTCATATATTTTGTTTCAATATGTCTTGTTTACCAGAAGGTGAAGGCTGATCATCATGTTCCTTGTGGTTTACATCGACCACTTGATGTTCCCTAGTAGTGGTGTTAGAAATTTTTTATGGACTTCATCACCCCTTTTCCCAAATCATAGGTTTTTTTGATGTTATTTGGTTGATCATGGATATCTTAATGACGTAATCACACTTCATAGAAATCAAGAATATGAGCCTGGTGGATGTATCATATTAGCCTGACTCACCACAAAACCGGTAGATAGATTGGTGGGTAACATGGCCTCAAGCGCTCCTCCCCATATTCCATAGCTATTGACTAGAAGTGAGGGTCTAAGGAGGTTATAGTGGGGAGACTATACCCTCATTATTAGAGTGTAAGAATGATATAATGGAGAATAAATAATAGATAACAACAAAATTAATAATTAATGAACGACAAAGAAGTGTAAGAATAATATCAACTAAATATAAATGGTTAACACCAATATACAACAATTAATGCATTTCCATATAATGATACTTAAACTAAAACAGTATACATACAATAGGTTACATGATACAGTGGATTACATGAACAAACAAAAGAGGCAAAATCCCCAAAGGTGATCTCCATGAGAATCCCAAGCTCTAGCTCTATATTTTGATCCTAATTCCCAGGTATAAGAAAAAAAGCACAAGTTGTAGTCCATGGTCCTGAAAACATGATATCTACTTAGGTACCCTGGTTTAATGGTGGCCCGAGTAGGGTGTGAGATAAAATATTAGTAGTCCACCACCCACGATGTCTATAGTTAATCCATCTTGTGAATATAAAGTAAAGGAGTGTTCAAGTAATAAGATAATAAATATAATTGAAATAAATAAGAACTAGATATATCATGTTTTGGAAGGAATTCTAGCATCTCTACCTGCTTCAACTCATGAACGGAATGAGAGGATTATTTATAACTATATATACAATAATAATTTTATATATTTATAGAGTATAGTTATATATTGAATACACTTATATAGACCAAGTACGTCTGGATGTAAATGGTCATATACCTAAAATACTAGGTGCTGACTAGATCGAGGTGTAACTCAGTCATTCATAACTAGTCTAAATGATCCTATAATCTCTAGATAAGGGTACATACCCTACATCTCATAATGAGTGGGAGATGTCATGCCCGTCACTTGAGATGGTGACTGTGTCATCATGTCAACACACTAACACTAGTGACTGTCTCGTCATGTCAAAAATCACCAAGGGATGTGGTGTGTCCTTCCCAACATCCACATATTGTCAATGGTGTGATAAGTCATACTCAACACTGGATGTAAGAGAGCATGATACCATCATGCTCAACAGAACCATTACCATCACTCCACTACCTATATATAAGGCATAATCATATTTATAATAATAATAATGCATTACCTCTTAAGGTAATCCAAAAATACTAATATAAACAAGGTCATCAAATTTTAATTATAGAATGTACTGAGCATGTTATGATCAGTGTGGCCTTTCCACCCATTACATTTCATTTTAAAGAAACAGTTTAAATCATTCAAGGAATGAAAACCATCATGACATTCCATTCCATTTAATACATGAAATTTATTCTATCAAACATGACAATTCATTTTAAGAGGATCAAGAGGTACTTATAAGGTACCTTAGTCAAATAGGGCAATTACCAACAAGGAAAAATCCATTTATAAGTCAAACTGAGCACTTAGGATGTTCCATGTGTTCAATAAACATTTATATAAAATGGAGGGAAACTCCATCTAAAAACATAAATGGACTCCATGTACTAAAAATGCCTTATAAAAAATAATTAAATAAAATCAAAGAGAAAAACCAAATCATTAATCTAATCACGTTTTAAATAATTAATCACAACTTTATAATTTTTAAGAAAATGGACCTTATTTGAGTGGTTTTATTATAAAACATGACATTGTTCATTAAAAAGTTCATTTAATCATAACAACATCACATTCATAAGTCACAATAAAATTTACCAAGAGAAATATTTAAAAATGTATCAATCATAGTGGAACAAATAAAAGGTTCTACATGACATTTAGAAGGTGTCATTATCAGCTGGGAAACTCCCTAATAGGGTAAATTTTGTCATTAATCTAAGTTGAACACTATAAAGGCATTGTGAGCATTTAATCAATTAATTGTAAAGGTACAGAATAAGTTAGCACAGCCATTGGGTTTTTGTTATCGAGGTTCACATCCTTTATTTACTTAACAAGGCTCAATATGTGTATGTAATGTTGTGTATACCAATTTAAAATGATGGAAACAATTCTAAGGTAATGTACAGAAAATCTTGGAATGAAGTGCAATGAAAATTATTTGTAATTCAATGAAAACTTTATGGAAAAATCTATAGAACACCAACTATACACATAGGATGATACAATCATCCAATATCAAGATTTTATTTGGTCTATTTTTGAATAAATTAAAGAAATGAACATCTGCATGAAAATAGGGTGAATGAGCTCACACCAAAATAGCACAACAGATGGGAAGAGAAACTTAGAAAAGAATCAAGAGGAATCAAGAGCATACTGATGCAGATCCAATGTGACCTATGGTGTTAGATTCAGAGTCTATATGTAGGATATAAATCAAATCCTAACTTAGGCTTGGGAGAACCCATGGGAGAGGGAGTTTCACATGCTAGGGATGAAAAAAATGAGGAAATGGTTTAAAAGATCATTAAGGAAAATTTTGTAATTTCATCATCAAAAAAAGTTCACATGGTTTGGCCAAATGATTATCCAAACTACACACCAACTATGTGGCTCCTACTACTAGGAAACCTAACCCTGTATGATTTCACCACATGGTTTTCCATTACTGTGCACCAATCATGTGATGAATAGTACAAGAATACTCCATATTTTTCACTAACCGTGTGGGATAGGTTCATGATTTAGGAAACTATATGCATCCAATGTGATCTAGATCTTCTCACATACATAGGTCACATGGTTTACACTAGTGGGCAGCATGGTTTTAGAAAAACCATTCACCCTTACCAGTCTACCACAAACTTGAGTTTTTGGGGTCCAATTCTACCGAATCTCAACAAACCAACCAAGACATCTCTCGGGCAATAAAACTCATCTAAAAACAATATATTTAATCATGTAAACTATTATAATTGTGATCCAATTCTTGGTTCAATGAATAGACCATCCACCAAATTCCAAAATTCAAATTCCCATGGAATTTTACCTTGGATCATATCATGGTTCATTACAACCTCCCCACCTTAGAACTTCTCATCCTTGAAAAGCATTGTGGTACAATGAAAACATATCCTGGCCTATGAGGTTTATAAACTCTCATTAAAATGGTTACATTGTGTTCCCAAACTCCAAATTCACCTCAAATCATTACTTAAGAATACGGTACTCAATCCTTCGAAACCTGAGAGAACGCTCATTTTTAGACTGAAACATTGAAATAGTGCTTACCAAAAACTATTTAGGAAGAGATGTGATCATTTAATTGTCTCTCTAAAAATCTATCCAATGGTGCTCCCCACAAAAGTTCTTAGCATCATAAGTGGCCGATACCAAGCCACAGTATCTCCACTATTGAATTTTTCTACAAATAACATCCTAACCATTTTGATGACTCTCTCGACATGATTTTGAAATGGTCAAACTTTCAATTCCCCCACCAACCCCATTTATCCAAGTAGAGATAGATTTTCCTAAAAATCCTAGGTCAGCACATAATATACCTATATCCACCTAACAATGTGCCAGAAATGGTTCCTCACTGACTACATTCCTCAAGAGAAAAATGAAACAAGTCAAGCCACCTTTGGTTAACCATTCCAAAAATGATCATCTTAGAAGGGTGACATATTCAAACTAAACCACAATGCCATCTTCCATGAAATCTCATGTTTACCTCAGGGATGTTCACTAATGCCCATAACTAACTTCTAGTGACAGTCCTTGATCATACCTTCACTTTTCCATTTAATTTATCCTGCCTCATCATGAAAAATGGTGTGACCTAGATCCGGCCCATTGGAATTTATACCCATTAAGAATCACCTCTAAGCCTGAAAAAAAGTTTGGGATAACCTTGGATTCATTAAACTAGAGTCTAAGCAACTATCCCAACCTAGTCCATACACCATGTTTATAAGTGAGATGTTAGAACTAGACCATGATGTCCACATAAAATCATTAACTAATCCAAGAGAAGCATCATCCTATTGGTCATGTTAGAGGAAAATTAATTGTGTCCAAGAGTCCATCCAAGGTGTTATTACATGGGAAACTAGGTATCACTATAGACTAAATAATCCAAGATAAAAAAACCATACGTATCTCAAATTATTCTGATATAGATACAAAAACATTCCCAATAGCTTTTAAAACATTAGTGTGGAATAAGACCAATTCTCTCTTAGTGTATCAAAGATGATGTCAATATAGGCGACATTATCATCACAATACTAGAGTAAACTAAGAGGATATCTATGATTACCAAGAATATCAGTCAAACCACTATTGGTTGAATTCCCTGAAAAGAATCTCAACTTCACCTTCCAATGCATCATCATTGGTCAATCACAACTCCATTACCACTTAAGGGATTTCGTGATTGTTCAAGCTTAACCACTAATGTCCATCCAAGAACAACAATGTTTCTCGAAGGTTTCATACATATCCAACCATTTAATTGTTTTTATATTGAGGAAGAACTAACATGCACTAGACTCACCTGCCTTACAAGCATTCAAAAATAGCACTAACCATTTTTAGATGGTATTCCTTAGTTGTGTATCTTCTACCTAGAAGGACATGGTTAATAGAACTGACATGACACTCCCCATAAAAGTTCTTTCTTAGTTGTTGAACAGAGAGATAGACTGGCCACTCACAAGCCCTCTAGATCAAAATCACCTTAAACACACACATGAAACTCCTCTGAGTCACACTTTCAACATCATAACATTTGGAAAGAAATCCAAAAAAAACCTAAACAGCATATCAAAACACCCGATCCACCTTGGATTTCTTTCACAATCATTGGGGATAATTTTATTCCTTTAATGCCCGAGTCACTCTACTCCACAAATGATCTAAGAAAATACTTCATAACACAATGCTCAATGATACATTGAACTCAACTAGTTTGTTATACCATTTTGAAACTCAATGGGTAGCACATATATCAATGTATACAACCCTAATGTTTTAGAAACAAGATGGAATATCCTTGATGATATCCATATGTTTTCCACCCTATGCATTCAACTATATGATGGACCACATAGAAAATTATCTTAAGTTCATATTATCCCATATGATTATAAAACAAAAGGACGACCTACTATGTCACTCAAGGATAGAGAAATAGGGTCAAAGGACCTACTAAGAAGCTAACCATTCCCTAGGCATGTCTAACCTAATAAAACCAAGAATAATTGGATTCTCACACCCTTCGATAGGGATTGGGAAAACAATGACCACCCATCCTAAAAAGGGTGTTATTTAGAATATAAAAGTACCACTAGGTACAACAACACCTGAATGCCACCAAATGTTAGAAAAATCACCACATTTAGCAAGGAATTTAAGCACTAAGGGTTCTAACTACCATGTGATAGCCCCTTAAAAAAGAATAAGCATTGACCCTATCACTAATTCACACTAAACAGGTTTCACTAGGCCATACGCCCATCATTTATGCCCTTTCTAAAAAGAAAAAGGTCATATAGAAATTGATCACATTTTTATTACAAGGAAACTCAACGAGGCACTTAAACATCCCTTACATGGGTGTTTAAACTAAGGATACCACCTAAGGATCCATTTTAATTCATTACATCAACTCACATCCAATATTTAAACATTTAAAAGTTTTATAATAAAACATAAAGTAAAAAAATATGACAAAGCATGTGGTACCTGATTTAACTAATGTCTCAAGGAAAAATATGTAAGTCTCATCAAACTTCCTTTTTAAACATTAATCATTTATTAACATCCCATAATAATTAGGAATTTATCACATAAATTCCTTTTTAAATCATAAAATATAATGCATCTTACAAGGGTATCGATAAGCCAACATGGGTTCATTAGAATGTAACCCAATGTCATTTTTTTAATTATTAAGGTTTCAAAACATTCGAAGAGGGTTATCACAAATGGAAAATGCCCCAACTAGCCTACTTGGGTCCAGTTGTGCATTTAGGAGGTTAATCATATGGATCAGTGTGCCTGTAATGATAGAGTGTTTATCCCTTATAAGGAAACTAATCAACAGTTTAATTTTTAGAATTACCCTTAATGGGTTTTATCTGATATGTTAAAATACCATAACTGACCTATTAGTGTCGGGTCATGTAAGAGGTCCACAAGGAACCATTTTATTTGACATCATAATTGGACATATTTTACATTTATAACCATCCAAAAATCTAACATGGTCATATATAATGGTTCGATCATATAGATTTCCAATTTTGAACCTATAAAGTGCCCATACACTTTATAGACCATACACTAGCTCCCATTTAACTGAAACCCATTCACATTAAAATTTACACTTAATAAGGTTTTATATTTTAACAATAGTCTCTAAATGTATATAAGGTTAAAGAGAAGGTTTGAATACATGGGTTACCTTTCCCTAATTATAAGGCACCCAGACACCTTACAACTGAAGACTAGCTCCCTTTTAATCTCAACCTATGTCCAACCCATTCAACCAATTATATACCAAAACATAACTAAGCATGTTATCATAATAAGTAAACCCATAGGAAAAGATAATAAGAATAGAATCATGATACATAGGGAAAACATGCTAAATAATTCAGCAAACATGGTATATAATCACCTAATAAGGTTATATAAGCAGGCATGCTAAAGCAAACAAAAGCATGTCATAACAATCAATGCTCAAAATCAAAACCAGCATGCAACCTATGATCCAACTATATGGAATGGCATGTGTGTGACATGTGAATATCTATGTGACTATAATTATGCATGTAATGTTACTTAATTGTCGCACTAGTCTAAGGTCAATATTATAAATTTCATATATTAGTGGAAAACGGTAATTATTCCAGTCACCCAAGATGAAATCAAAATCAACTATAATAGAAAACTACATGAACAATATTCCCTATCCTATCTACTTGGAATTTTTACATACGTGGGTTGATCACTCCTAAGATTGAATATTTACCAACCATTGGCACATTCCTAGTCTCTTGTATACCAGACCCAAATAGTAAGAAAAAGGAAAATAGAAAGCTTCAAAACCACTTTGTCATATCCTGTCCTAACTGACCACTAAATCGTTAGCCATAATGGTGGGTAACATGACATAAAGCATGCCTTTCCATTTGCAAGAGGTTGCTGACTAGCTAGGAGGGTCTAAGTAGGTGATATTAGGTAGACTATACCTTCACGATCAGAGTATAATAGCTGTATAATAGTTAATAAATAATAGATAATTGTTGAAGTAATAATAAATTAAAGACATAGTAGTGGACAAATAATATCCACTAAATATAAATTTCTAACACCAATATAAAACAATACATGAATGTATAGATGATGATTATTAAACTAAAACAATAGATATACAATTAGAAACATGATACAGTGTAGTACATGAATAAATAAAATAGAAAAAAATCCATAAGGGTGATCTCCAAGGGAATCCATAACTCTAGCTCGGTCCCTTGATCCTAACTCCTAGATACAAGAAAAACAACAAAATATGTAGTCCATGGTCCTAATAACATGAGATCTTCTTGGGTACCCCAATGTAATGGCGGCCTGAGTAGGGTGTGAGATAAAATCCTAGTAGGCCACCACCCATGGTGTCTATAGATAATCCAACCTGTGAATATAAAGTAAACTAGTGTTCATGTAATAAGCTAATAAATAGAATTGAAATAAATAAAAAACATCCAACTCAAGTTCTACAAGGACACAAAGCGGATCAACCTTCTTCCAATCACATCCATAAAGAGTGTCTAATAATTAACTATATATATAGTAATATATATATATATATATTATTTATATATTGCATCCACCTATATGGACCAAATATTTTCAGATGTAAGTGGTCATATACCCAAAATAATAGCTGTTGGCCGGACTGGGGCGTAACTCAATCATCCATAACCAGTCTAATAAGTATAGTAGCTTCAACAAAGGGTACATGCCATGCATCTCATAATGAGTGGGAGAAAGCATTCTTATCACTCGATATGGTGAGTTTTATGTCATGTCAATACACAAACAATAGTGAGTTTGTTGTCATGTAAACACTCAAAAAGGAATGTGGTGCATCATGCCCACCATCCGCATAGTGTCAATAGTGTGAGACATCATACTCAACAACTGATATAAGGGGGTGAGATACTATCATTCTCAACAAAACCCTTACCACAATTCCAAAACCTATGTATAAGGTGTAATAGTATTTATAATAATGATAAGGAATTTCCAATTAATTTAATCCAAAATCCTAATATAAACAAGGGTGTCACATTTTAATTAAAGCATGTACTAAGTATGAAATGATCGATGTGGCCTTACAACACTTTAAATTTAATTTCAAAGAAATCGTTTAATTCATTCAATGAAGGAAAACCATAATGAAATTCCATTCCATTTACTACATTTCATTTGTTAAATCAAACATGGAAACTCATTTTAAAAGTCTCAAGAAGTACTTAAAAGGTACCTTATTCAAATAGGGAAATTACCCACAAGGGAAATTCCATTTATAAGTAAGTACAACCACTTAGGAGGTTCCTTGTGTTCAATAAGAATTTATATAAAAAGGAGTGTAACTCTGTTTAAGAACATCAATAGATTCAATGTACTAAACTTTCCTTATAACAAACAATGAAATCAAATCATAGAAGAAAAAACAAATAATTAAGATAAGAATGTTTTAAATAACTAATCACCATTTCATAATTTTAAATTCATAACACCTCATCAGATGGGTTTTATTATATAATATGACATTGTTCATAAGAAAATTCAATTAATCATAATATCATCACTTTCAAGACTCATAATCTAATTTACCAAGAGAAAAATTTAAAAATATATCAATCATAGATGAACAAATTCACGGATGAACATGGAATTTAGGAGGTTCCATTATCATCTAGGAAACTCCCTACTATGAGAAATTCGTTTATTAATCCATGTTGAATGCTTAGAAGTCATTCTAGGCATTTAATAAATTAATTATAAAGGGGTATAATAAGTTGGAACACCCATGGTTTGTCCATGGTCGATGTAGGAATCCTTTATCTACTTAATAAGTAACAATGGGTGTATGTAAAGGTAAAGACACCAATTTAAAATGATTTAAACAATACAAAGGTAATGTGCAACAAAGGTCAGTGTGAGAAACAACTAAAAGTATTTATAATTCAAAAAAACATTGGAAAAAATCCATAGAACACATAAAATGTACTTAGGATGATACACTCATCCAATATCAAGCTTTGATTTGGTTCAGTTTGAAAAAAATCAAAGAAATTGGCATCCTCATTGAAAATAGGGTGAATGACCTGAGACTAAAATAGCACAACAGATGGGATGAGAAACTTAGAAAAAAAGAAATAGGAATTGAGATCTTACTAATGTGGATCCAACATGATTGATGACATTTGATTTGAAGTCATGATAGAGTATATATATCAAGGCCTATGTTATGATTGAGAGAACCCATAGAAGAGGGAACTATGCATGCTGGAGGAGAAAAAATCAATAATAAAGGGTTTAGAATATCATTAAGGGAAATTTCTTAATTTTTTCTTCAAAGCAATGTCACATGGTTTTTCCATATATTTATCCAAATAGTGTGCCAACCGTGTGGCTCCTACTTCTTAGGAAACCTAACCCTACATGGTTATTCTCCATGGTTTTTCCTAACCATGCGCAACCATGTGATGAATAGTGAAATCATACTACCCATTTGGCACTATCTGTGTGGGAAAAGCACACAGTTTTGGAACCCATGCAAAAACCATGCAAGGAACATCTACTCACTTATAAATGTCACATGGTTTGCACTGGTGGGCCAAACGGTTTTAAAAAAACTGTGTACCCTTACAAGTTCACCCCAAATATGAGTTTTCAGGGTCCAATGCTCCTGAAATTCAATAAACCACCCAAGACATCTCTTAGCCCAAAATCCACGTCCAAAAATAATAAAATTTAGCATTAAAACTCTTGAAACTATGTTCTGAAGTTTAGTTCAAATAATATCCTGTCCACTGAACAAGGCACCACATTCATAAAAAAAACAAAAAACAAAAAACATGTCCACCAAATGCAAAAGTTCAAATTTCCATGTAATTTTACCTTGGCTCAAAAAACAAGTCCTTACAGTAGAGGTATTGTTGAGGCATTATCTTTAGGGGATGATAAGGATTTATTGGGTATCAAAGATGATCATCTCTAATCATGTTTCTTGTTTTACCACTTGGGTGTGGCGAGGTCTCTAGAATGCTTTCATCTCCCAGTTATGCATTGGAACCACTTTCCATCCATAGATGAATGGTCAAACAAATTAAACCATCTAGACATTAGGGTACATGTTTTGTGCATTAATTTTAGATTTCAGAGGTACATGGGTGAGGTATCTACCCTTAGTGGATTTTTCCTACAACAACAGTCACCACTCAACTATTGGTATGACACCTTTTGAAGAATTATATGGTCGACCATGTCAATATCTTTCGTGTTGGATTGAGGTTGGGGAGTCAACTATTTTTAGATCGGAATTGGTATATAATAAAACAAAGAAGGTACGGGTGATCCCTGAGTGAATTAAGGTGGAATACGATCATCATAAGTCTTATGATGATCATAGAAGACCGCTAGAGTTCAAATTTAGAGATAATGTGCTCCTAAAGGCATCTCTTCATCATTAATTATGAAGATTATATCATAGGAGTAAGATTTATCCTAGTTTCGTTGCACCTTTTGAGATGTTAGATAGTGTTGGATTTGTGGAATATTGATTAGAACATCCCCCATAGATGATCTAAATTCATAACATATTCCATGTATCACAGCTTCACTGATATCTTCCATAAAATTCCCACATCATCAATTGGGGTGAATTGGATATTGAAGATGGTGCGACCTTTGAGGAAAAACATGTCAAGATTAAGTAAAATTGAGAGAATCTTTCATATGATCATGTTATTCCTTTAGTTTGGTTCATGTGGAGGCATGATGGATTTAAGGAGATCACTTGGGAGTAGGAGTTATAGATGTGTTCTCAATACCCTAGGTTGTTCGATGATTAATCTTCCTCATTGTGATTCTTTATTTGTATTCTTTATATTAAGATGGTCTAGTGATCTTATATTGATTCATGATCCTTTTTCACTTCTTTTATGAGTTTTTATATTTAATTTCTTTGTTCTTTTGTTGAGTTACTGCATTTCTATTACATGGAGATCCTTGATAGGTATATCATAGGGTGGTTGTCTAGATCTCTTTCTTTTCATTTGGTATGTTTTTTTAAATTCTAGAGAATGATAGTTTTTTGATAGGTATTTGATGCAAGTTTCAGACTTTATAAAGTACTTCATTTTTTGTTTCTAAGTATTATAAGTTTCAAAAAGGGTGCTCAAATCCGTTTCCATTTTTAATTTATAAGTTAATTTAATGAAAAATAATTTTTTTCAAAATTTTTCCTTACCCTTACCTGAAACCTACCCCTTGAAAAATGGTAAAACCCTTTTTACTATAGTTACATAAGGGTCAAATAGGTTTTTCATATCATGTGTAAGTTTAGGCAATTTTTTCATATATTTAATAAGGGTATAAGTGAGTTTTTAGGTTTGTGGGGGAAGTTAACCACTATGTAAGGGTCTATAAGAGTTTTTCAAACTCAAATAGGGGTAGTTAAATGATACATAAAGATGAAGGAAAGTTTACAAGGCCTGTATAATGGTAGACAGTTTCTTATGTAAGGGTATCTAACAGCTTTTATCAGGGTATCATCTTTCATAATGGTCTTCCTATTTTTTTTAAAGGTCGAACCAGTTTTTTTAGTTGCATAAGGGTTTTTGCGAGCTCATTATGATCACGTAACAGTTATTAAATATTTCCAAACCTCACATAAGGGTAATCGGCTGTGTAAGGGTAAATGTATATTACCCTTTCACAATGAATGATTCTTTCATAAGGGTATCATTTTGTGTACAAAACCTTTTTTCCCTTTCCTTTCAATATGTAACATTTTTTCAACATAATTAATGGAAATTAATGAGTAAAATCAATGGTTTTTAACTAGTTAAGTTATTTGAAAGAATTATTTTGAATCCTTTTAATTTATGACGTTTTTAATGGGTTATGCAGGAAATTAATTTGGAATCCAAAATTTATTTTGAATTAAGTTGGTATTTTCAGCAAGTTTTTTGGGAGTCCTATGAGAACTCTCTGTTATTTCTAAAAAATCAGATTTATCGCTATGATTGGTTCTCTTTGCCTTATCTCAAGTCCTGATGATCCAAATCCTTACCATTCATGTTTATAAAATCTTATAAAAATAATCAAAGGATTCTCCTACATTCCAGACTTGTGTACAACATCTTCCTCTCTCATGTTCTTAGTGATGTTTTTCCATGCTTCTTACAAAAGGTATAGGATCGGTTTTTCTCTTTCTTATTTTATGTGTTATTTTGAAATTATCATGACTATGTTTACTTTTCTAACTAGATTAAGTTAACCTTTTTTTGGAAAAAGTAATTCTAATAGTCAATTTTGTTTAATATTTTTTAAAACAAAAAGGGATAAGAAAAATATTTTAAGACATATATAGAAATTATATTTATATGAAAACAATTTCTAAGAATGATTTAGAAATAATAAGACAAGTGTGAGAATGATACAATTATTCATGTCAATATTTCTAACATGGGATTTAATAGTGCAAGAAATATCCTTCATCAGTGATAAAAAGGAACCGATGTTGTAATCACCTTTAAAATTCAAAAGCTTTTATCAACACTAAAAAATATATGGATAAAATAACTCTTCATAGACACAAAAAAATTGATAAAGGGGTCCTCTAATGGTTCTAGTTTAGTACAGATAAATGGGGTCCTTTATCGTTGCTAGTTAATCAATAATAAAAGGGTACCTTTATTAGTGATCTTTATAGAAATAATAAAGGGGACACTTTATCAACATGTTTTTATCACTGAAAAGGGGACATTTTATCAACACAATTACTTTCACTGATAAAGGTTAGACATCAAAATTGTTCTTATAAAATTATAGCACATTCAGTAGAAAATAAAAATTTTCATTTCAATTAAATTTATATCACAAATAAAAAAAACATTATAAAATGATTAAATTTTTATTCAAATATTTTTTTTGTAGAATTAAAATGGTATGCATAATTTATCACACACCTAAAAAATCAAAAACATTAATGTTCTGTTATCTTTAGACCCGAAACCCCTCTCAAAAGAGCCTACTAATGCTACTAGTTACTGAAAAAACCACCCTATATCAAGAAAAATATTGATCTTGTATAAAAAACAATTCTTCTGTCATTAATACTATAAATTAATAAATTAAACATAAATATGAAACAATTCATTAATAAATGTCTCTTTTAAAAAACATACACTTTGATTCATACCAAACACACTATGTATCAGAATGAAGTGTTATCAATTTATACACATCAAAAATTATTTATGGATAATTATAATAAAGTATAGATATAATTAGAGTACATATTCTTGGTTTTAAAATGTGATGCATGTTTTGAACTAGAATGAAACTTTTAAAAAAAATATACACTTTGAGTCATGTCAAGAAGACCATGTGTTGAATTAATGTTTTGTTGATTACTATAGGTCAAAAATAATTTATAAATCAATTTACTAAAGTATCAAGATAATATAATTATTTTTTTAGTTTCTAATCAGTGACACGTTTTTAACTAAAATAAAATTTTTAAACTGAAAACACATATTTCAAGTAATACTAGTATCACTATGTATCGAATTAAGGAAATATTGATTCATCCATGTTATAAATGACTTATTGATCATTTTTTGAAAGTGTCAAAATAATCAGAATTCATTTTCTCCGTTTTGAGTATGTCACACGCCTTTTTAACTAAAATGTTATTTTTTATTGAAACCACACATTTAAATTCATATCGGTCACACCATATATCAGATTAAGGTGAGGCTAATTCATACAAGTCATAAATGAATTATGGAAATTTTTCCTAAATTTTAAAAAAAATGAATGTGTTTTCCCATTTTTGAGTATGCCACGTATCTTTTAAACTAAAATTTGAATTTTAAATAAAATCACACACTTTGAGTCATACTAAACACACCATATATTTAATTTACATGTGATTGTTTTATATATGTCACAAATGAAATAAGGATAGTTTTCCTAAAATATATTGACAATATAAGTGTGTTTTCTTGGTTTTCATTGAGTGGAAGATATTTTTACCTAAAATACCATTTTTAAAATGAAAACATAAACTTTGAGTAATACCGGTCACACCATGTGTTAGATGGATGTATGAATGATTCTTACACATAAAAAATTATTATATATTTTTTAACTAAAATATCAATACAATCATAGTGAATTTACTCAGTTTTAAGTGAGTGAATCAAATTCTTAACTAAAATGTCACTTTTAAACTAAAAACACTCATTTTAAGACATACCAGTCACACCATGTATCAGATTGAGGTAAAACTAATTCCTATACTTCAAAAATAACTTACAGATCATTATACTAATGTATCAAAACAAAATTTATTTTTTTTGATCAATCTTGAGTATGAATGTTTCTTTTTTACTAATAAACCATTTTTTAACTGAAAACACATATTTCAAGTAATATCGGGCACACCATGTATCATATTGAGGTATGACTAATTATTAAATATCAAAAATTACATATGAATCATTTTTATAAAGCATAAAAAATATTAATATATTTTCTAGATTTTTTATTTGTGATGTGTGTTTTGAAGTAAAATGTCAATTTTAAATAAAAAAACACACATTGAGTCACATCTATCACACTATGTGTCAGATTGATGTTTCTTTATTCTTATATGTCCAAAAAAATAAAGGATCACTTTACCAGAGTATCAATAAAATATGAGTGTGTTTGATATGTTTTTAGTGAGTGAAACTTTTTTTTCACTAAAATATTTATTTTAAACTGAAAATACACAATTTGAGTCATACTGTTCACATTGTATGTAGGATTGATTTATGTCTAATTCCTACATATCAGAAATTAATTTTGGATAATTATTCTAAAGTATTAGGAAAATGTTTTTTTCTTGATTTTTAATGGGTGATGTATGTTTGTAACAAAAATGTCATTTTTATACTGAAAACACACATTTCTAGTAATATTGGTCACACCATGTATAGTATTGTGGTGCAGCCGATTCCTACACATCAATAATAACTTATTTATTTTTTCTTAAAGTATCAAAATTACATTAATGCTTTTTATTGATTTTGAGTATATGATTTGTGTTTTGAACTATAATTTCATTTTAAACTGAAAACATTCACATTGAGTCATACTGATCACATAGTGTGTATGATTGATGTTAAATTGATTCTTATATGTAAACAATGAATTAAGGACCAGTCTCATAAATTATCAAGATAATTTAAGTGTTTTTTCTCATTTTTTTTGTGAGTGACACACATTTTTAACTAAAATGTCATTTTTAAACTAAAAACACACATTTCAAATCACAACGATATCACCATGTATCAAATTTAGGTGTAGATGGTTTATACATATAAAAATGACTTATGTATTATTTTCAAAAAGTATCAAAACAATATGAATGTGTTTTCTTGGTTTTGAGTACGTCACAAGTATTTTTTACTAAAAATCCATTATAATCTAAAAACAAAAATTTCAAGTCATACTGATCACACTCTGTATCAGATTGAGGTATGATTGATTTCATAACATCCTAACCTAAACCACTAGGTCTGATTTGGAGTTCCATATCACTTCATGTGTGATTCCCTATACGCAAAAGTTTTCCGACTAGTAGTGAGGGTCTTGAGTAGAACCTCAAGGAGACAATACCCTATATTAGAGTGCAAAATAGAAATAGAAAACCAGTGTATAACAATAAAAAAGTAGATTAATAAAAAAAATAAAATCATAAAACTAGTCCATGAAATAATGATATGGCATGCCAGATAAATAACTAAAAATAAACATGGATCCAAGGCATGTGGTAAAGCTCATGAATAAAAGTAGAAGCGGACTTCCTGCTCAAACTTCATCAAGAAACTTATGCAGCTACCTACTCTAACTTCTCAACCATCCACCATAGGGAACTTTTACTTCATTGGATCCCTAGTCATGAATTCTACAAGTGCATCGAAATGCCATGGTAGCGTGTGAGTGAACGAATTATTATGACACCACCAACTACCCTTAACATTAGTGCATAAAATATACAAGAACATTACCTGATCATAAATAGGGTAAATATATAATAACAGTATATCAAAAAATGAAAAACAAATTATGGAGTTTGTAGAGTCAGACTCTAACTACTTAGGCACCCCTATATTGGTAGAAACATTAGTAACCAGCCTGACATGCCCCTTCAGTGTAATAGCCTAAAAACATGTATGAAATGTTCCTACTAGCTGAGATAGCCTAACTACAAACCAAAAACTATCTGAAACATCCCTATCGAAGGATAGCTCAAAATTATGTGACACATTCCACTAGTTGGAATTTCCTAATTAGATGTCAACCAATGAATGAAACATTCCACTCAAGTGAATAATCCTGAACATGCATCAAGTCTTGAATGTTGTCCAACATATGTCACATATCACATGTTGTCCAACATGTGTCACATTGCACATGTCATCCAATGTCAACCAATACATGTGTCACATCTCACATGTCATCTAATGTCAACCAAAACATGAGTCACACCTCACATGTCATCTAAATAGTCCAAACATGCATGATCGGCTGTATAATACAGAATAACAGCATATAAAATGCAAGTACACATGATATAAAAACATCATGTCAACAAAACAGTGCCATAATCATCACAATACATATGTGAGAAACATAAAATAGAGGTTAAAGTTACACACACACACACCTCATGTGATAAAGCATCAAACATAATTCTCATGGGCTATACATGCAACCTAAGAAATCATACCTACAACTCGTAATAAAATATGTGCTAAAGTCAAGGGCTTACTAACTTATGTACAATGGTAAATGGTGATAAGGGTTGATATCTGAGTTTAATTGAACCACTGAATACTTACTCCCTTTGGAAACAAAATCAGGTTTAAAATTCTACTTGTCATGATGAACCCAATGACACCTACATGTCAATATGATCCATATCGCATGAGATATTAAAGAGATAAGTTTAGAGAAATAATAAAATAAAATAATAATAACAATTGAGGTGTGTATGGAGGAGAGCGGTGGGAGGTGGAAAAGAAAACTCATCATGGTAGGTGCACCGCTCTACCAAGTTTTATAAAAAACCCATTTTCTTTAATTTTATTTTTATTTTAAATTCCAACACTTATTACTTCCTCATTTCTCATAGATTACACGCATGACCTTTAAACACTCACCCAAATTTATCTATGTCACTCCCCATGATACCACTTACATTAATTAATTATTTATTTAATTATTCCTATTTCCATTAATTAAATATTTATATTAAGAATCACTCATATATAGACACACACACATGCACACACACACACACTTCATATATATATATATATATATATATATATATATATATATATATACTTGAGCATATATATACATATATATTTAACCTTTATATATACACACATTATATATATACACACACCCTTATATTTATACACCCACATATATATATATATATATATATATATATATATTTATTTATATTTACACCGTCACATATATATATACATATATATATTAATCCCATATATATACACACACACACACACACACTATATACACACACACACCAATATTATTTTCCAAATTTAATAATAATAACAATAACGATTATTATTATTATTATTATTAAATATCTCTCATCATTTCCACCATTAACATTTAAAATATAACTTTCATTAAAACTTGATAATTGTTAATAAATATTTATTAACCACATAGTTGCATTTATTTAAGAAAATTAATAATATCACGGTTATTACTTTATCACTAATAAATATTAATCAAATTTTCACATTAACACAATTATTAATTATGATTTAAAATTTTCATCCTTTTTCTTCGTCAATAATAATAACAATAATAATAATATGAAGATTATTCTTATGCTCAAAAAATATTCAGATAGTAATTTTTTTTACACTTACAAGCAAGGTGACTAAACATATGATACACACAAATGTTACGCCGCACCTAGGGTAAAACCCATATTCCAGACCTAAAGTTGGTATCCTATTTCTCATACAAGACTCCATTCAATATATGCATAACTTTTTCCATAAAAATTATAATACATAATTTAATAAATTACCCCATGTATGATTTAACCAAACACTCGATACTCACAAAAGTTATGTAACACCTAGGGTAAAACCCACATTTCATACCTAATGGCTTCTTGGATTTTCCATATGAAATATTGACCAAGATATATTCTATTATTTCAAAAAAATCATGTGCACGTGATATAGTGTATTTAATATTTTTATTCTTTCATTGTTGAGTCTCTATGGGCCCAGGAATCCCACGCCAACTCAGCGCTTAACTCGGAAAATATTCCATAGAATATTCTAATGTGTTAAGAGGGATTTTACCCTTACGTAAAGCCTTTAAATTATTAATAAAGTAAACTTTATTTAAAAAATAAAATTCCACATACAAATACCCATAAATTATTAACAAATGTGGATTTATTATCAATAAAAATTGAGGATATTTCAGATTCCTACACATCACAAATGACATAAGGATGGTTTTCCAATATTTACAAAAAATATGTTAATGTGTTTTATTAATTTTGAGTATGTTATTTGTCTTTTCAAATAAAGTATAAATTTTAAACAAAAACACATACTTTGAGTCATACCGGTCACACCGTGTGTCATATAGACATGTGGTTGATTGTAACACCACAAGAATTTACAAATAATTTTAATATTGAATGTAATGAACACAACACTAAGCCTCTACGAAACAAAACATTTTTATTATAATTATTTAAATAAGATAGTTATATCATATCCATCAAACATCATTTTTTCATTCGTATGATTTAAATTTCGAAAAGCAGACATACACAGTTGGGATCATTAATAAATTTAGAGTCTGATAGGGTAAACTTAATTTCTTTGGGTAATTGTAATTAAACCCTTTTAAATATTAATGTTACTCTTATGAACATTTGTAACACCCCAAGCTTCCATGGTATGCTTCTCTTTGAATAATATAGTAGCGTGTGTAGTACGCAACCTCGAGTTCTAACACACCACGACCAATCAAAGTAGCCATTATGAATAGTAATAACCACATTTTGAAATTATATAAATTTTATATTTCAGAATGGAATTCATTTTTGGATTTGTAATATCAGAATTAGCCTATGTTGAATTTTTGGTATTTTTCCGAGAACTTCCAATTTTCGATGAATAGTAAAAAATACTTAAAAACAACATTTTTAATGAAAATAATTTATAGTGATAAATTATACTATTGACTAGTTTTAAAGTATAATTAGAATATAATTTTACCATTTTATCCAATGGTGGTCATTAGAATTAATTTCACTTTGAAATAGGACATAAACAATTGTCAATCTTTTGATTGATATTGTTTCTTAAAAACACGCTATTTGTTTTGACAACGAGAATTAATAATAAAATCAATTAATGCAACTTATATGTTTGGAATTTTGTAAAATAGATCTCATTTTTGAATTTGGAATATCAACTATATCTTCGGGTGAATTTTTTGTATTGTTCTGAAAAACTTCAGTTTTTGATGAATAGTGAAACCACTAAGTGGTAGTTAAAAAACTGATTTTACGTTTAAATGAAACTTTACCGCTTATATGAATTGAATTTCAAAAATAAGAAATACATGGATATAAGTAGGATGTAAAATTTGGTTCAATGGGATGAAAATAATTTTTGGTGAATAGTAACTTTTGAGTTTTATTAACCGCGATTAGAGGTAATTAGAGTAATTTAAGGTAAAAATAATGTTATAATAATATGAAATTACCTTGAAACATGTCCTACACTTATTTTATGACTCATGTCCGACCAAGACAATCCATGGGTCAATTTGTGGGACCCCATGGATCAACTTGGGTAAGATAATGACATTAATACCTTTTTATTTAAAGTAAAAATAAAAATGTCACAAACATGCATTGTTTTACTAAAACAATTTTTACAAGGGGTTATACAAGTTATCCTTTAGACTATAAATATCCATTGGAAATATAAAAAGTTTTCCTACATCATGGTATTTCTTTTATAATTTTTAGACATTAAATAAATTAAAATTTTTATGACACCATGATGATGCAGCGATTACCTCTTTAATTAATGATTTAAATAAAGTGAAAAGATAATGTAAAATCTAAAACGTAAACTTGTCAAAAACCTATTTGATGAGTATATTTCGAACCCCTATCACCTTATCCTTGAAATATATAATTTTGGGTCCTTTAAAATCCGAAACGCATTATATAATAAAGTAACATTTCTTGAATTTCCAAGAGTGCCCCTCCTCTCTTCTTATAAAAGGCCCCCACCTCTACCACCTTATTCAAACTATAAAAGCCATTTGGCTCGGCCAACCACTTCCCAAATACTCTCTAAACTTTCCTCTATTACTCTTAGAAGCCTCACTTTGGTCAGAAGTCTTCCCAAGGACGCCTTTGGCTCAAATCAAAAAGAGTTACCCGATTTTAAGGTAATGTCTTCTCTTATGATCTTTTGATTTATTTTGCTTCTCCAACCCCTCAAACTCTTTTTAATCCTTTCTTTTGTAAAAAAAGAAGTATATTAAATATACTAGGATTTTTTATGAGAAGTATTTGAATTAATCTTACACAAACCTTTGTCTAATGGTTAAAGAACATATTGTTTCTGTGGGTGGCGAATTACTGCCTCGCAAAACGATGATTGTTCAATATTCTTTTAACACCTCTCATGGTGGCCATTAAGATGTAAATATATTTATATATGATATATATTATTTTTATGCTTTCTTTATGCTTCTTTATTTTTCATTTATGGCAAACCTTTATGATTTCCATTTTGGGTAAATGAGATTATTTCATTTTAGGAAGTGCGGACTACCGCCCCCTCATAGTGATTTGAATCGCTAATGCCATATGTGGGATGTATAAAGGATGGAGTAAATGATATTATATATGATATTATACTAGAATTATAATATACCTTTATATAATTATTATTTCATTCCATTAAATAGGAAATATAAATGAACGGCTTACCGTCTCCATGAACGGTGCATTTCATTTCTTACCTCTAAATGTTATGTAATGTTATAAATGAATGTATATACTGGATATATATGATATATTTGATATCCAAATCATGAATATAATTCTGGATATAATGGATATTTTACCACATGAACAACTTGTAATTATAAGAAGTTTATTTTTGACTCAAGTACCAAAGATCGACAAAACAACCGTTATTAACTTAAATAATTACATAATGTTCATAACATGGTAATAAGTGATGTAAAAGGAATAATGAACTTTAAAAAGCTTCTTAAGCAAGTAGAAATTAACTCTAGTTTATTATTTAGGAGGTTAAAGAATGATCTAGTCATGTCGGACACGAGGTAAGGGACTTCGTATCAATCTCCTTTCATTGAGGAATATTTCGTTTTATAGACGACTTTTCTTTATACGGTGTATAAACCCCTTTGAATTTTACATTTATTCAAAATGAATCTTATTATACGAAGTAGTTTTACTAAACGACAAAAGGAATTTTTTGTCTTACGTATGCGGTGACAAAGACTTCTCCATCGTCGTGACCATTATTTGAGTTTTGACTTCCTCTATAAGCCATAACATTTTTTAAATGAAAAATAAATACCATGTTTTACTTTTATTTTATTTTGGTATTGAAAATGGTTTTGATAATGATTTTATTATATCAATGTGTTGTATTGATATCTTGTGATTGAAATGTGTAAATTTTATGTTTCAATTATGAATGTTTTATGTGATACGATTATGTTATCGTTTATGATATGTTTAAACCTGTTAATATGAGGAATGAATTGGACTTAGTATGTGACGGGTGGAGCCCGCTATAGCTACTCGATGCATCGGTAGGTCTCATGAGACAAACTAGTGTCTTGGCACGAGGCCTTAACAAAATATTATTTGTAGTCTTGGCATGAGGCCTTGGCTACGTGGTAATGATAGTCTAGCATTATGCATTCCATCATTATGAAATTGGTTATTGATATTTCATGTGATTATTCGACGAGTAGAATATCCATGTGAATAATTAAATGACATTATTTCATTTTATTTTTTCCATATTATGCAGAATTTTAAGTTTAAAAGGTTTTTTTAGTTATACATTGCCTTAAATGTTTATGTTTATTTATGAAAGGTTATGTTGTATTGTTATCCTTACTGAGCATCTGAGCTCACCCCTTTTTATGTTTTATTTTCCCAGGATGTGAAGAAATATTTTATGATTGATCCATACGGATAGTCTGAAAGGGATAGGAATGTTGACTATCAAGACTATGTAATTGTGATTTTTCACTTTATGATGTAATGTAACATTTATGAATGTATCTAGTTTTTTCAAGGCTACTAAACTAATCGGTATTTCGAGACTTGATCTATTGTGATCATGCCAATGTTAGGTAATAATGCACCGACTCTGGGTAACTGGGGTCAAGGCGTTACAACATTAATATGACCCTTATGAATAGTAAGTTCTCCATGAAATTATAAATAAAATTTAGGCTCCATATAAATGAAAGTAAGATATAATGGTATAAATAAGTGAATTTTTTAAATATTAATAATTAAGTGTTGAAATTTTTGTGAGTAATAAATATTTAATTAAAATTAAATAATTAATAAATTTATTTTAAAAAAAATTATCTTTATAAAATTTATTCATAAATAAATATTTTTCTTTACTATGATTTTTGGATAATTTAATTGGACCTTCGTTAATTTTTCAGGGTGTTCTAAAATCAAATTTAATTTTTTTAAACTATTTTTTTGAGTAAATGATGATCTTAATTAAAAATTAAATATCTCATATTTAAAAAATTATTTCTATAAAATGGATTTCATTTTTGAATTCTACTTGTCAAAAAATGGTAAGGGTGAATTTTGGAGATTTTTCTAAGATACGTGATTTTTTGTGAATAGTAAAATATAATAATTTATAATAAATGCTAAAAACATGAATTATAGAGTCAAAGGTGATTTTTGGATTATATAATCACCAGAGGTTCGAAATTACATTCAATAGTTACTATATTTAGTCAAAAATTCAATATTATTGCTTGTTTTGAGAAAAAATAATAAAATGATGAAAAAAGTAATGAGAAATCACCCCTCTCCTCCACCAAAAATACCACCCCTCACCCCCTCCTCTAATCACACCACTAATACTTGATGTTTTTAATAATTCTTCCAAAATCCTCATCCCTATTCTCTCCCCACGTCTAGGAGCTCTTTTTCTTTCCAAAATACCAAAACCCCTTCCCCTAAGGAGGATCTCGAGGAGGATAATTCAAGAGGTAAAAAAATTTCCTTTTTCTTTTAATTTCATTTCAATTTATTTTATTTTCCAATCCTATCCTCGCCTCCTCTATCCTAATTATCATTATAACTCCAGTATCATCTATATACTATAATTATTTCATTTTAATGGAATATCCATCACCAATCTTCTTATCTCGCTCTTGTACTTTAAAAATGAAATCATCAACCGGGAGGTGCTGAATTACAACATTCGTGGAAGATGAACTTTAGATCATTAATGTAACCTTATAGTATGGTCATGAAACCATTTTAAATGTTTAAACACATTATAGAATATTTATTTTATCTTATTTAAGGATCTATAACCATTGTATATATATGATATTAAATAATAGAACAAAACTATTTCATTATGATCGAAAAACCGATAAAATTAAGACAAACGATTACCATTAATGATTCATCCTAATATATGGGAAAAAAATACATAGTACCAATTAAATTTATGTTTTTTTATTAATATAATATAAATATAACTTTGGATAATTATACCCATTCCACATGAACTTCCATACTCATATACTAGTATACAGATCTTGAAAACTAAAGAAACGAAGGCTCACGAGCGATAAAATTGTATATTATAACTCATCAAAAAGGCCATAAATATATGTATTAAAATTATAATAAATAAAATAAAAGTATATAAGGTTATGAATTAATTAAATAATTTTATTTTCTTAACTGGGATGTTAAGTCCAAGTGCAGAACAAATTCATACATTCGATAAGGGTTTTCTACCTGAACCTCCAATTCCTTTGAGGTTACTCTTTTTCTCTCTTTACCCTAATGAAATTATTAATTTTTCTTATGTACTACCCATAAATTATCTTTTAATGTTATATATATATATTTACAATTCAGAATCCTTCATTATTTTATGGGTAGTTACATGTTTTAAAAGGATATTTCTCAAATTCATCCCGATAAACAAGCTTGATTCAAGGGAACTTCTCGAATTCTTACCTATTTTCAAGTTCACTATATAATATATTTTAATGTACCATTATTTATGTAAAATAACTCATTTTATTATAAAAAATATATATTATTTCACTTCTCATTTTATAAAAATATTTTTCCAAAATAACTCTTTTTTGCAAAGTAAAATAGTATTCCTCTCAAGTATTACTCGATGATTTTTAAGAGTATTTCCATCTATTTCAACACTCTTGTTGATTATTATGTTTAATTGGGATTAATATTTTATAATATAATATACCATATTTTATTGAATTTTTTATGGTTATTTTGATTGTGGATGTGCTATCTTGATACCATTCACCATATTACTCTGAATGGTTAGTGTTTATGTTTACTGATTAGGAAAAGTTATTACATTTCATATGTTTGTTTCAATATGAATTTATATATTTATTATGTTCCCCCCTTTTATATGAGTAATTAATTGGACTTAGTAAGTGACAGTTGGGGCCCACTATATCCCCCCAATTCTTCGGTGGGAAACATGAGACAAACTAGCCTGTTTTTTTACCCATTATGTATGGTTTCTTAGCTAAGGCCTTGATAGTATGAGTATGATGTCCTGTATTATGTATTCCCTCATTATAAAACTATTTATTGGTATTCCTTGTGATTATACAACTAGTATAATATCCATGGTTATGTTTTATTATGGGATTACTAATTTATCTTAAATTCTTGTCATATTATTCCCTAGATATTGTTTTAATGGCGTGTGTTTTTTAGTTATTCATTACTCTTTATTATTTATTCTTCCACTATATTACTTACCCTTAATGAGAATTTGAGTTTACCCATTTCTTATGTTTTTTCATTAGGATTACAAGATGAAATTTATAAATGACATGCAAATATATTTTAGAATAATAAGAGTGTTTCAAAATTAGTTTCTATGATGTATTTAATTTCAAGTTGTAATGTTAAATATATATATGTATCTGGTTTTTTCATAGCTACTAAACTATTCAGTCCTTTGAAATGTGTCATCCTTGTTTATATTTTAATGTAATAAAATAATTCATTGAATTTAGGCTTCAGGTTTCGGGGTGTTATACTTGGTATCAGAGGAAGTTTAATAGAAACCTTGGAAACTAGAATTTAGAAAATATAGATCAAGGAACATAAACCTAAGATAATATTTTTGGATAAGAATAGAAAAACATAATAGACTTTTTTTAATGTAGAGATTATGTGGATATTACTTGAAATAAATCCCTATCTGGATACTATAAGTGGATTTGGTTTTGGCACTGATGAACCCAGGGGTAAAAACTTTGATAAGGTGTCCTAGGCCTCATTCTGGGTAACCCGGTACCTGAAAATGGGCCTTACTGCACACCTGGTTTGAAACTAATGAGGGATATTCTTAGGATAATACAAATTTTATTTAAAACCCATTATAAAGTATTTTAGTTTAAATATTTCCCTAAAGAACCCATACTTATGATTATGAGATTAGACATGTATAAAATTTCAATTTATGTTCATTATTTTTCTAGTTTGAGATTATACATAACCTAATTTAATTTATTCCATTATTTATAAATGGAACCTAGTGAAAGGAATGGAAACCCCATGAATGCACGTATCCTATGTAGGGATTTTCCTTATATGAAATATAATGATGTCGGTATTGGAGCTACAACTAGTGTTGAGCAACTTATAACTATACTGGGATAGTTGGCTCAAGTTATAAACAATAACCTTACCCGTATGAGGCATCCATATCGACAATGTGGAGGAGAAATATTAGACCACTTTAAGAAAAAAAATCCTCCATCATTAAAGAGGACCAAAAACCCATTTATAGTGGGGCAGGTGATAAGTTCCTTGGAGAATATATTTCTCTCTTTAAGAAGTATTGAAAGGGAAAAGGTTATCATAGAAATTTATCGTCTCTCGGGAGATTTGGATCAGTGGTGGTCGTTTATTAAAAACACAATGGAGGAGGATGAAATCTAAAATATGGAGTGGAATTATTTTAAGGAAATTTTACTAGAAATATATTTTCCTCATGAACAGTGATAGGATATGGAGAGGAAATTCTTGAGTCTAAGAGAGAAAGAGGATGAAAATGTTTCCAAGTATGAATCAAACTTTCCAAGATTAGTAAGGCATTTTGTGGACTATGAGTGTAATCCAAGGATAAATACTGATCAATAATTTGATGGTTTAATACCATTCCTAGAAATAGTACTGGTATCTCAAAAATTATTAACATGTGAGTATAATGTCTCATGTGCTATCAAGATAATAAAATAATTCTCAAAGTCTTATGAATTTAAATAAATTAAATATAAGAAGATGGATATTGAACACTTTGGAAAAAGAAATAAGGAAAAAGGGAATAAGGGAAGAATTTATTATCCATCATAGGATAATTGTAAGAAGAAACACCATGGTACTTACCAAATGGGTATGGGTGTTTGTTACAAGTGTGGGGGAAAAGGCCATTAATCCTGTAATTGTAAGGGAAAGAAAGAATCTACAAACATTCAGTTCTATTATTACAAAGAGATGAGACATTATGTATGTAACGTCTCAACCCCAAAAGCCCATATTCGGTGAATTATTATGTATCATTGGCATGATCACAAATGACCATGTCTCGAAAGACCGATTAGTTTAGTAGCCTTGGAAGTATTAGATACATTCATAAGTTTTTCATTACATCATAAAATGGAAAACTACAACTACATTGTTTCCATAAACAACTCTGAGATCCCATAGACTATCCCTGCAGGTCAGTAATAATATACTTCTTCGCATCCTAGAAAAAATAAAACATATAAATGGCTGATCTCGGATTCTTAGTAAAGATAACAATATAGCGGAAAATTTCATAAATAAGAATAAACATTTAACGCAATGTATAAGACTAAAAAAAATCCTTTTAAACTTGAACTTCAGCATAATATGGAAAATATAAAATCAAATAATTCCATTTACTTATTCACATGGATATTCTACTATTAGAATAATCACATGCAATATCAATAGCCAAATTCATAATGATGGAATGCATAATGCCAGACTTTCATAACCACATAGTCAAGGCCTTGTTCCAAGACTACAAATAAGATTTTGTCAAGGCCTTGTGCCAAGACACTAGTTTGTCTCATGAGACCTACTGATGCATCTAGGAGCTATGGCAGGCTCCACAAGTCACTTACTAAGTCCAATTCATTCCTCATATGAAAATTTTGAAACATAACTAAACATTCATATTAAAACTAGCAAATGAAATGTCAATAAATTATCCACAAACCATGAATGGTATAAAAATAGCACATCCACAGTCAAACATAACTCATTCAATACAATATGGAAGATTGTATTGTAATAGATTAACCTCAATCGAGAATAATGTATGATATTGACATAGATGAAAATACTCATCAAAACTATTTGAGAGAAATATCCCCCTTTTTCTTGAAAACATTTAAAAGTCTCACTATTTATCAAGAAGCTGTTTAAAATAGATTTTTAAATCAAAGAGTCACATACAACATTTAATCTTTTAAAAGGAATTTAAATTTTAAAACATTAATTTCCATATAAAAAACCTTAAAACCATTTTTAAAACATGGACATTAATGAGAAAGATTTAGTAGATTTTTTTTAAAACTTTTAAAATGATATTTTATTCATAGTTACTATCAAAATGAGAGAAACATGAATACAAATAATTTAGGTAATCAAACCTTTATAATACCATGATAATAAAGGATTTCATTATATATTATGTAAAAGGATAGTATATACACCATATAAAAGTTAATTGGTGCATAACAACAAAGAAGTCTCAAAGGAATGTAAATTGATATGAAATCCCTTTTGAAGATGGTATCCTTAAGTAAGGGATAAATCAATGACATAATTATGTGTGACAAAAATAAGTACAATCAATATGATTGGATATTCAGTGTAACTTAATCATAGGACATTCACACATATTCTTGTAAAAACAACACCAATGACTTGGATGTTTAACTCAATGAATGGAAATTGAGTTAAGATCAAGTTTATATCAATGACTTGAGAAATTATCAATGGAGTGATTATGTGTATCAAAATTATATCCAAAAAAAGGTTAGTGGAAATTACTAAATAAAAAAATAAATAGTGATTCTACACATAATCTTGGAGTAAAATAATCAACTAAGTATGCGTAAAGACGAATGAGTGGAAATTGAAATTTGAAATTACCTTACCAATTTGGTAAGATAAGAAACATACATCCCATGAAATATGGATCATAAAATGAAAATTTAATTACTCATAAATTAATTTATATTATACAAATAATACAATCATTGGGAAATACGTACACCACAAAAAATTAAATAGTGGAAGTATGGCATGAATCTCACGGAAATAAAAAGTGAGATGAAGACCCTTACTTCGTTATAATCAATCGAGTCATATGTAAAAAAGTTAATAACAACCAAATTAATCACATAATACCAAGAATATAAAGATAATAATGATAATATATATGTCAAATCATAGTACAAAATACACCACATTTAATAAATAAGTGGCGAACAATAGAAATCTCACGGAATTAAAAGTGAGATAAGAAACCCCTTAATTTTTACTTTTCCTTGGTCGATGGTAGGTTAACGTTTTGTATAATGGTGAAATAATTGTTATTAAATTATAAATATTCATATACATTAATATGATATCATATATTATCTTTTAAAATTTCTTGGTTAAAAATATTTTAGTATTATCGTCGTTTCTGGTGTTAACTAATTCGTTTTCCTTTATATGCTTTGTTTCATAAGTAGTGTTTTTTATGAATAGTATGTATTATATTAATATTAATAATGACATTATGTCTTTAAATATTATTTTTAATCATCCAATGAAAATTATTCTTGAGTGGATTATGATGGGGAATTAATCTCATCGCGTTCATGGAGACGGTAATCCGTACGTACGCACGAGCGACAATATCATTTTTTGATATTAAAATAATATATAATTGGATGGTATATCAGATATAAATAATAATTATCATGTTATATTTATCATTTAAAAAAATTAAACATAATTATTATAGCCATCCAAATAATGTATTGAATAACAATTACACCACGACGTGGAGACGGTAAGTCGTACGTACGCATATATGGTGACATGTCATTTAAAGGATGGCTAGAATAATTAATATGGTTGTACCATATTTATAATAACATAACAGTATATATAATATACAAGAGTTTTTATTTTACAGTAGAAACAACAAAGAAAGAAGAAGTGGAAGAAGAAAGGAACTTGAACAAGTTGATGAAATATTTACCTCTTCTTCGGGTTCTTCCTTTTGATTTGATCAGAAGGGGTCCTTAGTTTGGATTTATGACTAAATGAAGGCCTATAGGATGAAGGGATTACAGTTGAGAGGGTATTTGGGCAGAGTTTGGCTGAGAAAAAAGGCCTTGAAGGTGTGAATTTGAGGGAAGGGGGAGTTCCCTTTTATAATAGGGGTGAGGGGCACCTTAGGAAAGGCTAGAAATATTAATTTATAATAAATTCATTTTCGATTTATAATGGCTCAAAAATGAATTATTTAAAGGATAAGGTGGGTATGGGTTGAAAACCACTCAACCAATAGGTTTTAGATAGGTTTGGGTCACTATATTAACCTTATAGTTTAGATTTAACTCTTAGTTAAATAGTTTGACATTTACCATGTCACTTTATATTTTTATATTATATGGTTAATAAACATAGTATATACTTCCAAGAGAACACCAAGTGGTTCATTAATGATACACATATCATTATATAAGTTTTTTTTCTGAACATTAGATTTTTTGGAATATAATATCAATTAATAATAAAATATTTGTTTTAAAAACTCTTTTATGTCAATTTTGACACTATTTGGTATTTTGTTTTTTCTAAATTTATAACAGCATTATTACTTCGAAATAAATTCATCTAACCAACCCTAACATGTCATATTAACCTAAATAATTAGTCAAATTTTTAAAAGTCTCAAATTACATTTATTTGGATATTTATAATATCAAATATTTTAATATTTCATTAATTAGGTAATTAATGCATCATCATTGTATCATAAATAAATTAAATTATATAATTTATAAAAAATATAAATAAAATACGATTATGTATTAAATATTTTTATCTTTCTAATTAATATTTATAATCAAATTTATCTTATGTATATCCCTATATTAAAAATGGTTTAGTTATTAAGCTTTAAATTTAACACTTTTATCTCTTCTTTGAATTAAATAATAATAAATGTCCAGATCTAATACAAGTGGACCTAAAGGATAATATTTTATTTCTAAGGTTGTTTTTGGTGGAATTAAACTTATCCAATAGAATTAGGACATGTGTTAGGGTAATAATAATATCATTTTTATCCTTAATTACCCTATTTACTTTTAAACGTGGTAAATAAAAGTCAAAAGTTACTATTCACCATAAATTATTTTTATCTTATAGAACCACATTTTACATGTTGATATCAACTGTGTCTATTTTATTTTTTAAATTCAATTCACCGAAGCGGTAAAATTAAGTTTTATTCAAATTTTTAAATGCTCCAAAGAGGTGGGTAAAAGATGGTTAAAAGTTCAATAAAATTTTTATACATCTAAAATTATTATAAACTGACTCCAATGAATTACAATGAACTTATATAGGCATTATGTATCTATTTTTACCTAAAATAAATTTAAATAAAATAAATAATTATTTAAATAAAAATTTGGTTTTAAACTATAACTGAGTGTTTTTCACTATTCATCAAAAATTGAATGTTTTAAAAAAATAAAAAAAATTCAACCTAAGATAATTTCGATATTCGAAATCCAAAAATAAAGTCCATTTTGAAAGATAAAATTTATAAAATTTCAAAAAGTGGGTATTACTATTCATAACGGCTAGTTTGATTGGTCGTGATGTTTTAGAATCTCGAAGTTTCATACAATGCAAGCTATTAGATTATTCAAAGGGAAACATATCGTGGAAGCTTGGGGTGTTACAATGTAAATGATTTCCCTAAGCATCAAGGAAAATTTCTGCAAAAAATTCTATGGGAGCAAGGCCAACAATATAAGTTCACAACAGGAGAGGTTGAAGTTTCTAATGATGTGGTTGCAGGTACATTAATCATCTCCTCAAATTTATCTAATGCTTTTTTTTTATTCTAGATCATCTCATTCCTTTATATCTTCATATTTTTCATTAAAATATATATATATATATATATATATATCCAATTCTCCTCTATAAGGTACTTGTTAGTCAAAACCCCTAAGGGAAGTATCATTCCAAAAAAGATGTGTCTGGGACTTCCCATAATGGCATAAAAATGTGATGTATCTACTAATTTTATTGTCATCCCTATATTTGAATTTGACATAATTTTCAGTATGGATTGGATTTCAAAATATTATTCAAGAATATATTTTAAGAAGAAGGAAATGGTGATTTTTGAGGAAGGCGTAGAATCCTTTATCATTAGAGAAAAAACATCACCATATGATTCTCATCTAGATCCACCCCCATTCACTCAACTGAATTCAATTATTGGGGAAGAATAGAATGCAATATATGTGGGTGAGGAATTAAATATTCAAATTGAGTATAAGCCTTTTGTGAAAGAATATGTTGATGTATTTTCAGAGGATTTACCTGGACACACTCTAGAAAGGGAAGTTGATTTCTCTATTGATTTAATTTCTAGTTCAAGACATATATTAAAGGCTCCTTACAGAATGGCCATAGTGGAATTAGTAGAAATGAAGAGACAAGTAGAGTAATTTAATGATAAGGGATTTATCTTCCATAGTTTTTCCTTAGGGGGGTCCCCTATTCTATTTGTAAAGAAAAAAGATTGATCCATGAGGTTATACATTGAATATAGAGAAATCAATGTTATTACAATAAATATAAAGTATCACATGCCTCGTATTGATGATTTCTTTGATCAAATTCCCAAAGTTCAATAATTTTTGAAGATTGAACTTTTATTTTGATATCAATTGTTTCATTTGAGGAAGGAACATATTCTAAAGATAGAAATTTGAAGAAGACCAGGATCTCTAAGAGGTTTCTAGGGAAGTGGGGAAGTGAAATGGGCATGGGTTGGCCAAGATTTAAGGCTCAAATTTATGTGAGGAGGAGAGGGAGGAGGTGCCCTTTTATAAAGGAGGAGAGGGGCACCTTTGGAAATATAAGAAATATTAGTTTATTTTAAATCCAAACCCCACTTAAAAACTTTCAAAATGACTCATATCCAAATATTAGATGAGATAGGGTTGTAGTCTCATCAACCAATAAAATTTAGACACGTTAGGAATTTATTTTAAACATTATCAACTTGATTTATCCGTATTTATCAATTTAATTTTATTTGTGGTAATAATATTCTAAATTTCAAATTATTATAAATAATTACATATGTGTTTTGAATTTTCCATAATTTGACACTTTATGAAATTTTCGAACATATAATTTTTAATTTTTAATTTTTAAATTTTTTTTATTTTTAAACAATTTTATAATATGTAATGTTTATAAAATAACAATAGTGTCAATTCTTGACACTATTAATCTATTTGAATTTCACTAAAATATATACAGAAAATATGTTCGAACTAAAAGCTTTAATAGATTCATAAAATGTCATATGTATCTATAAAATTAGTGGATCACATTAAATAGTTCATATAATACTTATTTTAATATTTTTGAAACCATTTATTTGATATTTTAATTAATAAAATAATTTCAACATCACTATTGTGTCATAATTAATGATAATTATTTAATCCCTAAAAATTATAAATAAATTCCTATAATGTAGATAATTGTATTAGATTTCTGGATACTATTCAGGTTCGATGTTTCATTAAGTTTATCACTAAATTAAATTTATTATACTTATATGATTTAATAAAGTGACATGTTGTCACTTTCTTTGGTTTTAATAATAATTAAATTATTTGTATGGACAAAAAGTCCATTAAATGAATCTAATCCGACCCTTAGGTGATATGGGTTGACTTTTAGTCATCCAATAGGATTTTGGCAGGCTTTAGGGTAATTTTATAATCTTATATTTACCCTTAATTACCCGATTTACCTTTAACTATGGTAAATAAAATTTACCGTAGTTACTATTCATAATGCCCAAAAATAAAAAGTATCATATTAACATAATTTGGACCCACTGATTTAAAATATGGAATCCATTTTTCAAAATTCAAAACATATAAGTTGCAGTAATTAATTTAAAATTAATCTCATTGTTAAGAAAATGGGTTTTAGAAGTTAAAATATTGCCAAAGATTGAAATGTTTTTACCTATGAATTCAATGTGAAATTAATGCTAATGAAATACATTATATTAAATGGTGAAAATATATTCTATTTATACTTTAAAACCATTCAATATTATAATTTAACCATATAAATTATCTCGATGAAAAAAGTTGTTTTTAATTAAAAATTAGCGTATTTTTACTATTCATCAAAATATGAAAGTTATCAGAAATATATCAAAAATTTATCCAAAGTAAATTTTTATATCCTCAATCCAAAAAATAATTTTATTTTGTCAAATTGAAATTATAAACATGTGAAAAACTATATTTAATGTGGTTACGCCATCAAAAGGCGGCAAAACTGCATTTTTTAAAAAATACTTATTTTACCGGAAAATTTTATTTTGTTCTCTTACCATGTTCTATAAAATGTGTAAGATTAATAATAATGTTATAAAATTCAAAATATAGTTATTACTATTCATAACGGATAGTCCATAATAATATATTGTTGTGTAGTGAAACCTGGTATTGCGTACTACACACGCTATCGAGGAAGGTCGTGATTGTGTGTAATGCAAGCCAAGTCAATGTTGTGTGTTGTGAAAGATTCCTTTGGTTTTTCATATAATATAAGACATAAAAAAAATATTTCTCATAAAATCTCAGGGTGTTACAGGAATCAAAAACCAAGGTAAAGGTAATTCAATATCATATCAAATTAGCTCAAAGTAGCCAAAATACATGTGCTGATAATCAAAGGAAGGATTTTTAATTTCAAGTGGGAGATCATGTTTTCTTAAAAGTATCTCCATGGAATGGTGTTATAAGATTTTGAAATAATGGGAAACTAATCCCCACGTATGTTGGTCCTTCTAAAATTATGGACAGAGTTTGAGTTGTGGCTTATCGTTTGGTGATGTCGCCTATACTTTCTGAAGTACACAATGTGTTACATATCTCATTGTTAAGAAAGTACATGTCAGACCCAACCCATGTCCTCAATTCTGAAGGAATAGATCTAGAACTTGATTTATATTACTCTAAATAGCCTATCTGAATTTTGGATTCTAAAGAATAGGTGTTGAGTAATCTGATGACTCAGATGGTAAAGATACAATAGAAAAATCAAAAAATTGGAGAGGTGATGTGGGATCTAGAGAAAATTATGATGAAGAACTATCTAAATCTTTTTATGAGGTAACATTCTAGAATTTTGAGGATGAAAGTTTTGAAGGAGGGGAGAATGTAACACCATAAGGATTTAAAAATAAATTTAATGTAGAATGTAATGGACACAACAACAAATCTTTGTGAAATAACACTTTTTATTATAATTATTTAAACAAGAGAGTTATAACCTTGCAATGAAACAAAATTTTTCCGCTTATCTTATTTGAATTTAGAAAAACGATCATACACGGTTGTGATAAGTAATAAATTTAGAGTCTAATATGGTAAACTTAATTTCTTATGGTGAATAGTAACTTGACCCCTTTAAATAGTAATGTTACCCTTATGAATAGTAATCTGAACCTTATGAATAGTAACCTCACCCATGAAATTATAAATAATATTTTGGCACCTTATATATTAATGTATGATTAATGATATAAGGAAGTGAATATTTCAAAAAATAGAAATTATGTGTCGATATTTTTGTGAGTAATAAATATTTAATTACAATTATATAATTAATAAATTGGTTTAAAATAAAATTAATTTTAATAATATGTATTCATAAATCAATATTTTGATGCCCTGTTATTTTATGATAATTTAATTAGACCTTATTTAATTTTTTAGGGTGTAATAAAATTAGATTTAATTTTTAAAAAAATCTATATTTTTTGAGTAAATAATTCTTTTAATTAAAAATTAAATTTCTCATATTTAGAAAATTATTTTCAAAAAACTGAGTTCATTTTTTAATTCTAAAAATTAAAATATGGTTAGGGTAATTTTAAGAGATCTTTCTAAAATACTTTAATTTTTGGGAATAGTGAAATACAATAATTTATGATAGATGCTAAATACATGAATTATAGAGTAATGGATGATTTTTGGAGTATGTAAGCACCATTTTTTAGAACTCACTTGAAATCATTACAATATTTAGTCACATTAATCAATATTATTTCTTTTCTTGAGAAAAATAATAAACTAATTAATAAAATAATGAGAAATCACCAATCTCATCCAAATTAAAAACCACCCCTCACCCCCTCCTCTCATCACACATCTAATCCTTGAATATCATAAAAATTAGGACCAAATAATCTTCCCTAGTATCTCCCCATGTCCAGTAGCTCTTGGAATTTCCAAAATACCAAAACCACTTCTCCTAAGGAGGTTCTTAAGGATGATAATTTAAGAGGTAAACCCTCTTTCTTTTTCTGTTAATTTCATTTCAATTTATTTTTCATTCTTATCCACTCCTAACCACCTATATCCAAATGATCATGATAACTCTAGTATCGTCTATATACTAGAATTATATCATGTTAATTGAAGATCCATCATCAATATCCTTACTCTCTCTCTCTCTCTCTCTTTGACTTTTTGAAATGAAATCATCGTCCGAGTGAAGCTGAATTACAAGCTTCGTGGATGACGAACTTTCTTTCATTATCTTCTCTTTCAAGGATAGTCATGAAAAATTTTTATATTTGAACCAGATTATAAAATATTTATTATATCATATTTAATATTCAAGAACCATGTTATATATTTGATATTAAATAATAGAATAAAACCAGTTCATTGTGATTGAAAAAACTTGTAAAATTATGATAAATGATTATCTTTAACGATTCATCCTCATATATGGAAAAAAACACATACTAACAATTAAAATTATTTTAGTTAATTAATATCTTATAAATCCAATTCTGTAGAATTATACCCATTCCACATGAACTTCCATACTAATATACTTGTATATAGGTCATGAAAACAAAAGAAATGAACGCTCCTGAGCGATAATAGTTTATATTATAACTCCTCAAAAGGCCATAAATGAACAAAATAAAATTATAATAAATCAAATAAATGCGGAGAAGCTTGTGAATTAATTAATTAATTAATTCACTTTGTTATCCAAGATGTCATGGTCAAGTGCAGAACAAATTCAGACATAAGGCAAGTGTTTTCTACCTGAACCTCCAATTTCTTTCAGGTTACACTTTTTCTCTCTATACCCTAATGAAATTCTTAATTATTATTATATATTCATCATAAATTATGTGTTAATGTTATATATATATATATATATAGTTAGAATCCAACTTTATTTTATGGGTATTTACATTTATTAAAAGGATCTTTCTCAAATTCTTCTTGATAAACAAGCCTGATTCCAGGGAATTTATCGAATTCTTACCTATTTTAAAATGAACTATATAATATATTTTATTCCACCATAATTTTTATAAAATCACTAATTTTATGATGAAAAAACTATTTTACTCTAATTCTAGTTTTATACAAATATTTTTCCAAAAGAACTCTTCTTTACAAAGTAAGAGAGTATTTCTCTCAAGTATTACATGAAAATTTTATAAGAGTATTTCCACATATTTAAACACTCTTATTGATTCTTATGTTTAGTAAGGATTAATATTTTATGATATCATCTACCATATTTTATTGAATGGTTTATGATTAGTTTGACTGTGTATGTTGTAATGTCTTGGACCTCTCTGGTCTATTCCTTTGTTGATATCTGGTGTTTAAGGTGTTCTAGGAGGTCAAGGTGACCCATCCCCAACACTTTTCCAAATTTACAGTTATGTGAATAGTGCATCGGTATCCATAAATGAACAGTGCCATCAGTATCCTTAGGTGAACAGTGAATTAGTAGCCTTAGGTGAACACTGTCATCAGTAGCCTTAGGTGAACAGTTTCATCAGTAGCCTTAGGTGAACAGTGCATCGGTAGCCTTAGGTGAACAGTGTCATCGGTAGCTTTAGTTGAACATTGTCATCGGTAGCCTTAGGTGAATAGTGTCATTGATAGCCGCATGTGAACAATGCAACGGTGAGGTCCCAATGGTGAGCTTCCAATATTAGCCTATATTTCCTTTGCCAAATTTTGAGTTCATGAATAGTGTTTCCAGAATGGTGAGGTTCCAACGGTAGCCTGTATTTCCTTTTCCAAATTTTCAGTTCAGGAACAGTGTTTCCAGAACAGTGAGGTTCCAACGATAACCTATATTTCTTTTGCCAAATTTTGAGTTCATGAATAGTTTTTCCAAAATTGTGAGGATCCAATAGTAGCCTATATTTTCTTTTCCAAATTTTGATTACATGAACAGTGTTTCCAGAACAGTGAGGTTCCAACGGTACCATATATTTCCTTTTCCAAATTTTGAGCTCATGAACAGTGTTTTGAGAATGGTGAGATTCCAACGGTATCCTATATTTCCTTTTCCAAATTTTGAGTTCATGAATAGTGTTTCAAGATTGGTGAGGTTACAACGGTAGCCTGTATTTCCTTTGCCAAATTTTGAGTTCATGAACAATGTTTCCAGAATGGTGAGGTTTCAACGGTAGCCTATATTTCATTTTCGAAATTTCGAGTTTATGAACAATGTTTCCAGAATGGTGAGATTTATGAATAGTGTTTCCATAATGGTGAGGATTATGTATTGTTTTTTCAGAATGGTGAGGTTCTAATAGTGGCCTATATTTCCTTGGCCAAATTTCATGTTCATAAACAGTGTTTCCAGCTTCCTACATTTTCACCCCTTTGACGTTTCCTTTAACGTGAAATGCATTTAACACCTTGTTTTAAGGACTCTAAGGTCGATTCAAAGACCATAAATCCTATATTAATTTCCCTAAGTTTTGTGATTCTTTTACATGTTCAAACCATATAGGTTAATGTGATCCGCTTTTAATGGAAAAATCCATCATATTTTAAACCGTTGCTCCGTCAAATCTTCTAAAGGGATGAGATATCTTCCTCCCTTATTCTGCCTTCTTGTTCCCTAGTGCGAGATGCTTGAACCTTTCCTTCTTTCCATAGGAGCATTGTGATTGAACCTTAATCCTCAGATCGTTCCACCTTGAAGTTCTTTACTACTACATGCGCACCCCATATTTTTGTGCAAGCACCATGTGTCGATCCTTCATCAATAAAAGGTATGTTTTATCAGCGTTTATTTTTGTTAATATTCTTCTATTTCTCCTTTCCATGTTATGGTATGTGATCCCCATACTTCTAATATAGTTTTCTTGGGTTTCGGTTGGTGTGGTCATACTGTGGCATCCTCTGGTGGATACAGTTGTCACGGGAGGAGGCGATCGTGATCCTTTATATGGATCATTCTCATATAAAGAATGACAAGAACCGTTTGAGGTAGGGAATTCGTCGCTTCTCTTTTCTTTTATATGCAACTATATAGTTAGCATGTTTTATCCCACTATATCACAATGGAGTTGACAAAATAAATATTTGAACCGGATAAATAAATTGATATCGATTGTATGTTATTACCTCTTGTTTTTATAGATATTGTGATATATATGCTTGCTTTTTTTATTTTTTCATTCTTGATGTAAATTGGTAAAGAACGTAAAGCTGGAATTAATCGATAATTGTTTGTCTAAAGATAAAGAGTCATGTAAATGAATTTGATTCTTATTATTGTAATTTGATGTTAGTAAAATTGGGGTAGTAAGCATGTTTAATTATAAGTGATAGCTTACTAGCTAGGTTTCCTAAATTTGGAACCTAAAAATAATAAATTGTTTAATCCAAGATGGAATAAATAACTGGTTTTTTGATTAAAAAAATAATTCCTTGTAGGGTTTTGAGTTACCCTCTTGCTTGTTTATGGGCCAAGAGCCCAATTGATATGATGTTTGTTTTCTTACTACTTTTGTTGTGATGTGAGGTTGGATGGATGTTGTGATATGTGGGGACATGGAGGCCTACTAGTTGTGATATCAGTTGACGCCTATAGTGGAGAGATGCATCAGTTTAGGCATGTGACTTTTGGGGAGGACATCAGGGATGATGAAATGGGTTGGATGTGAATGATTGGATTATTACTGATTCTTATTGGTTGTTTATCTAATTTACATTCCCCACTACTAAAGGCATCTGGTCTTTCTTAACCTTCTTCGAAAATGGGTGAAGACGTGCAGGGTATGCCATATGCTCTCTGTGTTTAGCTTCTCAAGGGAGGATGGGTCTATGCTCTTGCTATAGGTGGAAAAGACTCGACAGGTAGTTCATCTACTCATCGTGTTCAGCCCCCTTGTGTTTAGTAGCTTATATTTATTTTCTATAATACTTGGGAATATGGGGAGGTAATGCTGTAAATAAATAATTGAATAAATGATGTTAACCCATGGTGTTGGAGCTTGCTGGGGCGTAATTCCAAGGTTATAATTTGAAGGAACAACGGACATTGGGTATGATGATAATGAAATATAAGGTGGAATTTTTAATGGTTAATTAATGTTTAAAGAATTAATTAATGTAAAGTGAAACAGATAAAAAAGGGAATGAAGTAATGTATTAAATCTCTTTAAATTGTTGTGTGCTTATAGGACACCTAGTCTTAGAAGTGGCAGCCATGAGTCCGAGAGACATTAGCTATTGTTGAGTCTAAGACTAGGTTATTCCCATAGTGTGGTTGTGAGATATAGTATATTTTATACTTCTTATGTTTCTATACACTACTCCACCCCATCAGTTAGGGAAACTGACACCCCAGGGATTCTAAGCCCTGGGGTGTGTTTTCCCCAACATTCTGGTGGGAGGATGGATGGCTGACTACCCCCATTAGCCCCGCTCTCTTCTCTTGGTAGTTACTTGTGTTGGAAGGTATAGTGGTTAGTTCACCCCATATAAGTGTGTAGAGGGATTTAATGGCTTGAGGTTATTCACACACATATATTATGGATATAGTTTCTTATGCACTACTATAGTTGTAACATGTATAATATATGATGGCTTGAGGATACTTAATCGGTGTATGAGCTCTAATGGCTTCAGGTATAATACTTGACGTATGATACACATTATGGGAGCTATGGTGGCTCCAAGAAACTACCTGGTTACTTTGCTTATGTGGACGTGGTGGTTTTGTTTCATGAGGTTCAATTAGTGGTGCTTTGGACAAGTGTTTGTGGTCAAGCCTTTTTGGAGAGAGATGCTTAGGACGTGCGACATTGGGGCAAAGAGGAAAACCAGTGGGGAAGTAGTAGTGGGGTACACTTGATATTTTTTATTTTGTTATATACTCTTATATGTGTTACTTGGTGTGAGTAGCCATGGTGAGGCTATGAACATAGTATACCTGTCTAGATGATGAGTTAGTTTAACTTGTTGTTTACTGTCCTTTAGCATGCTTTCTTTAATTTTGCATGAGAGGCTTCAGGGAGGATCCTACTGAGTATACTGTTATAGTCACCCTATGTTCATATAAGCTATTTTTTAGGCCCCTTGGAGTAGGTTGGAGATCATGCTGGTTTCTACTAGCTTGGGGTTGCAGGAGCAATTTGGGCTTTGTGGTTGCTGTTGTTTTTACTTTATTTTGGGTACTTGTAGTTTTTCCCTTTCAGTTGTAGTAGTTTTTCATGACATTACATATGTGTAATTGGGTTTTATTTTATATTTCAGTCTGAGTTAGAGTTTTTTGGTGTCTATCTTATCTCTCTCTTTTGCATGCGTTCTCTTATAGGGTAATGCCTCCCATTTGTGTTTTACTATACCCTCGGGGCTAGTCGCCAACCTAGGGCCTATTGGAAGTAGGACTCGGGGTCATTATCTTCCTTCCCACATTGCTGGCCTAGTAGGGGTACACTTTGTGGGGAGGGGGTCGTGACAGAGTGGTATCAGAGGTCTGGTTGAGGGATAGGATGGAGTTTGGTGATAGGCACATGCGAGGTGGCATGGGTTGGAACGGAAATGGTGTCATTCATGTTTAGCATGTGATGTAAACACTAGAGACTGGCTGAGACATAGGCGTTTAGGCCTTCCTATAATCTAATGTACAAACATTTAAGTTTACAATGGCTACTAAATGTGGTTATACTAGTTTCAGGGTAGATACCTAGGAAAGGATCATGCATCATTCTTCTTTGTGTCTGTGTTTTAATGGGTAGACCTTGGGATAGGTTAACCTAAAATGAATAAAAGAAAACAATTAATTAATTAATGTTGAGTCTTCCATATTCCATGTTTAGGATCTATAACTATTTGATATTTTGTAGGTATGGCTCTAGGTTGGCATCCTCATCAGGATCACATAAAAGATGTCTAGCAGGCTGTGCCAGCAGATCACCACCGGGTAGAGGTTGATGATAATGAAACTTGGAGGAGGACACTCTGAGAGTTTTAGTGCCAGAGTTTGCAGAAGTATGAGGGCTCCGTTTCATATGCAGCCACAGAAGACTAGTTGGAGGAGGTCGAGATAGGAATCAGTTCAATTTGCGCACAAAAATAGCATTGTGTTTCCTTGGTTGTGACGATGCTACGTGGAGTAGCGTGGCAGTGGTGGTTCTTGTTCCTCAGGGATCTCAAGGAGTCAGCGATCTCATGGGAGGAGTTCCGAGACATGTTTTGTGTCGAGTTTCTTTCCCCAACTGCAAAGACGTCCAGTCACCAGGAGCTTCGTACCCTTGGACAGGGGAAATCCAGTGTGATAAATTTCAGAATCTATTTCAGGAACCATTTACAATATTCTTAGGACCTTTTTTCTAGATGAGGAGGCCAAGGCGAGGTATTTTGAGGAGGCTTTGCATCTAGAGATCTAGCGCCAGGTCACCATATTTATGCTGAATACATATCTTGAGGTATTGGAGAGGGTAGAGGTTTTCGAGAGTAAATTGGCCAAAACCGGATCATCGCTAGAGGGGAGTCATCATGATTTATCACAAAGCAGAACTGTGGTTTGGGGTTCCTTGTTTTCAGGGTATAAGAGTTTCCATTCGGTCGGGGGTAGGTCGCAGCCCTTAGCATCTCGTTTCGTTGAGGGCTTCATCCCTCAGGCATATGCCAAGGTAATAGGTTCTTGTTTTTATTGTGGTGTTCGAGGTCATCATTAGATAGAGTTCTCAGCCATTTAGAGTAGCCATCGTGCACCAGGTTCTCCACTTCAGGTTCCTCCATTGAGGAAGTTCCAACCGAGTTAGTAGCAGTAGGTTGCACCAGCTTTAGATCAGAAGAGGGTAGATGGGGAAAGCATAGGACAACACTGTGACACTCCATGTCCTCATAGAGTAGAGAGAAGTCATGGTGGTGGTCATCGTCAGGGTCAGAGAGGCCATGGAGGAGGTTGTGGAAAGATTCATGCTTTAGTGTTTCTAGCACCAGGTGAGCCAGACATCATTTGAGGTACCCTTTTCTTGTTTTATACCTTGGTGTATGCCTTTTTTGATTCCAGATAAACACAATCCTTCATATCACATACCCTTTTCCATGGTTTGGGACATGAGGTAGAGAGGCTTTCAGTGCCCTTGGCGTTGACTAAGCTAGTTGGAGGTTGAGCTAACTTGTTTGAAGTATATAGACACTCTGAGATAGTGTTGGGGAAACACCACTATGGGGGAGATTTCCTATGTTTACGAATACAACCATATGATTTAATCCATAGCATGGATTGGTTGTATTCAGTGCAGGCTATCATGGATTGCTTCAGGAGGGAGGTTGTGTTCTTCGATGCGGATGGAGAGCTAGTGGTGTTTGATGGTGAGCGAGACCCTCAGATGGGTCAGATGCATGTTACATCCTTATCATCCATGATGGCTGAGTTTATGTTGAGTTCTTCATAGGGTCAACTATTGTAATTTCTTAGGGTTGTATAAGAGTACCCTGATGTCTTTCCAGAAGAGTTTGTAGCATTACCCCCTCGACAAGTGATCAAGGTTGGAATCGAGCTACAACCAAGAGCATCTCCTATCTCCATGTCTCCAAATATGATGGCCCATTATGAGTTATGGGAGCTACGTATAGAGATTTATGGTCTGTTATAGTGCAGTTTTGTTTGTCTGAGTGTGTCACCATAGGGTGCACAAGTTTTGTTCATGAGAAATGATGACGGTAGTTTTTGATGTGTGTATATTATCGTCCCTTAAACAAAGTGACAATAAAGAATCACTATCCTCTTCTGTGGATTGATGATTTATTCAATCAACTGAAGGGTGTAATTTGGTTCTCAATGATCGATTTGCAGTCAGTATATCATCAAATGCATGTGAAGGATGAGGATATCCCAAAGACTACTTTCTGTTGTCATCATGGGAATTATGAGTATGTTGTAATGTCATTCTGTGTGATGAATTCTCTAGCTATGTTCCTGGGATTGATGAAAGTTGTCTTCTGTGAGTTCCTAGACAAGTTTGTGGTGGTTTTCATCGATTAAATCCTTGTGTAAGTCATGTCTGAGGAGGGGCATACAGAACATCTACACACCATTTTGGGAGTTCTGTGTCAACATCAGCTATTTGGGAAGTTGTCGAAGTGTGATTTTTGGGCTCGAGAAGTATGTTTCATAGGGAATGTTGTGTTCTAGAAAAAAGTATATGTGGATCCATCGAATATATAAGTAGTTGTGTCTTGGGAAGCCCCCAAGTCAGTGTAAGAGGTGTGAAGTTTCCTTGGTCCTGCAGGATACTATAGGAGTTTCATAGCCAATTTCTCTCGAGTTATGAATCCTCTGATAGCTTTGACTAGAACGGATCAGGCATTCATATGGACTGGTCAGTGTCAAATAGTTTTCAAGTATCTAAATGAGAATTTAGTAAGTGCTCTAGTTCTTTGTCATCCAGCTGGGGTAGTTCATATTGATGTTTTCTATGATGTTCTGCATCTGGGGTTAGGTTGTGTTCCGATGAAGCAAAGATTAGTTGTTTCTTATGAGTCTCGGCAGTTATGTCCCCATGAATGTAACTATGCCACCCATGATCTTGAGTTGGAAGCCGTGGTGGTTTCTCTAAAGTTGTGGAGACATTACATCATTGGTGAGTGCTTTGTGGTTTTCACTGATCATAAGAGCCTGAGGTATGTTTTCTCCCAACATAATTTGAATTTACATCAGCGTTGGTGGATGGAGTTCTTATAGGAATTCGACTTCAAAATATAGTATACACTAAGAAAGGGGAATGTTGTAGTTAATGTGTTGAGTCAGATGTCACGTAGTGATGTAGTGTGTGAATCTGGTGACTCCTAGAGAGTAATGGAATAACTATCTACATCACATCATGAAATGGGAGAAGTTGGGGGCATAGGTTGCCTTTTTCAGATGATGGTGCAGTCATCTCTGGTGTAGAAGATGAAAGAGACCCAGTTGGGGGATTTATAGGTGCAGTTCTGGAGAGACCAAGTTGTTTGTGGTGAGGCCCATGATGGTTGGTCTGAGGATGAACAACACCGAGTGTTGTATCATGTAAGGATATTTGTTCCTATGATGATGTGAGAGACAGTTCTCAGAGAGTACCATAGTTCTCCTTTAGTGGTGCATCCTAGCCTGACAAAAATGTACTAAGCCTTGAGGATTCAATTTTGGTGGCATGGGCTAAAGCGTGTCGTGGGGGAGTTTGTGTCTCGATGTTTGTTCTGCCAGAAGGTGAAGGTCAGACACTGTGTTCCTGGTGGCCTTTTTCAGCCATTAGATGTTCCTTAGTTGAAGTGGGAGGACATCTCAATAGACTTTGTTACTATTTTACCTCGATCTCAGGGAGGACATGACACTATTTGGGTGGTAGTGGATCGTTTAACCAAATCAACCCACTTCATAGAAATAAAGGAGTTAAGATCGGTGGATGTTTTGTCGTGGAAGTATCTAGAGGAGGTGGTGATACTTCATGGAGTCACAAGGACAATCATTTTTTATCGAGATCCTCGTTTCACCTCCAGAGTGTGGAGAGGTCTCTACCATGATTTTGGTTCTCAACAATGCCTTAGCACTGATTTTCATCCTCAGACGAACGGTCAGACAAAGTGGACTATCTAGACTCTTGAAGACATGTTATGCTCTTGTGTCCTGGATTTTGGTGGTTCATGGATGAGGCACTTGCCCAGGGTGGAGTTTGATTACAACAATAATTTTCACTCCACTATCGGTATGGCACCATTCTTGTATGGCCAACCTTTTCTTTCTCCATTGTGCTAGACTAGGGTTGGAGAGTCAGCAATTCTCAGACCATAACTACTGTAGAATACAATAGAGATGGTTCAGGTAATTCTTGAGAGGATGAAGATAGTGCAAGATCGTCAGAAATCATATGCCGATCAAAGGAGGAGACCCTCAGAGTTTAATGTTGGGGATCATGTATTTTTGAAGGTGACTCCCCATCATAGTAAGCGAATGATTGGTCGTGGGAGTAAGCTCTCTCATCATTTTTTGGGCCTTTTTTGGTGTTATCTCCTCTTGGAGCAATGGCATATCGAGTAGCACTTCCCCCACAGATGATCTATATAAATGATGTTTTTCATGTATCACAGCTCCGTCGTTATCTTCATGATGACTCCCACATCATCGATTGGGGAGAGATAGAAGTTGATGATGATGCGACCTTTGAGGAGCGACCTGTGGGGATCCAATACCACAAAAATAATGTATTTCATGGGTGTTCTATTCCCTTGGTTCATGTCTTGTAGCGTCATCGTGGCACGAAGGAGAGTACCTGGGAATGTGAGTCACAGATATGTGCTTAATATCCAGAGTTTTTTGATGTTTAACTATTTTCATATAACGATGTCCCCTTTGTGTTTATAAACCTTTCATGTTTATGATATGGCTTTATTTTGTTGTTTCTTGTGCCTTTCTCTCTTTTGAGAGGTATCTAGATGGGTGGGTGTTCAGACATCTTTTTTGTTCCCTTTTAGGCTAGTTTTGAATTCTCGAGGACGATAATGTTTTGAGAGGTATCAGATGTAATGTCTCAGACCTCTCTGGTCCATTCCTTTGCAGAAATCTGGTGATTGAGGTGTTCTGGGAGATCAATGTGACTTATCCCTAACACTTTTCCAAATTTTTAGTTTTGTGAATAGTGCATCAGTAGCCTTAGGCGAACAATGTCATCAGTAACCTTATTTGAATAGTGCATCGGTAGCCTTAGGTGAACAGTGCATCAGTAACCTTAGGTGAATAGTATCATCGGTAGCCTTGGGTGAACAGTGTCATCAGTAGCCTTAGGTGAACAGTGCATCAGTAGCCTTAGGTGAACAGTGTCATCGGTAGCCTTAGGTGAACAGTGTCATCGGTAGCCTTATGTGAATAGTACAATGGTGAGGTTTTGACAGTAGACTATATTTCCTTTACCAAATTTTGACTTAATGAATAGTGTTTTTAGAATGTTGAGGTTCCAACGGTAGCCTATATTTCCTTTTCCAAATTTTGATTTCATGAACAGTGTTTCCAGAATGGTGAGGTTCCAACGGTAGCCTATATTTCCTTTCCCAAATTTTTGAGTTCATGAACATTGTTTCCAAAATGGTGAGGTTCCAACTGTAGCATGTATTTCCTTTTCCAAGTTTTGAGTTCATGAATAGTGTTTCCAGAACGGTGAGGTTCCAACAGTAGCCTATATTTCCTTCGCCAAATTTTGAGTTCATCAATAGTGTTTCCAGAATGGTGAGGTTCCAACGGTAGCCTATATTTCCTTTTCCAAATTTTGAGTTCATGAATAGTGTTTCCAGAATGGTGAGGATCCAACGGTAGCCTATATTTTCATCACCAAATTTTTATTTTATAAACAGTGTTTCCAGAATGGTGAGGTTTATGAACAATGTTTCCATAATGGTGAGGTTTATGAACAGTGTTTCCATAGCGATGAGGTTTATGAATACTGTTTCAAGAATGGTTAGGTTAATGAACAGGGTTTCCAGAATAGTGAGGTTTATGAACAAGTGTTTCCATAATGGTGAGGTTTATGTACAGTGTTTCTAGAATGGTGAGGTTCCAACTTTAACCTCTATTTCCTTTTCCAAATTTCGTGTTCATGAACAATGTTTCCAACTTCCTACATTTTCACCCCTTTGATGTTTACTTTGACATAAAATGCATTTAAAGAATTGTCTTAAGGACTCTAAGTACTATTCAAATTCTATAACTCCTATATTAATTTACCTAAGGATTTGGATGCTTTTACTTGGTCAAACCATGTGGGTTAATGCGAAACACTTTTAATGGAAAAAACCATCATATCTTAGACTACTACTCAGTTAAATATTCTAAAGGGGTGAGATATATTCCTCCCTTGTTCTGCCTTCTTGTTCACCGGTGCGAGATAGTTGAACCTTTCCTTCTTCCCATAGGAGCGGTGTGATCGAACCTGAATCATCGGATCGTTTCCCCTTGAAGTTTATTATTGCTGCATGTGCACCACCTATTTTGGTGCAAGCACCAAGTTTCAATCCTTCATCGATAAAAGGTATGTTTTATCATCATTCATTTGGGTTTATCTCCTTCTTTTTCTCCTTTCCTTATTATGGTATGTGATATCTATACTTCTAATGGAGTTTTCTGGGGTTTCAGTTGGTACGATCAAACCGCGGCATCCTCGAGTGGATTCAGTTGTCACGGGAGGAGGTGATCGTGACCATTTTTCTGGATCGTTCTCGTATAAAGAACAACAAGAACCGTTTGAGGTGGGGGATTCTCTGCTTCTCTTTTCTTTTACGTGCAACTATATAGTTATCATGTTTTATCCCACTACATCACAATGGAATTGACATAATAAATATTGGAATCAGATAAATAAATTGATATCAACCATATGTTATTACATCTTGTTTTGCTAGATAGTGTGATATCTATGATTTAATTGTTTATCTTTTCGTTCTTGATGGAAATTGGTAAAGAACGTAAAGTCTGAATTAATCGATAATTGATTGGATAAAGATAAAGAGGCATGTAAATCGGAATGGCCTGAAGGCCTTCATTTTTTTTATTAATTTTGATAATCCGCCTTTCAAGGGAAGAGGTGGAACCCTTACAAGGCCCGAAGGCTCAGAGACAATTACATGACTCGTAGGTCTTAGAGGGAATCACCCAGAAAATACAACTTGGAACTGATCCTCCCCAACATGTGTCATGATATCAGCACTCCACCTTTGCAGGGCTGGTCAGCTAGCTATCCTATGCAAAGCTGCACAAGCCTAGTACTGATGGCAAAGTCATGCCCACTCATTGATCCAATTCCGGTTAGCTCTGCTCCAGTGAATGCACATGCACTAAATCCTCCTCTGAATCCTTGTCCCTTGTATTCTGACTGGCACATCTGAATTCATGTTGCCTGAAAGCCTTGGGGTGGCCCAAAGGCCTTATGGTGGCCCGAAGGCCTTGAGAGTCAACTGGCCCGAAAGCCTTTGGTGGCCTGAATGCCTTGTAGGACCCAAGGACGAAACCGGTGGCCCAAAGGCCTAGATGGATGAATAGTTCTGGTTGCTATAGTACCAAACAGTGCCTGCTACTGTACTAGCTACAGTACCGAATAGTATCTGTTATAGTGCCTACTACAGTACTGTTGTAGTACCCTGGAAATAATCCTCCACCCAGATTTGATCTCGAGTCTCTTGGATTAACCAATATATAATTCGTAGGTTCCAAATTCGAGAGACCAAACTAGTAATCTATCACAAATAATTAAACATGATTACTACACCAACTCGATGGGTATTTCATCTACTCACCGTGTTGAGACCCCTTGTGTTTAGTAGCTTAGAATGTTTTTCTAGAATGTATGGGACTATGGGAAGGTAATTCTGTAAATAAATAATTGAATAAATGATGTTAACCCATGGGGTTGGAGCTTTTTTGGGCATGATGCTAAGGTTGTAATTTGAAGGAACAACGAACATTGGGTATGATGATAAAGAAATATAATGTGGAATTGTTTATGGTTAATTAATGTTTAAAGAATTAATTAACATAAATTGAAACTGATAAAAATGGAATGAATTAATGTAGTAAAGCACTTTAAATAGTTGTGTGCTTATAGGATACATAGTCTTAGAAGTGGAATCAGGAGTCTGAGAGATGTTAGCTACAGTTGAGTCTAAGACTAGGTTATTCTGATAATGTGGTTGTGAGCTATAGTATATTTTGTAATTTTATGATTCTATACGCTACTTTCCCCCGTACGATAGGGAAACTAACACCCTAAGGATTATGAGCCCTAGGGGGTGTTTTCCCCAACATTTCGGTGGGAGGATGGATGGCTGACTACCCCCTTTGGCCCCACTCTCTTCTCTTGGTAGTTACTTGTGCTGGTGGGCACAATGGTTAGTTTTCCCCATATATATTTGTATAGGGCTATAATGGCTTGAGGTTATTCACGCACATATATTCTAGATATAGTTTCCTACAGACTACTATAAGAGTAATGTGTATAGGCTATGATGGCTTGAGGATACTTAATTAGTTTATGGTCTTTAATGGCATGGGGTATAATATCGGACGTATGATACATGTTATGCGAGCTATGATGGCTTTCCAAAACTACCTGGTTACTTTTCTTAAATTGACGTGGAGGTTTTTTTGCAAGAGGTGCATGTAGTGGTGGTTCACCCAATTTTATGTGGTCAAGACTTTTGGGAGAGAGATTCTTAGGACGTGTGATGTTGGGGAAAAGTGGAAAACTAGTGGGGAGGTATTAACGGGGTACCCTTGACATTCTGTATTATATTATATACTCTTTTCTACTTTACTTGGTTAGAGTAGCCATGGTGAGGCTGGGAACATAGTATACTTGTTTAGGTGATGAGTTAGTTTCATTTGTTGTTCAATGTGCTTTAACATTATTTCTTTACTTTTGCATGAGAGGATTTCGAAAGGATCCTACTGAGTATACTGTTATACTCACCCTATCTTTATATAAACTATTTTTTTTAGGTCACATAGAGAAGTATGGAGATCAGGCTGGTTTCTACTAGCTTGGGGTTGTAGGAGCTATTTGGGATTCATGGTTGCTATTTTTTTTACTTTATTTTCGGTATTTGCAGTTTTCCTCTTTCAGTTGTAGTAGTTTTTCATGACATTACATAAGTGTACTTAGTTTTTCTTTTATATTTCAGTTAGAGTTGGAGTTGGTTGGTTTCTATCTTATCTCTCTCGTTCTCATGTGTTCTCTTAGAGGGTAATGCCTCCCATTTGTGTGTTACTATATCCTCGGTGCTAGTCACCAACCCAGGGCCTACTAAAGGTGGGACTTGGGGATCATTATCTCCCTTCTCACATTGTCGGCCCAGTAGGGGTACACTTTGTGGGGAGGGGTCATGACAAATGTGCTATCTTGGTGCCATTCACTATATTACTCAAAATTGATAGTGCTTAAGTTTAATGAATAGGGAAATTTATTTACATTTAATATGTTGGTTTAAATATGAATGTATATGTCAATTTTGTTTCTACCCTTTCAGATGAGGAATTAATTAGAATTATTATGTGATGGGTGGGTCCCACAATATCCCCTCGATGCATCATTTGGTCACATGAGACAAACTATCCGAGGATTTTACCTATTACATATGGTGTATTGGCTGAGGTCTTGACGGCATGATTATGATGACAGAAATTATGAATTCCCTCATTATGAAACTAGTAATTGATATTCTATGTTATTATTTAACTAGTATAATATCCATGGTTATGTTTTATTATGGAATTATTTATTCATATTTTATTCCTGCCATATTAAGCTAAAGATTTTGTTTTAACAGAAAGTGTTATTTTGTTATTGATCATGCCTTATTATTTATGCTTCTTTTATATTACTTACCCTTACAGATCATCTAATCTCACCCCTTTCTTATGTTTATTTTCCCTAGGATTCCAAGATTAATTTAATAAATGACATGAAAAGATAATCTAGAATAATAAGAGTGCTTCAAAAGGATTTTCTATTATGTATTTCATTTTATGTTTTAATATTGAAATTATGTTTGTAATTAGTTTTTCCAAAGATACTAAATTATTTTGTCCTTCAGGATCTACCTTCCATTTTCATATGACAACATAATAAAATAATTCATTGTCTCCAGGCTTCTAGGGTCGGGGAATTATAGTTGGTATCAGAGGAATTTTAGTAGAAACCATGGAAAATATATTCAAAAACATAGATTAGGGAACATAAACCTAAGATAGTCTTTGAGGATAATAATAGAAGAACAACATTGAATTTTGGTAAATTAAAGATTATGTGAATATTTCTAGAAATACATCCATTTCTCGATACTATAAGTGGATGTGGTTCTAGCACAGATATACCTAGGGGTAAAAACTTCTACAGGGTGTCTCGGGCCTCACTTGGGTTAATTTGTACATGACAACGAGTCTTACTGTGCACCTGGTTTGACACTCCTAAGGTATATTCTTAGGATAATTGAAATTTTAGGTTAAGTATTTTTGGTATTTATATGTTATAAATAACCTAATTTTTGGTATGCCATTATTTAGAAATGGATCCTAGTTGAAGGAATGGAAACCCCATGAATGCACATATCCTATGTAGGTATTTCCATCCTATGAAAGATAATAATGTTGGTATTTGAGCTACAACTTCGGTTGAGAAACTCATAACTATACTATTAAATATCACTCAGGTTATAAAAAATAACCTTACCTATATGAATAATCCTGATCCATAACCTGAAGAAGAAATGTTAGGCTGATTTTTATGAAAACAACCTCCATCATTCAATTGGACTATAAACACATTTATAGAGGAGTTATGGATAAGTTCATTAGAAAATATATTTCTCCCTTTGGGAAGTATTGAAAGGTATAATGATAGCATGGTAGTTTATCATCTCTCAAGATATGCGGATCAATGGGGGTCGTTAATTCAAAACACAAAGGAGGAGGATGAAATCTCAAATATGGAGTGGAATGATTTTATGGAAATTTTCCTAGAACAATATCTTCCATGTAAATAGTGAGGGGATATAGAGAGGCAATTCTTGTTTCTAATATAGAAATAAAATAAAAAAATCCAAGTATGAGGAAATATTTACAAGAATTTCAAGTCATGCTACGGACTACAAACATATTCTAAGGAGAGAGATTGATTGATTCTTTGATGGTTCAAAACCATTACTCTGAAGGGCACTGGTATCCCTTAATTTCATTTCATATGAGGATATAGTCTCATGTGCTTCCAAGATAGAAAAATAATTATCTAATTCTTATGAATTTAAAGGAATTTAAGAGAACAATAGGGCTGGTGAACACTCTGGAAAAGGAAATAAAGAAAAGGGAAAGAAAGAAAGAATTGATTTTCTATCCTCTGATAACTATGGAAAGAAACACTCTAGTACATTCCTAAAGGGTATATGTTTTTGTTACAAGTGTGGAGGAAATTTCCACAAATCCTGTGATTGAAAGGGAAAGATATAAGCTATTGATGTTTGATGTTACAATTTCAAAGAGATGGAACATTATGAAAATGATTGTCCTAAGATTCAAGGAAATTTTCCCCAAATAAGTACAAGGGAGAAATTCCAAGCCTATACAGTCCAAAAATAAGAGGTTTAAGTTCCTAATGATGTGGTTGCACGTATATTAATCATCTCTTCAAATTTAGATAAATCTTTATTTGATTCTGAATCATCACATTCCATTATATATTTGCAGTTTTAATTAAAAATTAGATATTTCCAATTATCTTTAATAAGGGAGTTATTAATAAAAACCCCTAATGGAAGTATCATTGCAACAAATATGTGTAGTTAGTTCCCATTATACCATTTAAATGTTCTTTATCTACTAATTTTATCATCATAACTATGGTCGAATTTGACCTAATCCTCGGTATGGATTTTCTTTCAAAATATGAGGCTAAAATATATTGCAAGACAAAGGAAATTATGATTTGTGATATAGTTATAGAATCCCTTATCTTTGGAGAAGAAACATCACCATCTGATTCTCCTCTAGATCCACCCCCAGTAGCTCAACTGAATTCAATTCTTAGGGAGGAATAGAATGCAATATCTATGGGTGATGAAAGAAATATTCAAAATGAGGTTTTATCTATGATGAAAGAATAAATTGATATATTTATAAAGGATTTACCTATACACCACCTAGAGCGTAAAGTTGAGTTCTCTTTTGATTTAATTTCTGATTCAAGACGTATATCAAATACTCTTTATATAATGTCCACATTGGAATTAGTATAACTGAAGAAAAAACTAGAGTAATTGAGTGATAAGGTATTTATCTTCCCTAGAGTTTCCCTAAGGGGGGAAATTATCTTTTTTAAGAAGAAAGATGGATCCATGAGGTTGTGAATTTAATATAGAGAAATCAATGCACCCTCTATTTTTAAGGATCTAATGAATAGGAATTTCAAGAAATATCTTGATGTAATTATTTTGGAATTTATTGATGATATCTTGGTATACTAGAAATTATACAAAGATCATAAGAATAAATTTTTCATTTTTCTGAAAACTCTTAAAAGGAATAAGTTATAGGGGAAGTTTAGATATTGTGAATTTTAGCTTCAAATAGTTACTTTCCTTGGCCATATTCTCTCTAATGATGAAATCTTAGTAGATCTTATGAAGAAAAAGGCAGTTCAGAAATGGCCTACACCAATGAACATAACTGAGGTACTTTGTTTTATTGGTTCAGTAGGTCATTGTTGGAATTTTCTTCAGAACTTCACTCGATTAGATAACCCATTAACCATGCTTAATCATAAAGGGGTTAAGTTCATATGGACAAAAAAATGTGAAGATTTTTTTTGAAGAATTGAAGAAGAGGCCATTGAATTATAAAATCTTCAATCTATCATTGGGAACTGGTGTATTTGTTATTTATAGTGATTCATCAATGAAAGGACTTGGTTGTGTCTTTATGAAGAATGATAGAGTCATTGCTTATGCATCAAGGTAGTTAAAAACTCTTGAACAAAACTATCCAACTCATGATCTTGAGTGAAAAACTATATTATTTGCTCTGATGATATGGCTACATTATCTCTATGGTGAAATATGTGATATGTATACAGATCACAAGATCTGGAAATATATATTATCATAGAAATAACTCAACATGAGGTAAAGTTGATGACTTTATTTTCTTAAAGATTATGATTGTTCAATACAATATCACCAATGGAAGGAAAATAAGGTAGCAGATGCATTGCGACGGATCATAGAGTTCTGAAAAAAATGAAAATTGACATGGATCCTATGTATATGGATCCAATGAGAATGGATATGAAAATTATCAAAGAATATTAAACATCGCTACTTTTTCAATTGGTTTACCAAACATCTTTTCTATAAATGATTAAAAGTTCTCAGTCTGATAATGATAATCTTCACATGAAAATTAAACCTATGAATAATGGGGAGTTGGTAGACATCGTGTATGAAGATGGAATTCTACAATTTGAGAGGAGGTTATGTGTTCCCTCTATCCCCATGCTAAAAAGGGAGTTAATAGATGATTTTCATAGCATGAATTTCTCTTTACACTCTAGAATCATGAAAATGTATAGATATATGAAGGAACATTTCTGGTGGGATAATATGAGGTGGGAAATTACTGATTATATATCAATATGTTTAGTCTTTCAACAGGTAATGGTTGAAAGAAAACGTCCTATAAGGGTCTTGCAACCTCTTTCTATTGATACATGGAAATGGGATGAGGTCAATATGGATTTTATCACTATATTACCCAGAACTCCGTGAAAGAATGATGAAATATAGGTAATTTTGGATCGACTTACCAAATATGCACATTTCCTCACTATAAGGGAAGATTTTCCATTAGAGCAACTTGCCTGACTCAATATCAATGACGTTGTAAGACTTAATTGATCACCTCTATCAATTATTTCTAATCGTGATCCACAATTTACATTGAAAATCTGGAAAATTATTTAGTAATATTTGGATACTGAGCTTCATTTGAGTACTACTCATCACCCTCAAACTAAAACGCAGTCAGAATGGACGATCCAAACATTATAAGACATGTTGAGATCATTATAACTTATTTTCAAGTTATGTGTGATCATTATTTACTTTTGGGGGAGTTTTCCTACAACAATAGTTTCTATTATATCATTCAAATATCACCATATGAAGCATTGTATGGAAAGAGATCTCGTACACCAACATGTTGGGTTAAAGTTAGTGAAAAGAAGATTTTAGTCCTAGAGCTTGTGAAGGAAAAAAATTAAGGTAAATACAATTCAAACCCATATCAAATAATCTCAATGTAGGAAAATAATTTATGTTGATAATAAAAGGAATGATTTGGAATTTCAAGTGGGAGATCATTTTTCCTTGAATGTACCTCCATAGAAGGATGTTATAAGATTTGAGAAGAAATGGAAAATGATCCCCAGGTACATTGTTCATTTTGAAATTCTGGAGGGAGTTAAAGTTGTGGATTATTATTTGGTGGTGCCTCCTAGACTTTCTAAAGTATATAATGTGGCCCACATCTCATTATTAAGAAAGTATATGGCAGAACCAACGCATGTCCTCACTTATAAAGGAATAGATTTGGAACCTAATTTATCTTACTGTGAAGAGCCTATTTGAATTTTGGACACTAAAGAATAGGTGTTGAGGAATTGGATGATGCGGCTGGTAAAGGTACTTCAGAAAAACCATAAAATTGAAGAGCATATGTGGCAGCCTACAGAACTTATGATGACGAACTACCCAAATCATTTTATGTGGTATTATTCTAGAATTCCAAGGTAAAATATTTTGAAGGAGGGGAGAATGTAACACCCCAAGGATTTACAAATAAATTTAATGTAGAATATAATGAACACAATACTGGGTCATTGTAAAAAAACACTTTGTTATTATAATTATTTATTCAATATATTTATAACCTATCCCGGAAAAATAATTTTTCTACTTTTAGGATTTAAATTTCAAAAAATGGGCATACACAGTGTTTATTTGTAAGAAATTTAGAGTCGGATAAGGTCAACTTAATTTTTTTGTGAATAGTAATGGTAGTTGCTTCTACCGAAGTGTTATTTTCAGCTATCCAAATTGTATTACTCTAATGAGTATAGTACCAATAAGGGGTCGATCTATAGGGAGAAGGAGTTATTTTTGTCTTTCTTATCTAGTTTGTACTTGATTTAGTGAAGTGTACTGAATTTAGAGTTGATTTTTTTACATTTTGATGAAAAGGTGATTAGATTTTTCTTCTTTAGAAAATTACGTAATGTATAAAGAAAAACATGGGAATTTGGTTTTGATGAAAATTTGGAGGGAAATGCATTAGGACTATGGATTTTAAGAGGTTGTTATTAAATCAATTTTTTTATGAGGTTGTCTTGTTCATAATATTTCACATCTCTAGGATTACTTATGTAACAAAACCTCCTTGTTCTGGTAAGTTTTATTTAAATCAATGGAAGTCAGTTTCATTTGTCCAGAAATTGATTTATCTTAATATTTATTAATTATAGCCCTTTTTAGATGATTAAAACACCCAATGATTATGGATTTTTTTAACTGTAATCCCTTAAATTATCCCTATAAATCTTGTTCTTGATCCGATATGATATTTCTAGTGATATTAGAGAAAGGGTTAATAAGGAATTACAGGAAATAAAATATGAACAATACGATTACAACATCACAATTCATAAATTAAAAAATTCATTTTTTCCATAGCCCCAAAACATAGAATGTAACACCCCAAGATTTCATAGTGTGTTAGTTCTTCAAAATAATTCAATAACTTTCACTACATGCAACACCAAGTTCAAGCACACCATGACTTACCAAACAAGCTGTTCAAAAGAGGTTATGAATATTATTAGATAAATTTTAATGTTTATATAATCCTTATAATTTTAGAATCCATATTAAGAGTTTCTTAGATATAATGCAAGAACAAATTCATTTTCAGTATTGCACTTTTATCAACTTTAATAGTGAACCCTTTTTAAATACTATATTTTAAACTTTTTGACTAAATGGGGACATCAAAAATTTAAAATGAAACATCCCAAGCTTCTACGGTACGCTTCTCTTTGAATAATGTGATAGCGTGTGTTGTACACAACACCGAGTTCTAACACACCATAACTAATCAAACTAGCCGTTATGAATAGTAATACCTACTTTTTGAAATTATATATATTTTATATTTGAAAATGGACTTCATTTTTGGATTTGGAATATCGAATTTAGCCTAAGGTGAAATTTTGGTACATTTCGGATAACTTTCATATTTTGATGAATAGTGAAAATTACTAAATTTTAATTAAAAACAACTTTTTTAATCAAAATAATTGATAGTGATAAATTATGAATTTGAGTGGTTTTAAAGTATATTTAGAATATATTTTTACCATTTAATATAATGTTGGTCATTGGACATTATTTTACAATTAAACCGAACATAAACAAGTGTCAATCTTTTGATAGTTATTACCTCTTAAAAACACGCTTTTTGTTTTGACAGCGGGAATTAATTTTAAATTAATTTCTGCCACTTCTGTGTTTTGAATTTAGAAAAATGGATTCCATATTTGGAATCAGGATGTTTAAATTGTGTAAATAGGTAACTTTTATATTTAGACAATTTGAATAATTACTGCGGTAAATATTTTATTTACCATGGTTAAAGGGTAAATCCGGTAAATAAGGGTTAAAAAAATAATATTATAATAATACAAAATTACCCTAAAACGTGTCCTAACCTTATTGGTGGACACATACCCGACCATGATCATCCTTGGGTCAATTTGGGGACCCCTTGGAGCCACTTGTATGTGGTAGGGACACATTATATTAATAAAGTTAAAATAAAAATAAAAATGGCATAAGCTTACATCTTTTAGAAGAACAATTTTTACATAGGGTTATACATGTTGGATTTTCGATTATAAATATTCATTAGAAATATAAAAAGATTTCCTACATGATGATATTTTATTTATAATTTTTAGACATCAAATAAGTTAAATTATTAATGACACAATAATGATGCAATGTTTACCTCATTAATAAATCATTTAAATAAATAAGATTATAATGATTAAAATATTATCTAAAACCTGTCCAATTCTTATTGGTTGATGTTATTTAGAAAATGAGTCATCTTATCTTCGACCTCAATTATTTTTGGACCATTACAAACCGAATTTAATTATATTATAAAGTAATACTTTCACTCTTTCCTAAAGAGCCCCTCCTCTCCCTTATAAAAGGAGACCACTTCTACTCATTCCTCACACCTCTCAAGCCACTTGGCTCGGCCAAACTCTGCCCACATACTCTCCCAACATCCCTCACTACAACCTAGAGGCCTTAGTTCGATCAGAAAGCCAACCTAAGGAGCCCTTTTGATCAAATCAAAAGGAAGAACCCGAAGAAGAGGTAATGTTTTCACCACCCCTTTTCAAGTTCATTTCTTCTTCCACTTCTCCTTTCTTTGTTCTTACCATTCTAAAATAATAACTCCAGTATCTCACATATACTGTGATGTTATTATAAATATGGTAGAACCATAGTCAGTATTCTATCCACCCTTTGAATAACATGTCACCATACGTGCGTACGTACGGCTTACCGTCTCCACGTCGTGGTGTAATTGTTATTCAGTATATTATTATTTGGATGGGTATAATAATGATGTGCAACTCATATAAATAATAAATATAACATGATAATGATTCTGTATATATGATATACTATCCAATTATATATTATTTTAATATCAAAATAATGATATTGTCGCTCGTGCGTACGTACGGACTACCGTCTCCACGAACGCGATGAGATTCATTCCCCATCGTATCCATCCAAGTATAATTATCATTTAATGATTTAAAAATGATGTTTAAGGACTTGATATCATTCTGGATATGAATAAGATACAACAAACATGACTTATGTAACAAAACATATAAAAGAAAATGAGTAAGTTAACACCCGAAACGACGATAATTCTAAGATATTATTAACAAATCAATGTTAAAAGATCATATATGATATCATATTAATATATATGATTCTTGTATAATTTAATAACAATTATTTCACCATTATACAGGAGGTTAACCTACCCCAACCAAGGAAAAGTACAAGGTAAGGGTTATTTCACAATCTCTTCATTATCCGAGGTTGTATTATACGTAATAATCTACTGGGATCTCTTTATCATCCACATCCATGTTTCTTCGAAATGTATTTCAAAACATTTTTACTATTTACAAGAATATGAGTTAAAGTCATTTATACCCTTGTTTGACTTTTTATAAGAGGTTTATAAAGGAATCTTTCCGTCGTTTTTAAAACAAGGTCCTTTTTAACCTTTTCGACAGAATTGAGGTAAGAATGTTTTAACTTATACGGCGGGTGCGGTTATTTTCCGCCGTCATAAAATCGTCGAAGCTTTCCTTACAAGCTTATAAGAATATTTTCAAATAAAATGTTTTATTTTATATGGATCTTAAATGATTTCAAAATAAAAAGAGATATTTCTCTAAAAAGTGTTTTGATTTCATCTATGTCAACATCCTTTAATGGATTTTACGCGTATTTGAAGTTGATTTATTATAATACAAAACTTCTATATTGTATTGAAGGTTTTGTGATATGTTTGACTGTGGATGTGCTATTTTATACCATTCATAGTTTATGGTGAAACTATTGACATTTCGTATGCTAGTTTTAATCCGAATGTTTATGTTATATTTCAAACTTTTCTTCAGATGAATGTGCTAGACAAGTATGTTCCGGGTTGGGGACCGGTAAAAGTAAGCCCTCCAGGTTGGGGACTGGTTAAAGTAAGCCCTCCAGGTTAGGGACTGGTAAAAGTAAGCCCTCCGGTTTGGTCTCCGGTTATTAGAGGTACTCCGGGTTGGTGTCCGGTTATTAGAGGCACTCCGGGTTGGTGTCCGGTTGTTAGAGGCACTCCGGGTTGGGTTCCGGTTAGAAGTAACCCCTAGGTCTTGGGATGAGGCCTAGACAATGAAATTAACGTTTGACATTATGCATTCCATAATTATGAAAGTGGTTATTGATTTTTGCATGTGATCATTCGATTAGTAGAATATCCATGTGAATATGTAAATGGCATTATTTCATTTTATTTATGCCATACCATGTTGAAAGTTCAAGTTTAAAAGGCTTTTGTTTTAGTTATACATTGCCTTAAATGTTTATTCTTATTTATGAAAGTTTCCGCTATATTGATATCCTTACTGGGCATTTGAGCTCACCCCTTTTCTATGTTTTATTTTTCCCAGGTAGTGAAGAAGTAAATTATGAATGACTCGCAGGGATATTATGAGGGGTTAATAGTGTGGATATGAAGACTTTGTTGTTGTAGTAGTTTTTCACTTTGAAATGTAATGTAAAACTTTATGATTATATCTAGTGTTTCCAAGGCTACTAAACCAATCGGTCTTTCGGGATTTGATCTTTCTTGTGATCATGCCAATGTTACGAAGTAATGCACCGACTCTGGGTAGCTGGGGTCGGGGCGTTACAGTTGGTATCAGAGGAAGTTTAGTACAAACCTTGGAAGCTAGATTTAGATAAACTCTGATTAGAGCACGTAGACCTAAGATGAACTTTGAGGATTAGTATAGAAGAACTTCCTAGAATTTTGGTATTGTAGAGATTTTGTGAGTTTTCCGAGCAATACATCCCTGTCTGGATACGAGCAGGTAGAGGCGGCTCTGGCACAGATGTACCTAGGGGTAAAACCCGAAAACACCGCTTTGAGCTAGACTCGAACGGGAACTGGTGCACGACAACGGGCCTTGCTGCACTCTTGGTTACAACACTCCCGGGGGATATGCTTAGGATAACTCTCATTTTATTTACAAATCATTATGAAGGGTTTATGAGTATATACTTCCTCAAAGAAAACATTTTTATGATTATGGATTATATCCATAAATAGTTCAATTTATGTTAAGTGTTTTATAAGTATGGGATTATGTATTTTGATCCATAAACTGATCTAGTGTATTCCATTGTTTAGAAATGGCGCCCAGTAGAAGGAATGAGAACTCCAGAAATGCACATGATCCAAAGAGAAGGAAGGATCATATCTTTCATGGTCTTAAGCTAGAATTTATAAGAGAAATAGTCTCCCATGTATTATCATCATATGAAGAAATAATATCATGTGTTGATAAGATAAGTAAAGAGTTTACTGAGTCCTATGGCTTTGAAGGGAAGCAAGAGAAGAAAAGGATAGAAGAGAGAAAGATGGATAAAGGGAAGAGGGAAAAGAAGAATTTTCCCATATGTGGTAACTGTGGAAAGAAACACCCTGGAACTTGCCTGAAAGGAATGGGAGTTTGTTATAAGTGTGGAGTAAAAGGGCACAAAGTACGTGACTGCAAGGGTAAGAAAATGGTTTCAAATGTACAATGCTCCATTTGCAAGGAGTTTGGACACTACGCGAACCTATGTCCCAGTCATCAGACTATGACGCAAATGATGCTATTGGATAATAATCAAGTTATGATACTACCACAGATGAAGAGGAATGATTAGAGTTCTTATGTTGATTATGTCAATTGAGTGTTGTATCAACAATGTACTTGTTATAATAATTATGGAGTATATAAGGATTGTACTGCAGTACTATTTCATTAAGGACTTGAGATTGTGTGGAACAAAGAAAAGTGACTCAATAGCAGGATAAATTTTTGGAAAATATATGGTCGAGAGAATGATAAACCATAATATAGTTCTGATACCGAGGTAGTGATTTTCGAATAATACATGATTGTTTTGGATAAATTATATTGGATATTCTTGACTACCTTGGAACTGATTAATGATTTGTATATTCCATCATTGTTGGGGTTTAAATTTTTTTTTGGATTAATGAAGTATATCCAGCATTCTATATGGAATAAGGGAGCATGAATTTAATCAATAAGGAATATGGTAATTCAGGATGTTTCAGTATATTAAAAGAATACATGATGAAGGTATTCATATGCTATTACAGGATAAAAAGGATCTAAATTATGTTTACCTTCCTTATAAATGTTGGACTATTAGTTTGGATAGAAGTATTTTGGATAGTTCTAGTTTGGATTATTTTGGATTGCCATAAAAGGACAACCCGGAGGTCGGGCGGCAACCCGTCGCGTCCGGCAAGGCTGCGAGACTTGAACCCGCAACCGAAGGGCGACAAGGGTGTATCACCTACCACTGGCCCACGAGATGTCCTGGATTAAATAATGTAGTTTTTATTAAAAGATCTTGTTGATGAATTATAAATTCGTTTATTTTGGAACCCTATACGAATAGTGTAAATAGAATTTTTTTTACATCCTATTATCTTTTAGAGTGAAAGATGAGTTTGTGGTAGAAATTTATTAATCGATAAAACTCTTATTATAAAGTAAGTATATCTCCTTATGATCATAGCCAATCTCATAAATAAATTCCTCAACATTAAGAAAAGAAACTTAGAACAAAAATGTTGTCCTAGATGGTACCTTAAATCATCACTAATTTATGGCTTTGGGATTGTTGGCCTTTTCATAGCCATGTTCTCTACCACTCTCCATCAGATAATTGATGGTTAGATTTTTCTTCCATATCCATATTTTACTACATGGAACCCTAGTATGTGTTATTTTCGGTAATCTTCATACTTTCGACTCTTTATTTTAAATAGAGGCCTCATTAATTCATTTTTCGATGTGGGATTTCAACTAAGATATTTTGAAACGTCAAAAATGTGTTATCCTAATACCCTATGTTTTGTTGAACCGATGGTATTTCAAATCATCATAGATTTATGAATTTAAGGACCTCAATTTTATACTTGTTTGTGATTGATGACCTCAATCACTACCTATAAATATTTACGTTTTTCCTCCAATTATATGTCTCAAATTGCCACCAATGTTCTCCTAATCGAGATCATAATTTGGTGGTGACCCTTTCATTTCTCTTTTCCTCATATTAAGACTAAATTTTAGTAACCCAATTTCCGATGTGGGGTTTCCCACAAATATATTATCTATTTTCAACCTTTTATTTTCGAAGAACAATTTCAAATTGCGAGGACGCAATTTATTGAAGGAGGGGAGAATGTAACACCCCAAGATTTCATAGTGTGTTAGTTCTTCAAAATAATTCAATAACTTTCACTACATGCAACACCAAGTTCAAGCACACCATGACTTACCAAACAAGCTGTTCAAAAGAGTTTATGAATAGTATTAGATAAATTTTAATGTTTATATAATCCTTATAATTTTAGAATCCATATTAAGAGTTTCTTAGATATAATGCAAGAACAAATTCATTTTCAGTATTGCACTTTTATCAACTTTAATAGTGAACCCTTTTTAAATACTATATTTTAAACTTTTTGACTAAATGGGGACATCAAAAATTTAAAATGAAACATCCCAAGCTTCTACGGTACGCTTCTCTTTGAATAATGTGATAGCGTGTGTTGTACACAACACCGAGTTCTAACACACCATAACTAATCAAACTAGCCGTTATGAATAGTAATACCTACTTTTTGAAATTATATATATTTTATATTTGAAAATGGACTTCATTTTTGGATTCGGAATATCGAATTTAGCCTAAGGTGAAATTTTGGTACATTTCGGATAACTTTCATATTTTGATGAATAGTGAAAATTACTAAATTTTAATTAAAAACAACTTTTTTAATCAAAATAATTGATAGTGATAAATTATGAATTTGAGTGGTTTTAAAGTATATTTAGAATATATTTTTACCATTTAATATAATGTTGGTCATTGGACATTATTTTACAATTAAACCGAACATAAACAAGTGTCAATCTTTTGATAGTTATTACCTCTTAAAAACACGCTTTTTGTTTTGACAGCGGGAATTAATTTCTGCCACTTCTGTGTTTTGAATTTAGAAAAATGGATTCCATATTTGGAATCAGGATGTTTAAATTGTGTAAATAGGTAACTTTTATATTTAGACAATTTGAATAATTACTGCGGTAAATATTTTATTTACCATGGTTAAAGGGTAAATCCGGTAAATAAGGGTTAAAAAAATAATATTATAATAATACAAAATTACCCTAAAACGTGTCCTAACCTTATTGGTGGACACATACCCGACCATGATCATCCTTGGGTCAATTTGGGGACCCCTTGGAGCCACTTGTATGTGGTAGGGACACATTATATTAATAAAGTTAAAATAAAAATAAAAATGGCATAAGCTTACATCTTTTAGAAGAACAATTTTTACATAGGGTTATACATGTTGGATTTTCGATTATAAATATTCATTAGAAAGATAAAAAGATTTCCTACATGATGATATTTTATTTATAATTTTTAGACATCAAATAAGTTAAATTATTAATGACACAATAATGATGCAATGTTTACCTCATTAATAAATCATTTAAATAAATAAGATTATAATGATTAAAATATTATCTAAAACCTGTCCAATTCTTATTGGTTGATGTTATTTAGAAAATGTGTCATCTTATCTTCGACCTCAATTATTTTTGGACCATTACAAACCGAATTTAATTATATTATAAAGTAATACTTTCACTCTTTCCTAAAGAGCCCCTCCTCTCCCTTATAAAAGGAGACCACTTCTACTCATTCCTCACACCTCTCAAGCCACTTGGCTCGCCCAAACTCTGCCCACATACTCTCCCAAAATCCCTCACTACAACCTAGAGGCCTTAGTTCGATCAGAAATCCAACCTAAGGAGCCCTTTTGATCAAATCAAAAGGAAGAACCCGAAGAAGAGGTAATGTTTTCACCACCCCTTTTCAAGTTCATTTCTTCTTCCACTTCTCCTTTCTTTGTTCTTACCATTCTAAAATAATAACTCCAGTATTTCACATATACTGTGATGTTATTATAAATATGGTAGAACCATAGTCAGTATTCTATCCACCCTTTGAATAACATGTCACCATACGTGCGTACGTACGGCTTACCGTCTCCACGTCGTGGTGTAATTGTTATTCAGTATATTATTATTTGGATGGGTATAATAATGATGTGAAACTCATATAAATAATAAATATAACATGATAATGATTCTGTATATATGATATACTATCCAATTATATATTATTTTAATATCAAAATAATGATATTGTCGCTCGTGCGTACGTACGGACTACCGTCTCCACGAACGCGATGAGATTCATTCCCCATCGTATCCATCCAAGTATAATTATCATTTAATGATTTAAAAATGATGTTTAAGGACTTGATATCATTCTGGATATGAATAAGATACAACAAACATGACTTATGTAACAAAACATATAAAAGAAAATGAGTAAGTTAACACCCGAAACGACGATAATTCTAAGATATTATTAACAAATCAATGTTAAAAGATCATATATGATATCATATTAATATATATGATTCTTGTATAATTTAATAACAATTATTTCACCATTATACAGGAGGTTAACCTACCCCAACCAAGGAAAAGTACAAGGTAAGGGTTATTTCACAATCTCTTCATTATCCGAGGTTGTATTATACGTAATAATCTACTGGGATCTCTTTATCATCCACATCCATGTTTCTTCGAAATGTATTTCAAAACATTTTTACTATTTACAAGAATATGAGTTAAAGTCATTTATACCCTTGTTTGACTTTTTATAAGAGGTTTATAAAGGAATCTTTCCGTCGTTTTCAAAACAAGGTCCTTTTTAACCTTTTCGACAGAATTGAGGTAAGAATGTTTTAACTTATACGGCGGGTGCGGTTATTTTCCGCCGTCATAAAATCGTCGAAGCTTTCCTTACAAGCTTATAAGAATATTTTCAAAGAAAATGTTTTATTTTATATGGATCTTAAATGATTTCAAAATAAAAAGAGATATTTCTCTAAAAAGTGTTTTGATTTCATCTATGTCAACATCCTTTAATGGATTTTACGCGTATTTGAAGTTGATTTATTATAATACAAAACTTCTATATTGTATTGAAGGTTTTGTGATATGTTTGACTGTGGATGTGCTATTTTATACCATTCATAGTTTATGGTGAAACTATTGACATTTCGTATGCTGGTTTTAATCCGAATGTTTATGTTATATTTCAAACTTTTCTTCAGATGAATGTGCTAGACAAGTATGTTCCGGGTTGGGGACCGGTAAAAGTAAGCCCTCCAGGTTGGGGACTGGTTAAAGTAAGCCCTCCAGGTTAGGGACTGGTAAAAGTAAGCCCTCCGGTTTGGTCTCCGGTTATTAGAGGTACTCCGGGTTGGTGTCCGGTTATTAGAGGCACTCCGGGTTGGTGTCCGGTTATTAGAGGCACTCCGGGTTGGGTTCCGGTTAGAAGTAACCCCTAGGTCTTGGGATGAGGCCTAGACAATGAAATTAACGTTTGACATTATGCATTCCATAATTATGAAAGTGGTTATTGATTTTTGCATGTGATCATTCGATTAGTAGAATATCCATGTGAATATGTAAATGGCATTATTTCATTTTATTTATGCCATACCATGTTGAAAGTTCAAGTTTAAAAGGCTTTTGTTTTAGTTATACATTGCCTTAAATGTTTATTCTTATTTATGAAAGTTTCCGCTATATTGATATCCTTACTGGGCATTTGAGCTCACCCCTTTTCTATGTTTTATTTTTCCCAGGTAGTGAAGAAGTAAATTATGAATGACTCGCAGGGATATTATGAGGGGTTAATAGTGTGGATATGAAGACTTTGTTGTTGTAGTAGTTTTTCACTTTGAAATGTAATGTAAAACTTTATGATTATATCTAGTGTTTCCAAGGCTACTAAACCAATCGGTCTTTCGGGATTTGATCTTTCTTGTGATCATGCCAATGTTACGAAGTAATGCACCGACTCTGGGTAGCTGGGGTCGGGGCGTTACATAGAAACTTTAACTACTCACAGAGTTGATATTAATTAAAGAACATGTAGTACCTGGACAAATCCTATTGAAATCTTTGGGGCGAAGTTCGTCTGGAAGGTAACATAGAAGCACCTTCATTTATCTCTTCTCTCTTCTTCTTTCTCTCTCTTCTTCTCTTCTAGGCCATCCCCAAAGTACTCTCCCTTTGTATTGATTGAAATCTGAATGAATTAATGACTAACTCTCAAACATGTAGGGACTTCAACCTATTTATAGGATTTAGGAGTACACAATGTGTACCGGAAAGTACACAACATGTACTATTTTCAATGTGATTTTTCATCTTTTTCTCCACCGGTGGGTGACCTAACACGCCATATTTGACTTGGAACATGGTTCCGCCTAGTAGGTAGAGGTACACAGCATTTAGCGCCTCTATATGTGGTGTGTACTCTCATTTATCGGCCACTAACCATTTCTAGAAGTTCCACTTGATGTGTAGATTGGTGTACATGGCGTGTAAAGGTCAGACGGAAACATGGGAATGTAGACTTTTTCTCATCCACCAACTACTTCTAGAAGAGGATACATGACGTTTATATGATGTACATGGTGTGTACGGGCTTTTGGTAACTTGATCATGTACTTGGCCTGGCCAATCCGTGTCGGGGTTCTGGTACACGGCGTGTATCTGAATGTACATGGCGTGTAGTTTTGAATTTTTAATCAACATTCCCCAGAATTGTGTCTTTATCAAGTAAATACCTAAAATGCATTATGATCACTGAATTACATCATTTTATCCTTGAAATAACCTTTATCCTATGACAACTTGTTTTAAAAACTCAATAAAATGTACAAAAATGTATACACAAATTAGGCATATCAAACACCCCCACATTTAGTCATTTTCTTATCCTCAAGAAAACTCTCAAAATCAAATCGATATTATCCATATTTCAAAAAGGGAGGCATTCAACTTTAATTATAATTATAAATACTATAGGCATAGCAAAGGATTTTATAAAGACACAAAAACATATTTCAATTTTAAATAATATTCTAATAATGCCTCCTTTATATTTTAATTATGAAACTTCCATTCTCTTTTATGCACATCATTCAACATTTCAAAATTATGCGTGCCACTTGATGATTTACCTCACCAGAAAATAATGCTCTCATCATTCAAGATCATTTTATCAGATTTGTGATCAATATTAAGTATATTCACTCTATCCATAGGCTTGAAAGTGTTCTCATTCTCTACTTTAAAATTTTAAATCACAAAAATCATGAGGGATTTCATCAAGGTTCAAATGTTTCTGAGGCTAAGGCTTGGTAGGTAATAATGTGAATAATAATCTCAGAGGCTTGAAAAAGGAGGATAAATTCTTCAACAACAATTCATGATATTCAAAAATTATATCTCAAAGAAAATCCATCCCCAATCAAGATCTCTTAAAAATAATATCATCACCATGATAGTCTCTTTCCAAAATGGGTCCATAAACCGTCATTAAAGTGTAATAAATGATCTTGGTCCCTCTTTTTCATTTCTTTACATGAGAGGGACCACCAAAAATACAATGGATAGTAGGCTATGGAACTCTTTTGCCCAACTAAACAAGTGAAATACTCCCCCACACTTAAGTTCATGGTTTCTCACCAAAATGTACCAGGAAAAACCAAAAATCCCTCTCTAAAGCTCAATTGAATAATCATGCAAAATTATTAAAGAATTAGGGTAGGAAGGTAAAATAGGCTTGTAATGTTTCTTCCAATCAAGGTAGTTCACGATTTCTAAGGGTTTATGAAGATCAGATGTAGGGTAGGTCTCAAGGTCAAAGGGGTTGGAAAATAATCCATTTCCTCAATCATTTTAATGAGATTCAAAAATCTTCATGTTTTGAAGAGAAAAACTTGAAAATTCAAGTAGTTATGCATATCCTAAGATTTTCTCAAGAAATAGGGTATAAGAAGAAATATGTCAAAAATGTTTACAATACCTCTCAGGAATGAGAAAAAAGATAAAGGGTCAACTAGGTCATGGCATGAATAAAAATTAGTAATCTAATAAATGTATATAGCAAAAAAAATTAGATGGAAAATCAACCATATCAGCGATAATTTTAAAATAATGTATTAAAATTTTAAAATAAGAATGTAACTTCTAAAATTCTCAACTATGCCTTTATTATTTACAATTATAATTAACTAAAAATTTTCCACAGTTTAAAATATTTCATATATTAATGATTTCTCCTAGATTAGTTCAATTGAAAAAGAGAATTGTAGGTAGAGAGGCTCCTCCACACTAAATAGGACACATAGTCCCCCCAAGTTCCACAAAAAAGGTGGACCAGGTGATGTAGGTACACAACAGGGGACCAGCACAAGGGGAAGTAATGGAAGAAGATAAACTAGAAATAAAAGGAAAACAGTGGAATCTTGAAAAACAATACTCCCCTTATGTCTAGGTGAAGAAAGATGGGATGTGGTGGATATGTATAGACCAAAGCGTGTCAGGGTACCCGTGATGGACATAGAGAGTGAAAATTGCAAGCATACACAATAGAACATAGATACATGATAGCACATAAATATATATATAATGGAATAAATGTGCCCAAAAACTAGTCAGTGGGTCACCTCATAAGAATCATTATCCTATATAGAAGCAGCCGGTAGAGAAGGATCAATAGCCATGGAGGCTAGTGGCTCAGAAGCTGCACTCGAAAGAGAAGTTGTAGCAGTCGGAGCTGCAGGAGCTGAACTCGAAATAGAAGGATCGAAAACAATCTCCAGACCTATAGAAGTAATTTTAGCAGCTGGTCCAGTATTGTAGAGGATAACTACATCTGTGGCTACTGCATCAAACGTCGGTGGAGCTGCGAAGGAAGGTCCAGCAGCCGAAGGAGGAGCATGAGCTAGGGGTAGTGGAATATCATGATGCTGAAGAAGAATCCCTAAAATCTACTTGAGCCATTCTAGATGACGATCTAGATGAACCTGGTGCTACTCCACCATGGATAGGCTGAGGGTAAAGGAGAGATCGACCGAATGTGCGAGGGAGGTGGGGCAGTAGAAGGAAGAGTAAGAAGAAGGAATTGTTGGAGAATATGGAAGTCCAGAAGAAGGGGTGCGGTGGGGAAGGACGTGCAGGGGATGCCTCGGGGGTAGGAGGGTCGGGAGGGGTGGTGGTGGGGCCTGGGTAAGGATGTAAGTGCCCCCTTGCTTCCGGACTAATCCCATCTGAATTAGAATGAGAAATTCCATCTACTCGGGTAACCTAATCAGCCATGGGGAAGGGAAGGCTTGAAAACGTCATGGTGGTGGGAAAGGTGGGTGGGGTAGAACCCACCATTTAGGTTTCCCTGATGGTTGGTGAACATGGAGTGGAAGTAATAGGCGGAAATATAGGGGAGGTTTGGGTAGTTTGGCCAGATGACACAGGTGAGGAGGTCTAGGTCACGGCCACTCACAACTCCCATATCCATGTGACGGGGAAACAAGATGGCACAAAAGCTCCATTGGGTGAAATGGAGGATAAGGTCAATGATGAGGTTACTCTTCTGGGAAGTGGAGGTGTAGTGGTTGTTGGTATTAGCAATATCCCGACACATGGAAATGTTCATAGAATGCTCAGGGTGAGTCAGGGTGGAGGTAAGGGGTGGGGTGACTGTATGGGGATAGAAGCCACACCCACATCCAAAATCGGGAATGGTAAAGGAAAAAGGTCGACCTCTTAGCCGAAAACGGACAACCGAGATTGTGTCTCTAGGTTTCACCCGATACTCGGGCTCGTCGAACTCAAAGGAAGTAGTGAAATCCTAAAATAAATATCTGAAAATAGAAGTGCTGACCTAGAAGATCGTGATTAATGGTGTGTGCCTGAAGAGATCGTCCAACTCCTCCCAAATACCCATCTTCTGATGCATGCTGCTGTCAAGATACCGACTGCTCAATAGGATCATGTGACGAGTGAAGCATCAGACATGATCATGTGCCAGGTTAGTAACCGAAAACACTAGACAAGTATAGGGAGCACCGATAGGGGCCGGCCTAGGTGGGACAGAAGCAGCGGCTGGCTGTGGTGGCGGAGTGGCCTCAGTGGGCAAAGGGAAACTAGACATGGTGTCCGGTTAAGGATCAGTCACCTATGAGGAGTGATCAGGAGGTGTGGTAGCAGGTGGTGAAGAAAGGGTGGTGCTTGGAGGCTTTGTTTGGGTTGGTGGAGGTGCGGTACTAGGACCAGCCTCTACCGAGGCGGTGAGTGGTGGCATGATGGCCAGCGGAGGAGGCTGGTACTCCGGGAAGTCAAGGGCTGGTGTCGTCATGGACTAGAGTCGTATTCAGTGAAAATTAGGCCTCTCTCCCTCAGTAGCGGAGGTGGGATGCTTCCCACATGCAAGGTCTTCATCTGCCATATCATGAAGAAGAAAGGAAAACAACAGAAAATAAAAAAAAAAGAAAAGAAAAAGGAAAAGAAGAAAAAGTGAGAAAACCAAAAAATTATAAGAACACGGTGTGTATATCCCAAGTATGTGGCGAGTAGTGTAATAGGGTTAACATCATGGGTTTTCTGGATAGACATGCCAATTGGGCATTCCACTGGTCCGAAAAGGATACACAGCCTGTACCACACATACATGTTGTGTACGTGAAAATTGGTTCCTGGTCCAGTGTTTCAAAGACACGACTACTATCTGAGTAGAGAAAAAAATGTAGTACATGTCATGTGAAGGTATGACACGGTGTGTGTAAGAACATAGTGCATATGGCCATGTAGAGTTCAGGACATGGGATAGTAAAGAGTAATGGGATACATGGCGTGTACAGAACATACACGATGTGCGTGTAAGCATGGTGTGTGTGGCCATGTGAATGAGGTACCCAAGTATGATTCAAGCTGGTACACGGTGTGTACCAAACATACACACTGTGTAATTTCAAATTTCAAATTATCCAGTGTGTGGTCATGTAAAAAAGTACATGACGTGTGTTATTCATTTCATTCCCATGAACTGCGGGATCCGAACCCGCAGATAATCTGAAAAACACCCTAAATACAATGAAAACTGGGAAATAAGGACTGAAAAATAGTTTACCTGAAGTGAGGATCACAATGGAGAAGAAATCAGATTGAAAAATGGACGAAAATGGCTAATTTGAGGAATGGAGGCAGTTTGTCTTCCAAGAAAAGAAATGGTGAGGGGGGTCCACATGACACGGGGTGTGGCCTTGTGGGATTTCTGGCTTTTATAGCAAGAGTAAACGATGTGTACTCTAGCAGACACGCCATGTAGTATTTTTTTGTATAGGTATATAACATTATTATTATAGTAAACTATATATTAATTAATATTAATAATTAAAATAATATATGTATATATAAATATAGATATATAATTTTCTAAAAATAAATCTATACACATAATGTATTGGGAAATACATGTTGTGTGTTCTATGATTGGAAAAAAGAGAAGTACAACCTTTACTCTAGTGCTTCGTGTGGGGCTCGATCTAGCGATCGACTGTTCCAAACCGAAGCCCTCAACTACTAGAGAAAGGTTTTTACTACTTCTCATGTTTATGAATTTATATATTTTATAATGTACAAGACCAAAACTACATGGGAGGAAAGGAAGGCTTGGCATGTGGTTTTTAATTAGAATAAAAGGGATGAAGCAGGGGGATTAGCCGTGTTCGAACCCAAGTCTTTTGGATCCAAAGGTTGAGACTCTACAAATATTCCAACTTCACATGCATGTATTCCTTTATTTTGAAAAAAATTTCAGTAATTAATGAAAACATGGCGTACAAGATTTATATCAAAATACACGACGTGTGTTTTATTAAAAGGACAAATGATAGAAATGGGACGGTTTTTAGGATTCAAACCCGGGTCTTTTGGAATCGGGTTATGACCCTGGAAAACCAGTCCATCACCATCATGGGTTTTATTATATTTAAAAATATATATATATAATATGAAAAATACCACACACGCCATGTAATAAAACATGATTATAAAAAGGAGGAACCCCATGCCGAAGGTAGGTATGGAAGGATTCGAACTGGTGATGGCTCGGATAAACTCTAGTGACTTTACCATCGGCACTGGCATCATTCCTATATATTAATTAAGTAATATATATATTTATAATATTACAAAAATGAAAAGGAATCGGTGCATGGTGTGTATATAGGGGGTACATTGCGTGTAACCTCTAGGTTGACTCCTAGGAAGTGCCTTTATTTTAGGTCATTAGCTCGACCGACTTACCACTTCTTACCTAAGATTATTGGTGAAGAGAGTTCCCCCTTTGTCTTCCATGTGATGGTAAGTCTTCAGCCTCTATCTGTTCACCTTGAACGGTTGACCATCCTCTCTAGAAATTTCTATCACTCTATGGTGAAACACTAGTATGAATTGGAATGATCTCGATCATCTTGACATTAGATTTCCTAGAAATAATAGAAGACAGGAGTTAAAAAAAGTACCTGGTCACCAGGATAGAAATATTTTTTGTGAAATCATCCGGTCGTGGATTGATCTCATCTTCTCCTTGTATTGCTTGGTGTTCTCATATGCCTCTAATCGGATTTCATGATGTTCTGACAGTTGGAACTTACTCTTCTCTTCAGCTACCTTCAGATCAATATTCAAGTCATTGATGGGCCATTAAGATTTGTGCTCTAACTCTACTTAAAGATGGCATGGCTATCCATAGATGAGTCGAAATGGGGACATCTCCAGTGGCATCATGAAAGCGGTCTGATATGCCCACAAAGCATCGAAAATCTTTTTGGACCAGTCATTCCATGAAGTGTTCACCATTTTCTCCAGAATCTGATTGAGCTCACTGTTGGAGAGATCCACTTGTACACTAGACTAGGGATGATATGGTGTCTCCATATGATGCTTCACTACATACTTCAATAGTACACCTTTCATCAATGTGTTATCAAAGTGTGTCCCTCTATCACTGATCAGTACATAGGGAACGTCGAACCTGCTAAAAAATTTCTTTAAAAAGGCCAGAACCACCTTGGTTGTATCATGTGTTGTAGCAGCGTCTTCCACCCACTTGGAGACGTAGTCAATGTAGACCAGGATGTAAGTGTTCTCGAAAGATGGGGGTAATGGCCCCATGAAGTCTATGCCCCAAACGTCGAAGATCTTGACCTTCAAGATGGGGTGATGGGGCATCTCATCTCAACGTCCCACATTACCAGCTCTTTGGCATCAATCACAATAGAAAACAAAGGCCTGAGCATCTTTATATATGGTGGGCTAAAAAAACATGTACTACAAGATCTTTGCAATAGTACGGTCTATCCCATGATGTCCCCAAACTGGCGAGGCCTGACAGAATTCCAGGACTCCAGGAACTTTGGTTTCTGGGATGCAACGTCAGATCACCCCATCCCCACATGATCGGAAGAGTATAGGATCTTCCCAGAAGTTCCTTTTGATATAATAGAGAAACCTCTTCCTCTACTAGAAGGAGAGGTTGGGGTTGATGGCACCTAAAACCAAATAATTAGCTATATCAGCATACCAGGGCTGAGGTGATGTCTCAACTTAAAAAATGTTCTCATCAGGGAAATCCTCCTTGATCTCTTGATGTTCCTCCTTCTCTAAATTTGGAAACTCCATGTGGGAGAGATAATTATCAATTACGTTTTCTCTCCCCATCTTTTCATGGATCTCAAGATAAAATTCTTGTAGGAGGAGTACCATCAGATCAGTTGTTTCTTCGCATCTTTCTTGTTTAGCAGTTACTTTAGTGCTTCATAGTCAGTATAAATAATAACTTTAGAAATCACTAAGAACAGAACCTATAAAAAGTGAACACCACTTCTAGTATCTCCTTTTATGTGGTAGTGTAGTAAATTTGTGCCTCATTGAGCATCATGCTAGCATAATAAATGGGTCGGAAATTTTGATCAAGTCATTGGCCCATGACTAATCCCATAGCATAGTCCTTGGCATCACACATCACTTCAAATTGATCCTCCTAGTTGGGAGAAATCATCACTGGATCTTCCACCAGGAACTGCTTTAGGTACACAAAATTTGTGGTGCATGCTTCATCGAACACAAAATCATCATCCTTGCTCAGAAGGTTGGTGAGGGGTTGAGCTATCTATGAGATGTCCCAGAAAAACATCCTATAGAAACCTTCATGCCCCTGGAAGCTATGGATGGATTTGATGGTTGTTAGAAAATTATGTCATGAAATGACTTATATCCTTACCGAGTCCACCTCCATCCCCTTCTTCTAGATTTTGTGGCCTAGGATGATTCCACTCTACACCCTGAAATGACACTTTTCACAATTCAAAACTAGGTTGGTGTTCTCACATCTTTCCAATACCATCTCTAGGTTCCACAATAAAGTGGTGAATGATTTTCCATAAATGGAAAAATCATCCATAAAAACCTCTAGGATCTATTTTTCCATGTCATGGAAGATAGCCAGCATGCATCACTAGAAGGTGGTGGGAGAATTGCACATGCCAAAGGAAATCTTTCTATAAGAAAACATACTATAGAGAGTAAATGTGCTCTTATCTTGATCCTCTGGAGTAATGGAAATCTAATTGTATCCATAATAACCATCGAGGAAGAAGTAAAACTCATGCCCCACTAGTCTCTCTAGCTTCTGATCCATAAAGGGTAGGGGAAATGATCCTTCCTCGTGGTGTCATTCGGATTTCTGTAGTCCACACAGACTCTCCATCCCATGATAGTGCGTACTGGGATGAACTCATTTCTGTCATTTTAAATCATAGTGACACCCCCCTTTTGGGTACCACTTGCAGGGGACTCACCCACAGACTATCTGAGATGGGGCAAATGATGTCTGCATCCAGCAACTTGATTACCTCTTTCTTCACAACTTCCTTCATGGGGGGGGGGTCAAGTGTCGTTATGGTTTCCAAGATGGATTAAATCTTTCTTCAAGAATCACCTTTTGGGTGAAAATGTTAGGGTTGATTCCCATCAAGTCTACAACTATCCACCCAATAGATTGCTTCTTCTTCTTCAAAACCTGTAGAAGTGCATCCTCCTGCTCTGGTGACAGTGTTGCAGTAAGTATGACGGGAAATGTTCAATGGCCTCCCAAGTACCCATACTTTATAAAAGATGTATGAGGATTAAATTCTAGTGTAGGTGCCTTTAGAATCAAAGGTACAAGTGGTTGTACCTCTACCCGCTCCAAAATTTCGGTAATAACAGCACGCTTACAGCAGTGACTGCCCTGGCCATCTAGGAATTGCAGGTCCTCTAGTGCTTCATCAATTGGAATGTCTAGAAAAACCAAGTCATCTGAGGGGAGAGAACATACCAGATCATCTCCTTTTCTGCTCAATTGATCATCTACAATAGTCACTGCATAGTATCCGTCATGCTCTGATAATGATTCTTTCTTGATGGCTTTGAGAACATTGTTGGATACTCTTTCATCTATTACTCTTAAAATCAGCTCCCCATTTTGTATGTCAATAAATACCTTCCCAATGGCCAAGAAAGGCCTTCCCAAGATGAGAGGCACCTCTTGGTCTTCTTCCATGTCGTGGATGATGAAATCTGTGGGGAGGATTAGACTTACCACCTTTACCAGCACGTCCTGCAGTATCCCCTTTGGATATTTGAGGGATTGGTCGACAAGTTGATGGGAAACTCGGGTAGGCTTAAGGTTTTTGAGCTCTATATTCTTAAAAAATCTTAATTCAATGAGGTTGATGCTAGACCCTAAGTCACAAAGGGCCTTCCCAAACTCCCATTGTCCAATAGTGCACGGGATAGTGAAGCTACCTGGATCATGGAGATTTGGAGGAATCAAATGTTGTACGACCACTGAGTAGTCCTTGGTCATTGAAATGGTGTCTAGATCCTCCATATTTCTTTTTCTAGAGAGAATATCCTCCATGAATTTCGAATATGTGGGAATATTCATCATTCCTCTGCAAATGGAATGTTGATGTGAAGCTTCCTAAACATGTCCATGAATTTTCTAAACTGGTGGTTCATCTCTCTCTACTTTATCCTCTCTAGGAAAGGTAAGGCATTCTAAAAGGGTTTGACAACCTCCTTTCCTTTACCCTATTGGGCCTATTTTGGTGGGCCTTTGGATGAAAAGGGGTCTGTAACTGTACGTTCTTCATCAGTAGGGGGTGTAGGTACACCTGTTTGTGTTGGTCTATCTATTGCAGTTCCTTTCCACTAAGTAGTGGGACAGTATGGGCCTCCTCCCTCGGGTTCTTCTCAATGTCACCCGGTAGTGTACCGAGCTACCTTGCCGAAGGTTGGTTTTCCAACTGGCCAATTTGGTTCTCTAGGATTATAATGGAAGCCTACAAATTATAGAATCAGGACTCAATAGTAGATATAAATGTGTTCATGATATCCTCTAACCTTGAGGTGTTCTCCTGCTGAGGTGGTTGTGTATTTGGTGGAGGTGGTGGCTACCTTGACTGCTACAGGCAAGGGTTTTGATATCCTTGTTGTAGGTAAGATCCATGTTGGGGCTGCTGTTGCCTTGGGTACTAGCTCTGATACTGGGGCTGATCATTGTCGGGAGATCATTGGGGCATAAGATTCTATTGCTATGGGGCCCATCCTGGATTCTGGTGATCATGCCATGTCAGGTTCAGGTACTACTGGTACTGGTTCGACTGTTGGTTTTCGAGAAACATAGTTCACCTCGCTCATCGAAGGGTTATCTATAGGTCCTGAGCATTCTCACATGATGTGGTTATCACCACATTCGCTACATGCTAGATGGTTCACCACATGTACTTGGGATGCGTTCTTCAGATTCAGCGCATCGATCTTTTTGGGCACAATGTCCAACTGGGCTACAAGTATAGTAGTGGCATTGATATTGTGCATACCTCGTTTTTGAGTTCCCCACTCAGAATTCCACAGGCAGCTATTGGAATACATTTGTTTGAGCAGTTATAAATGCTCTTAGGGGGATTTCCTCATAACAATACCTCCAGCAGCAACATCCACCACAGACTTTGTGGTCATCGTCAGTCCTCCCTATAAGTTCTGGTCCCATGTCTAGAGTTGGAGTCTGTGGTGTGGGAATTTGTGAAGCATCTTATTTAAATGCTCCCATGACTCATACAACAACTCTGAGCCATGCTGCTGGATGTTGTTTATTTCGTTATGTAAGGTCACCATCTTTGAGGGTGGAAAATATTTTAACAGGAATGCCTAGGCTAGCTCCTACTAGGTGATGATAGATCACTGTGGCAAACCTTTTATATGTTCTTTGGCTATATCCCATTAAGATAAGGGGAAGAGGTGAATACAAATAGCATCCTCAGACACTCCGTCATAGCGGAATGTGTCACTGGTCTCTAGGAAATTGGAGAAATGGGAGTTTGGGTCCTTACTAGGCAGGGCTCCAAAATAAACTATGTTTTCGATCAGCTACATGATAGCAGGCTTGATCTAATATTGTTGGTCCTGTACTGTTGGATGGACTATGCCTATGTCAGCTCCATAAATAGATGGTAGATCGTACTCTATGAGAGTATGGTGTGAAGGTGGCTACTAAGGGAGTGGTGGTGATATATATTGATGCTCCTAAGGGGAAAACTATGGCCCCTGACCTGGTTGAATGTATGGAAGATTCTCCAGTTGGAACTCTTGGAGCTGCTGCAGGCCATATCCTAGAGAAACTGGAGCTTGCGGGTTCTAGTTGTCCTCCAGGCCAAATGGTTGTCTCTCTCCTTGGACAGTAGCTGGATTTCCCTCTTTGTTCTGCGCCACAGGATTGTTTTGGTTGTGCTCATCCATGAGGGTATGTTGTCACCTTAAGATCATCAGTTTGATCTCTGGGTCAATTAGTCTAATCTCTGATGACTCAGTGATTTTGTAATGAGTAATTTATCAGCTCATACACCAACGAATCTGCACAACACTAAACAGACCAAGCGTAAATGAGGAAGAAGAAAGATAAATAGAAATGGGGTTAGAAACGAGATGTTTGGGAATTTTTTATTTTTATTTTCACCAAATTTTATATAACCATGATTTAAATAGAAACAAATTTTACTCTCTATTCCCCAACAATGTCACTAAAATTTGGTAGTTGTTTCTGTCGAAGTGATATTTTTGGTTATCTAAATTGTATTGCCCTAATGAGTATAGTACCAGTAAGAGACTGATCCACAGGGAGAAGGAGTTATTTTTATCTTTTATATCTATTTTGTACTTGATTTAGTGAAGTGTATTGAATTTAGAGTCTATTTTTTTAGGTTTTTATGAAAAGGTTATTTGATTTTAATTTCATAGCAAATTACTTAAAGGATAAAGAAAAAAAACAGGAATTTGGTTTTGATGAAAATTTGGTGGGAAATGCGTCGGGGCTGTGGATTTTAAGAGGAAGTTATTAAATAAATTTGCTTATGAGGTTTTGTTTTTCATGATAATTCACATATATGTGATTACTTATGTAAAAAAACCACCTTCGTCTGGTAAGATTTTTTTAAATCAATCGAAGTCAGTTTCGTTGGTCGGGAAATTGATTTTTCTTAATTTTTATTATTTGCCGCCCTTTTGAGACAATTAAAATACTGAATGGTCATGGATGTTTTTAACCATAATTCCTTAAATGATACCTATAAATTACCATCTTGATCTGATACCATATTTCAATTGATATTTGAAAAAGGGTTAATAAGGAATTATGGGAAAGAAAAGATAAACAATATGATTACAACATCACAATTGATGAATTACAACATTCATTTGTCCAAAGCCCCAAAATATATGGAATTTAGCTACTCATGGATCAGCTATTAATTAAATAACATGTATTACCTAGACACATCCTCTTAAAATATTTGGGGTGAATGTTATTGGGAAGGTATCACAAAAGCACCTTCATTTCTCTCTTCTCTCCTCTTATTTCTGTCTCTTCTTCTCTTCTAGGCCGTACCTGAAGTTCTATCCCTTCGAATTGAACAAACTATGAATGAATGAATGACTAAATCCTACACTTGGAGGTCCTATCCCCTATTTATAGGTTTTAGGAGTACATGGAATGAATCAGAAAGTACTCTGCATGTACACTTGTCAATGCACTTTTCCATCTTTTTCTCTACCTGTGGGTGATGTAACACACCATTTTTGACTAGGACCACAGTGCCACCTAGTAGGTGGAGGTACATGGATAGTAGCACCGCCATACATGGCATGTACTCTTATTTATCTGCCACCAACCTTTTCCAGAAGGTCCACAGGGCGTGTAGACTGGTGTACTCGGCGTGTAAAGGTCATCCGACAACATGGGCATGTAGACCTCGTCTCAGCCACCAAATGCTTCTAAAAGAAGATACATAGTGTGTATATGATGTACATGGAGTGTACGTGCTTCTGGTAACTTGGGAAAGTACTTGGCATGGCCAATCGGTGTTGGGGTTCGGGTACACGATGAGTATCTGAAAGTACACGGCGTGTAGTTTGGAATTTGTTTATCAACTTTCCCCCGATTTGTGTCTTTGTCATGGAAATACTTGAAAATTATTATGAACATCGAATTACAACATTTTATCTCCAAAATAAATTTTATATAGTGAATTTTTTTAAAAAAAACTTGATAAAATGTACAAAAATGTATACACAAATCAGGCACATCAAGTAACTTAACCCTTTTGAATAGTAATGTCACATTTATAAATGGTAATATGACCCTTATAAATAGTAACCCCAACTATGAAAGTATAAATAAAATTTAATTACCTTATAAAATAAAGTATTATTAGTGGTATAAGTAAGTGGATATTTTAAAAATTAGTAATTAAGTGTAGATATTTTTGTAAGTAATAAATACTTAATAACAATAATATAATTAATAAATTAATTTAAAAAAAATAATTTTCATAAAATGAATTCATAAATCAATATTTTCCTATCTTATTAGTTTATGGTAATATAATTAGACCTTAGTAAATTTTTTAGTGTACTATATTTTTTTTTATTTTAACAAAAACTATATTTTTCAAATAAATAATTAATTTAATTATAAATTAAATTGAAAATAATTAGAAAATTATTTTCATAAAATGGAGTCTATTTTTGAATTCTACACATTAAAAATGGTTTGAGTAAATTTTTTATTTTTTTCTAAAATACTTGAATTTTTTTGTATAGTAAAATATGATAATTTACCATAAACGCTAAATACATGAATTATAGAGTCATGGATGATTTTTGGATAATGTAATAACCATTGGTTAGAAATAACATGCTCTAATTACTGTATTTAGTCATAAGAATCAATATTATTTCTTTTCTGGGGAAAAATAATAAAATAATGAATAAAATAATGACAAATCACCCCTTTCCTCCACTATACACACCACCCCTCACGCCCTCCTATAATCAAACCCCTAAGCCTTGAAGCTTATAAAAATTCGGTTAAACTCCACTTTCGTGGTCTCTCCCCTTGTCTAGGATCTCTTGGTCTTTCCAAAAGACGAAAACCCCTTCCCCTAAGGAGGTTCTCAAGGAGGATAATTCAAGAGGTAAACCCTCTTCCTTTTTCTTTTCATTTCATTGCAATTTATTTTATTTTCCTATGCTCTACTCACATCCTCTATCAAATTTATCATGATAAATCTAGTATAATATATATACTAGAATGATATCATGTTAATATAATATCCATCATCAATATCCTTTCTCTCTCTTTTATTTTAAAAATGAAATCATCGTTCGAGAGGTGTTGAATTACAACCTTCGTATACAACGAATTTTCATTATTTAATCTATAATTTAAGGATGTTAATGCAACAATTTGTATGGTTGAACCAGATTATAAAATAATTATTATATCTTATTTAATGTTCTTTAACCATTTTATATATATGATATTTAATAATAGAACCAAACTAAGTCTTTGTGATCGAAAAACCGCTAAAATTAAGGTAAAGGAATATCATTAATGATTCATACTCATATATGGAAAAAAAATTCCAATTACACATATGGTTGTTCATTAATATCATATAAATCCAATTATAGAGAATTATACCCATTCAACATGAACTTCCATACACATATACATTTATACTGATCTTGAAAACCAAAAAACAAATGCTCTAAAGAAATAAAATTGTATCTTATAACGAATCCAAAAGGTCATAATTTAACATAAAAAATTATAATAAATCAAATACATTTAGATAAGGTTTTAAATTAATTATTTCATTAATTAATTTTATTATCCAGGATGTTATGGTCAAGTGCAGAACACATTCAGACATAAGGTGAGGGTAATCTACCTGAAACTCTAATTTTTTTCAGGTTACTATTTTTCTCTCTATACCCTAATGAAATTATTAATTATTCTTATTTACTCCTCATAAATTATGTGTTAATGTTCTATATATACGTACCAATCATAATCCTTATTTATTTTATAAATATTTACATGTTTTAAAAGGATCTTTCTCAAATTATTCCTAATAAACAAGCCCGATTCAAGGGAAATTCTCAAATTCTTACCTATTTTAAAGTGCACTCTATAATCTGTTTTAATAAACCATTGTTTTTCTAAATTCCCTCATTTTACTATGAAAAAAATATATTATTTCACTTCTGGTTTTATAAAAATATTTTTCAAAAATAACTCTTATTTGAAAAGTAAAATAGTATATCTCTCAAGTATTACTCGATGATTTTATAAGAGTATTTACATATATTTAAAAACTCTTTTTGAATCAAATAATTAAATGGGATTAATCTTTTATGATATCATCTATCATATTTTATTGAATTTGTTATGATTATTTTGACTTTGGATGCTCTCTCATGATACCATTCACCATATTACTCTGAATGGTTAGTGTCTATGTTTATTGATTGTGGATAGTTATTTACATTTCATATGTTAGTTTCAATATGAATGTATATGTTGATTATGTTTCTCCACTTTCATATGAGTAATTCATTGGAATTAGTAAGTGATGGGTGGTGCCTAATATATCCCCTCAATGCATCAGTAGGTCTCATGAGACAGACTATCATGGGTTTTTACCCATTATGTATGGTGTCTTGGATGATGCCTTAAATGTATGGTTACGATGTTTGAAATTATGAATTACCTCATTATGAAACTAGTAATTTATATTCTATGAGAATATTTAACTAATATAATATCCATGCTTATATTTTATTATGGAATTATTTTTTCAGATTTTATTACTGCCATATTATGCTAAAGATTTTGTTTTAATGGCGTGTGTTCTTTAGTTATTCATCATGCCTTATTATTTATGATTCTACTATATTAATTAACCTTACTAAGCATCTGATCTCACACATTTATTATGTTTATTTTCCCTAGGATTCTAAGATAAATTTTATGGGTGACATGAAAAGATAATCTAGAAGAATAAGAGTGTTTACAAAGGAGTTTCTATGGTGTATTTTATTTTAGGTTATAATATTGAACTTATGTATGTAACTGGTTTTTCCAAAACTATTAAACAATTCGATCCTTTAAGATACTTCCTCCTTGTTTATATTCAAACATAATAAAATAATTCACCCAATCCAAGATTCTGGGGTTGTGTTATTATAGTTTGTATCAGAGGAAGTTTAGTAGAAACCTTGGAAACAAGATTTAGAAAACAAATACTAGGGAACATAAACCTAATATAGTATTTTAGGATAAGAATGGAAGAAAATCCTATAATTTTGGTAAAGTATATATTATGTGGATCTTCTTATAAATGCATCCTTGTCTAAATACAATAAATGGATGTGGTTCTGGAATAGATGTTCCTAGGGGTAACAACTCTGATAAGGTGTCCTGGGACAGACTTAGGGAAACCTGGTACACAACAACTGGCCTTAATGCACACCAGGTTTGACATTCACGGGGTATATTCCTATAATAATTCACATTTTATGTACAACCCATTATTAAGGATTTAAATGTAAATATGTACCCAAAGAAACCATACTTACGATTAAGAGTTTAGAAAAGCATAAAATTTCAATTTATATTAAGTATTTGGTATTTCAATATTATACATAACATAATTATTGTATTCCATTATTTATAAATTTAGCCTAGTGTATGGAATGGAAACCACATGAATGCATGTATACCATGTAGGGATTTCCCTCCTAAAAAATATAATGATGTCATTATTGGAGTTGTGACTAGTTTTGAGCAACTTATAACTATATCGGGATAGCTGGCTCGGGTTATAAATAATATCCTTACCCGTATGGAGTATCATGATCCATAATGTGGAGGATAAATGTTAGACCACTTTATGTGACAACATCATCCATCATTAAATTGGACTACAAACCCATTTATAGAAGAGTAGTGGATAAGTCCCTTAGAGAAGATATTTTTCACTTTGGGAAGTAATAAAAGGGAGAAGGTTATCATTGTAGTTTATCATATCTCAAGAGATGCCGATCAATTGTGGTTGTTAATTCAAAACACAAAGGAAAAGAAAAAAAATCTAAAATATAAAGTGGAATGATTTTAAGGAAATTTTCCTTGAAAAATATGTTCCTCGTGAACAGAAAGCGAATATAGAGAGGAAATTATTGAGTGAAAAATAGAAGGAGGATGAAAATATATCCAACTCTGAATCTATTTTTACAATATTAGAAAGGCATGTTGTGTACTACATACATAATCCAAGGATCAAGATTGATCAATTAGTTTATGGTTTAAAACAATTCCTTTTAAGGGAACTAGTAATCCAAAATTTCCCATCATATAGGGATATAGTCCAATGTGCTATCAAGATAGAGAAATAATTCTCTATGTATTATGACTTTAAAAGAATGCAATTGAATAAGAGGGTTGTTGGACACTCTAGAAAAGGAAATACAGAAAATTTGAAGTTAGGAAGAATTGATTTTCCATCCTATGATAATTGGGGGAAGAAACACCCTAGTACATTCTTAAAGGGTATGAGTGTTTGTTAAAAGTGTGGAGGAAAAGGCCATCAAACCAATGATTATAAGGTAATTAGAGAAGCTAACAATTTTCAATGATACAGTTACAAATAGATGAATGTTTATTCAAATTATTTTCCTAAGCGTCAAACTTTCCCCAAAAGAAATGGGAGAAATGCCAAGCCTAAACGATCATAACAGTAGAGGTTAAAGTTCCCAATGAGTTGGTTACAAGTACATTAATCATATCATAAAATTTAGCTAAATATTTATTTGATTCTGGATCATTGCATTCCTTTATTTCTTCACATTTTTCATTAAAAAATTATATTTCCAATTCACCTTAATAATGGAGTCGTATGTCAAAACCCCTAAGGGAAGTCTCATTACAACAATGATGTTTCAGGTATTTCCCATTACAGCATATAAATATGCTTTATGTACTAATTTTATCATCATACTTATGGTCTACTTTTACATAATCCTCGGTATATATTGCAATTCAAAATATGATGCCAAAAACAATTACAAGAAGAAGAAAATTATTATTTGTGAGGAAGGTATAGAATCCCTTATCTTTAGTACAGAAACATCACCATCTGATTCTCATCTAGATACACCCCAATATCTCTAGTGAATTAAATTCTTAGGGAGGAAGATAATGAAATATCTACAGGTGAGGAAATAAATATTCAAATTTAGTATGTAACTATTGTGAAGGAATACATTGATGTATTTCTATAGGATTTACCTGGAAACCCTCTAGAGAAAAAAGTTGAGTTCCATATTGATTTAATTTCTAGTTAATGACCTATATCAAAGAATCCTTATAGAATAGACACAATGGAATTAATATAATTTAAGAAACAATAAGAATAATTGAGATATAAGGTATTTATCTGCCCTAGTGCTTCCCTGGGGGGGGGGGTTGTTCTCTTTGTCATGAAGAAAGATTGATATATAAGGCTTTGCATTGACTGTATAGAAATCAATGCTTTTACAATAAAGAACATGTATCCCATAACTCATATTGATGATTTTTTTGATCAACGTCATGGAGTTAAATACTTTTAGAAGTTTTACATTCAATCTAGATATCATTAGTTGCATGTGAGGAAGGAAGATATTCCAAAGACATCATTTTGAACCAGGTATGGGCATTATGATTTTATAGTAATTCCTTTTGGACTTACTAATGCACCCTCTGTTTTCATGGATCTAATAAATATTCTTTTCAAGTAATATCTTAATGACTTTTTTTGTGGTATTTATTGATGATATATTTTTATACTCCAAATTCTATGAAGATCATGAGAATAACTTCTGCATTATTGTGAAGAAACTTAGAAGAAATGAGTTATATGGGAAGTTTAGAATGTGTGAATTCTGGATTCAAATAGTTTCCTTTTATGGCTATATTATCTCTAAGGATGGAATCTAAGTTGATCCTATAAAGATAAAGGCATTTCAGGAATATCCTACACCAATAAACATTATTGAGTTATGTAGTTTTATTGGTTTAGTAGGTTATTATCGGTGTTTTGTTCAAAGCTTCTCCATATTAGCTAACTCGTTAACCAAGCATGATCATAAAGGGTTTAAGTTCATTTGGAAAAAATATTGTGAAATTTGTTTTGAAGAATTGAATAAGGGGTTAGTAAATGATTCAATATTGACTCTACCATCAAGAAATTGTGGATTTTTTATTTACAGTGATGCACCAAATAAAGGATCTGGTTGTATCCTTATCAGAAATGACAGAGTTATTTCTTATGCATCAAGGCAGTTAAAAACTCATGAACATAACTATCCAACTCATGATCTTGAGTTAGAAGATGTAATATTTTCTCAGAAGATTTGGATACATTATATCTATAGTGAAAGATGTGAGATATATACAGATTATAAGAGCTTGAAATATATATTCTCATAGAAATAACTCAACATGAGGCAAAAGAAATGGCTCGAGATACATAAGGATGATGATTGCTCAATACACTATCAACCTAGGAAGGAAAATAAGGTATTTGATGCATTGATCATGAAGGATTGTGGAGTTATGAACAAAATGAGAATTGACAAGGATCATATGTATATGGATCTTGAAAAAATGGATATGGAAATTATCAAAGAAGGTGAAACATCACTACGTTTTCAATTTCTTTGCCAACCATCTTTATTATAAAGTATTAAATTTCTCAGCCAAATGACGAGAATCGTCAAAAAAAATTAAAACATTTAATGATGGGAAGTTGGAAGACTTCTTGTATGAAGATGGAATTATAGAATTTGGGAAGAGGATATGTGTTCCCACTATCCCCAAGCTAAAAAGAGAGTTATTGGATGATGACCATAGCTCTAATTTTTATATACACCATGGTTGCACTAATGTGTATAGAGATCTGAAGAAACATTTCTGGTAGGATAATATGAAGTGGGAAATTGTTGATTATATATCAATATGTTTAGTCTGTCAATATGTGAAGGTTTAAAGAAAAAATCCTATATGTTTCTTGAAAACTCTTCATATTCCTACAAGGAAATGGGATGAAATCACTATTTATTTTTTCATTAGATTACCCAAAACTCCAAGAAATAATGATGAAATGTGGGTAATTTTTTATCGAATTGCCAAATCTGAACATTTCTTCACTACAAGGGAAGATTTTCTACTGGATCGCCTTACATGACTCTATATCAATGTAATTGTAAGACATCATGAAGCACATCTATCAATTTTGTCTGATCATGATCCCTGATTTACATAAAAATTATAGAAAATTATTCAGAAATATTTGGATACTGAGCTTCATTTGAGTACTTCCTATCACCCTCAAACTGGTGAGCAGTCAGAAAGGAATATCCAAAAATTACAAGACATGTTTAGATCATTCTCACTTTATTTTGAATGTATGTGTGATCATTATTTACCTTTTTTAGAGCTTTTATACAAGAATTATTTCCATTCAAGCATTCAAATGGCACCATAAAAATCATTTTATGGAAAGAAATGTTTTATACCAACATGTTGGGATGAAGTTGCTAAAATGGAACTTGTAGGCCCAAATATTATGAAGGAAACAAAAAAAAAGGTAAAGAAAATTAAAAACCACATCAAAGAATCTCAAATCATGCAAAATAGATATGTTTATCATCGAAGGAATGATTTGGAATTTCATGTGGGAGATCAATTTTTCTTGAAATTATCTCCATGGAAGGGTGTTGTAAGATTTGGGAAGAAAGGGAAACTGAGCCCAATGTACATTGGTCCTTTTTAAATTCTGGAGAGATTTGGAGATGTGTATTATTGTTTGGAGATGACTCCTAGCCTTTCTAAAGTACATAATGTGTTCTATGTCTCATTTTTAAGAAATTACCTAACAAACCCAATGCATGTCCTATCATCTGAAGGAATAGATAAAGATCCTATCTGAATTTTGGAAACTAAAGAACATGTGTTGAGGAATCAGATGACTCGTCTGAAAATTTTACTTTGGAAAAATCATAAAATTGAAGAGGTGGTGTGTGATCTTGAGAAACTTATGATAAAGAACAACCTAAATATTTTTATGGGGTGACATTTTTGAATTTTGAGGATGAAGTATTTAAAAGAGGAGAGAATATAACACCCCCAAGATTTACAAATAAATTTAATTTAGAATGTAATGAACACAATGTTGAGTCTCTGTGAAACCACACTTTGTTATTATAATTATTTAAAAAATATATTTATAACCTATCCATGAAACACAATTTTTCAACTTCTGTGATTTGAATTTCAAAAAACACATACATAGTTGCGATCAGTAAAAAATTTAGAGTCTTATTGGGTCAACTTAATTTTTTTATGAAGAGTAACTTGGACCTTTTGAATATTAATGTTACCCTTATGAATAGTAATATTACCATAATGATATTTAAACTCACCCATTAAAGTATAAATAAGATTTTCTCACCTTATAAATGAACGCAAGATATAATGGTATAAGTGAATATTTTAAAAATTAATAATTAAGTGTTGGTATTTTGTGAGTAATTAATATTTAATTACAATTATATAATTAATAAATTGATTTAAAATAAAATTAATTATCATAAAATGTATTCAGAAATAAATATTTTAATATCCTATGATAATTGGACAATTTAATTATACCTTAGTTAATTTTTTAGAGTGTTATAAAATTAGTTTTAATTCTAAAAAAACTGTATTTTTCAAGTAAATGAATATATTAATTAAAAATTAAATTTCTGATATTTGAAAAATTATTTTCATAAAATGGAGTTCATTTTTGAATTATATATACTAAAAAACTGGTTAGTGTAAATTTTTTATATTTTTTTAAAATACTAGAATTTTTTATGACTAGTAAAATATGATAATTTATGATAAATGCTAAATACATGAATTATAGAGTCATGGATGATGTTTTACTTATGTTAGAACCATTGTTTTGAACATACATGCACTCATTATTGTATTTAGTCACAATAATCAATACTATTTCTTTTCAAGTGCAAAATTTCTCCTCTAATATAAACACCACCCCTCATCCCCTCCTCTCCTTGCACCTCTAAGCCATGAAGTTTGATAAAATTCTGCCCAAATACTCTTCCCCAGTATTTCCTCATGTTGAGGAGCTCGTTATCTTTCCAAAAGATAAAAACCCTTCCCATAAAGAGGTTCTTAAGGAGGATAATTCAAGAGGTAAACCCTCTTCCTTTTTCTTTTAATTTCATTTCAATTTATTTTATTTATCTATACTCTCTTCACATCCTCTTTCAAAATGAAAATGATAACTTTAGTGTCATATATATACTGTAATTATATCATTATAATTGAATATACATCATCAATATCCTTACTCTCTCTCTCTTTTATTTTAAAAATGAAATCATTGTCCGGGAGGTGCTGAATTACAACCTTCTTGGATGACGAACTTTCGTTCATTAATTTCTCCTTCAAGTATAGTCTTGAAACCATTTTTATGGTTTAATTTGATTATAAAATATTTATTATATCTTATTTAAAGTTCTAGAACCATTATATATATATTATATTAAATAATATAACAAAACTAGTTCATTTTGATCGAAAAAATAGCTAAAATTAATCTAAATGATTATCATTAATGATTCATCCTCATATATGGTGAGAAAATAATGAATAAACCCAATTACACTTATTTTTTTTCATTAATATCATATAAATCCAATTATCTAGAATTATATCCATTCCACATGAACTTCAATACTCATATACAAGTATATTGATCATGAAAACCAAACAAACAAATGCTCCCAAGCGATAAAATTGTATCTTATAATTCGTCAAAAAGGCCATAAATGAACATAATAAAATTATAATAAATAAAACAAATTTAGATAAGGTCTTTAATTAATTGATTAATTAATTAATTAATTTGATTATCCAGGATGTTAAGTTCATGTTAAGAACACATTCGGACATAAGGTAAGGGTTTTCTACCTGAACCTCCAATTTCATTCTGGTTACTCTTTTTCTATCTTTACCCTAATTAAATTCTCAATTATTCCTATTTAATCCTCATAAATTATGTTTTAATGTTATATATTTATGTACCATTCATAATCCTTCTTTATTTTAGGGGGAGTTACATGTTTGAAAAGGATCTTTCTCAAATGCTTCCCAACAAACAAGCCTGATTCAAGGGAACTTCTTGAATTCTTACATATTTTCAAGTGTACTCTACAATATGTTTTATTCCACCATTACATTAATATAATTAATAATTTTATTATGAAAAAACTATATTAATTCACTTCTACTCCTATACAAATAATTTTCCAAAATTACTCTTCTTGTCAAAGTAAAAGAGTATTTCTCTCAAGTATTACTAGATGATTTTATAAGAGTATTTATATATATTTCAACACTCTTGTTGATTATTATATTTAATTTTTATTAATATTTTATGATATCATATACCATATTTTAATGAATGGTTTATTATTATTTTGACTATGGATGTGATATCTTCATAACATTCACTATATTACTCTGAATGGTTAGTGTTTATGTTTATTGATTGGGGAAAGTTATTTACATTTCATATGATAGTTTCAATATGAATGTATATGCGGATTATTTTTCTCCCCTTTCATATGAGGAATGAATTGGACATATTAAGTTACAATTGGGTCCCACTATAGCCCCTTGATTCATTAGTAGTGTAATGATTTGTGTTTTGACACAAAAGACTTAAAAATATTTCTGAAAATATTTCCAAAGTCAGGCACTAAGTCGGCGTGGGAAGACGGGGCCTGGGGATCCTTGGTACAAAGATATTATAAATGTTAAATATATTTTCTTTTAAAATCATGTTTTTTATTAAAACATAAATAACACCTGTTTGGAGTTTGAGATCTAATTTCTAAGTCTGCAGTTGAGTCTGGAACATTGTGTTTAACCTAGGTCTGAACAAAAGTAGTTTGTGTCGGGAGTTTGGGTTAGAGGCATGTTAAAAGGGCATTATGAGGTGTAATTAATTAAGAAAATAAAATTTAATTAATTTTATAAACCTAATCCTCCTCCCTCTATGTTTGGTGTGCACAAATCAAAGGAGAGTTACACCTCTCTTTTCCTCTTCTCCCTTTGGTGATAACAAACCAATGTCGGATCAACACAATGAAGTGCCTCCAATCTTGATTTTTGATGCAGATCATCATCAGATCAAGAAGTAAAATGATTCAGGAATCATTATACATCCAATGATTTGGTTTTTTTCCAATGACATGGGGGGACATGAGTTTTGGTTCTGATCCCCCTGTTTGTGTATTGTTTAATGGTTCTAGAGCCCAAATACAATTGACAGAGATCCCTTCTAGGTAGATCTGTAGGTTTCAGGGTAAACTACAGAAAATTGGGGGGGGGTGTGGCTGGAGGTTATTATTGATTGAAATCACCATTAAAATGGTGTGTAGTTCAGTGATGCATTCCATATATCTCTTCTTATTTGGGGAATATGAACTTTCAGCGCTACAGGTCATTTATAATGGTTATACGTCGTGTAGTGACCTAAATTGTGTGATCGGGGGACATGGATTGGGATAGCCAGAAGAAATAATTTGTCTTGTACTAACACATGTAAAATACATGGGCTGGTGGCCATTTATCCTAAACATGCTGTGTAATATGGGATACACGTTGTGTGAGGGGCAGAGTTGGCCAGTCTATGTTGAAGTGGAACACAACCAGGGTTCGGGTGATGAGGGACATAGTATATACCTTCTTTACACATCGTTTACCCCTATATAGCTTGAAAACTATGTAGATTAGATACATGGGTAGGTGTTATGGTGGGATCACATGTCGTGTGTGTCCTGATGCATGTCGTGAACTCCTAAAAGATACTTATGGGATCATATGCCTTATGTATCTTCTCCTCTGGGACCTGGAATATAGATTGTGAGAAGTCTATCCTGAGTGATTTTTCATGTGTTACATGATGGTGGACTCATTTATAGGTTACAACATAAAAGTATGTATAAACCGAGCATGACTTTTGTGGATATATATTAAGCCGATGTTTGAGATCAGTGTGGTCTGTTTTGAGATATGCAAGGACTATTACTCCCATGTTGGACTAGGGAATGTGTTTTTCTTACCTCTATTCTAAGGTAGATATGGGAATCCCCCCCTCCCAATTATGGGTGTAGTTTATTTACCTTTGGGTAGATTCCTACGGAGGTGTTACTCCCCTTATAGACTAGGGTGCGGGTTTCCCCATGAAGTTCATGAATTTAGAGTAGGTACTCCCCTATTGGACCACGAAGCGGTTCTTCTATCCATGGAGCCAATAATACCCTATTTCAATAGGGTGTGGGTCCTCCATTTAGGCCATATAGATAGAGTGGGTACTCCCCTACCAGGTTGGGTGTCGGTCCTCTAGTATAGGAGTCGGTACACCCCTATCGATCTAGGGCATGGGTCCTCCAAACATGTTGTTCTGGCAGAGTCAGTACACCCATACCATGTTAGGGAGTGGGTCCTCAATATTGGGGGTGGCACTCCCATGTTGAATCTAGGTGCGGGTCCCCCATAGTGGACGATTTTTTAGAGTGTTACTCCCCTATCCTACCAGGGTGTGGGTCCTCTAGTCACTGAGTGGTACTCCCCTATTGGGTTAGGGGTGGGTCCTTGATTTATGAATTGGTACTCCCTTGTCCTATCAGGGTAAAGGTCCTTCATGAGTACCACTCCCCTATTGGATCAAGGCATGGGTCCTCACTTACGGATTGGTACTCTTCCATCGCCGAGTAGAAGCATGGAGTGGGTCCTCCATTTGAGTTAGAGATCCCTCGGCTGTTAGATGTAGTTATGAGGAGTGGGAACTTTCATATTATGTAAATGATACCTATAAAAGAGTTAGTACTCCATCGATGGACTGAGTTGTGGCCCACTTCATATAGGAGATACATAGGTTTCTTATGTTAGTTTAGGAAAAGTTCTCCCTCGACTGTGGGGTAGTGGTGAGGCATGGGTCCCCCTATTATCTCCTTTTAGAGAGGATGCAATTGGAGTATAGTCTGGAGCAGTGCTCCCTCAACTTTGTGTAGTGGTGTGGGGTGGAACTCTTCAATTGGGTTTCCTTAGTTCTTGCTAGGCATGAGGTAGTGATGACTAGACCTCTAGTGCAGCGCACTAGAGTTAGAGCTAGGAAGATGTTCCTGATAGAGCACGTTCTCTCAGATATACCATTAGGGATGGTAGGGTTATTCCTGATGTAGTGCATCTATTGAATGGTTCCCATTTGGGATGGTTGATCATGTGGAGTGTTCTCTCAAAGTTTCTTATTGTAGTTAGATCCAATAAAGAGGATCCTATTGCTAGCCATGAGTTTGGAACCTTATGAGTATTAGTGTTCAAGATGACTATATCTAGGTGATTCCTAGGAGTCCTTGTAGTGTTGTCACATGTTGGGGTTGACACACCTTATAGGCTGAGCCGGATTTTCATGTACAACTGAGGATGGTTTGAGATGGATTTTCTCTCTCGATTGGGTTTCCCTCTAGCTAGGTTGAGTAGACTGTTTTTTTTCAATTGCTACCTTTTTCATTTGGTATTTTTGGGGCCCATATTGAGTATTTTTATACTCACCCCTACACAGGCTATTCCTGTACAAGTTTTGTAACACCCCAAGCTTCCACTGTATGTTTCCCTTCGAATAATGCAATAGCGTGTGTTGTACGCAACCTCGAGCTCTAACACACACCACAACTAATTAAACGAGCCGTTGTGAATAGTAATACCTACTTTTTGAAATTTTATAAATTTTATTTATCAAAATGGACTTCATTTTTGGATTCGGAATATCGAAATTAGCCTATGTTGAATTTTTGGTATTTTTCTGAGAACTTCTAATTTTTTATGAATAGTGAAAAATACTTAAAAACAACTTTTTAAATCAAAATAATTTATAGTGATAAATTATACTATTTAGTGGTTTTAAAGTATAATTAGAATATATTTTTACCATTTTATCCAATGGTGGTCATTAGAATTAATTTAACATTGAAATTGGACATAAACAATTGCCAATCTTTTGATATAAATTGTTTCTTAGAAACACGCTATTTTTTTGTAACAGCGGGAATTAATTATAAAATTAATTAATGCAACTTATATGTTTGGAATTTTTTAAAATAGACATCATTTTTGAATTCGGAATATCAATTATAGATTAGGGTGAAATTTTGGCATTGTTCTGAAAAACTTCAATTTTTGATGAATAGTGAAACCACTAAGTGGTAGTTAAATAACTGATTTTTCGTTTAAATGAAATATTACCACTTCTGTGTTTTGATTTTCAAAAATCCGACATACATGGTTGTCATTAAGAAGTAAAATGTGGTTCAATGAGATTAAAACAATTTTTTGGTGAATAGTAACTTTTAAGTTCTTAATCGCCATTAGAGGTAATTAGTGTAGTTTAAGGTACAAATAATGTTTTAATAATATGAGATGAGCATGACACTTGTCCTACTCCTATTGGATGAGTCATGGCCTACCAATACAACCCATGGGTCAACTTGGGGACTCCATGGAGCCACTTTAGTTGGAAAATGACATTAATATATATTTATTTAATGTTAAAATTAAATTGACACAAACATGAGTTGTTTTACTAAAATAGTTTTTAAGTGGGGTTACACAAGTCCAAATTTTGACTATAAATATTCATTAGAAAGATAAAAATATTTCCTACATCATAGTATTTTTTTATAATTTTTAGACATTAAATAAATTAAATTATTTATGACATCATTATGATGCAGCGATGACCTCATTATTTAACGATTTAAATAAAATGAGAAGATAATGCAAAATCCAAGGCTTACACTTGTCCAAAGCCTATTGGATGAGGAGATTTCGAAACCTTATCACCTTATCCACGAATTATATAAGTTTGGGACCTTTAGAATCCGAAAAGCATTGTATAATAATGTAACATTTCAATCTTTCCAAAAGAGCCCCTCCTCTCCTCTTATAAAAGACCCCCACCTCTACCACCTTATTCACACTTTCAAGCCCTTTGGTTCGGCCAACCTCTGCCCAAATACTCTCCCAACTTCTCTCCCTTCATCCTAGAATCTTTACTTTAGTCAGAAAACCATCCTAAGGAGTCCTTTTGATCAAATCAAAAGAAGAACCCGAAGAAGAGGTAACATTTTCATCACCCTCTTTCGAGTTTCTTTCTTCTTCCACTCCCTCTTTGTTTATTATTTCAATTCTAAAATTATAACTCCAGTATATTCTATATACTGTGATGTTATTATTAATATGTAACAACCATATTCAGTATTCTACCCATCATTTGAATGACATGTCACCATACGTGCGTACGTACGGCTTACCGTCTCCACGTCATGGTGTAATTGTTATTCAATATATTATTATTTAGATGGGTATATTAATGATATGTAATTCATGTAAATAATAAATATAAAATGATAATGATTCTGTATATAAGATATACTATCCAATTATATATTATTTTAATATCAAAATAATGATATTGTCGCTCGTGCGTACGTACGGACTACCGTCTCCACGAACGCGATGAGATTCATTCTCCGTCGTATCCATTCAAGTATAATTATCATTTGATGATTTAAAAATAATGTTTAAGGACATGATATCATTATGGATATGAATAAGATACAACCTATCCATGAAAAACACGACTTATGTAACAAAACATATAAAAGAAAACGAGTAAGTTAACACCCGAAACAATGATAAATCTAAGATATTGTTAACAAAGAAATGTTAAAAGATCATATATGATATCATATGAATGTATATGATTCTTGTATAATTTAATAACAATTATTTCACCATTATACAGGAGGTTAACCTACCCCAACCAAGGAAAAGTACAAGGTAAGGGTTTACTTCACAACCTCTTCATTATCCAAGGTTGTTATTACGTAAATATCCACTTGGACCTCGTTATCATCCACATCCATGTTACTTAAAAATGTCTTTCAAAACATTTTTACTATTAAATAGAAAATGGGTTAAAGTCATTTATACCCTTATACATTTTTGAAAGGAATATTACCGTCGTTTTCCAAACAATGTACTTTTTGACCTTTTTGACAAATTTAAGGTAAGAATGTTTTTTTTAACTTATACGGCGGGTGCGGCTATTTTCCGCCATTATAACTTCGTTGAAGCTTCCCTTACAAGCTTATAAGAATATTTTCAAAGTAAATGTATTATTTTATAATTATGGGACTTTTAAATGATTTCAAAAAAGAGAGATATTTCTCTCAAATAGCTTTGATTTCATCCATGTCAACATCCTTTGATGGGTTTTAAGTTTAATTGAAATTGATTTATGATACAAAACTCCCATTGAACATTTTGTGAAATATTTGACTGTGGATGTGTTATTTTTATACCATCCATAGTTTATGGAGAAATTGTTGACGTTTCGTATGCTAGTTTTAATACGAATATTTATGTTATGTTTAAACCTAATCATATGAGGAATGTATTGGACTTAATAAGTGACGGGTGGAGCCCGCTATAGCTCCTCGATGCATCGGTAGGTCTCATGAGACAACTAGACGTGGAATTGGCCGAGGCCCTTTCCCAATTTGATTTATGGTTTTGGCCGAGGCCTTAATCATTTTAGACGTCTTGGCCGAGGCCTTGACAAAATGTTTCAGAATGTCTGGCATTATACATTCCCTCATTATGAAAGTGGTTATTGATATTGCATGTGATTATTCGACCAGTAGAATATCCATGTGAAGAAGTGAATGGAATTATCTCATTTTACTTTTTCCATATTATGTTGAAGTTCAAGTTTAAAAGGCTTTTGTTTTAGTTATACATTGCCTTAAATGTTAATGTTTATTTATGAAAGCTTCCGCTATATTGTTATCCTTACTGAGCATCTAAGCTCACCCCTTTCAATGTTTTAATATTTTCCAGGATGTGAAGAAGTATTTTATGAATGACCTGCAGGGATTGTCATAAGAGGATATGAGTGTGGTCTATGGAGACTTTGTTATTGTAGTTTTTTACTTTATGATGTAATGTAACATTTACGAATGTATCTAGTGTTTCCAAGGCTACTAAACTAATCGGTCTTTCGAGACTTGATCTTTTGTGATCATGCCAATGTTACGAAGTAATGCACCGACTCTGGGTAGCTGGGGTCGGGGCGTTACAGTTGGTATCAGAGGCAGTTTAGTACTAACCTTGGAAGCTTGATTTAGACAAACTCTGATTAGAGCACGTAGACCTAAGATGAACTTTGAGGATTAGTATAGAAGAACTTCCTGAAAATTTTGGTATTGTAGAGATTTTGTGAGTTTTCCAAGCAATACATCCCTGTCTGGATACGAGCAGGTAGAGGCGGCTCTGGCACAGATGTACCTAGGGGTAAAACCCGAAAACACCGCTTTGAGCTAGACTCGAACTGGAACTGGTGCACGACAACGGGCCTTGCTGCACTCTTGGTTACGACACTTCTGGGGGATATGCTTAGGATAATTCCCATTTTCTTTACAAACCACTATGAAGGGTTAAGAGTATATACTTCCTCAAAGAAAACATTTTTATAATTATGGATTATATCCATAATTAGTTCAATTTATGTTAAGTTTTTTACAAGTATGGAATTATGTATTTTGATTCATAAACTAATCCAGTTTATGCCATTATTTAGAAATGGCGCCTAGTGGAAGGAATGGAAACCGTATTAATGCATGAACTCCGTGTAGGGATTTCCCTCCTGCTCAAGATAATTATTGTGGATCTGTAGATACAACTGGTGCTGATCAGCTTCTCACCGTAATGGGACAACTCACCCAGGTTATGAATAACAACCTTACTCGTATGGAGCACCCTGATCCACAACGTGGAGGATCAGTGCTATACCGTTTCATGAGGCAACAACCACCAACCTTCAATGGGAGTACAAATCCTATAGTAGCTGAGCAATGGATAAATTCCTTAGAGAAAATATTCCAAGCCTTGGGGAGTAGTGAAAGGGAGAAAGTTGTCATGGCAGTTTACCGCCTCACTGGAGATGCCGATCAATGGTGGTCACTAATTCAAAACACAAAGGAAGATGATGAATTAACAAACATGGAGTGGCAGGAGTTCAAAGAGCTGTTCTTAGAAAAATACTTTCCTCGAGACCATCGAGCGGATATGGAAAGGCAATTTCTGAGTCTGAGGCAGAAGGAGGATGATAATGTCACAAAGTATGAGGCTAAATTTACAAGGTTAGCGAGGTATGCTGCAGATTACATACGTAACCCAAGAAGTAAGACTGATTGTTTCTTTGATGGGTTAAAACCATTTCTCTGTCGAGCTTTAGTATCACAAACCTTCTCTTCATACGAAGGTATCTTCTCGTGCGCTATCAAGACGGAAAAGGAATTCTCTAAGTCTTATGACTTTAAATCAAAGCAAGATAAGAAGAGATCCGCTGAAAACTCTGGGAAAGGAAATAAGGAAACAGGGAAGAAGGGTAGAAATGAATTTCCACTCTGTGATAATTGTGGTAGGAAGCACCCCGGTGTCTGTCTAAAAGGAAAAGGAGTATGTTACAAGTGTGGTGAAAAAGGCCACCAAGATCATGAATGCAAGGGAAAGAAAGCGGTTGTCAACGTGGAATGCTATAATTGTAGAGAGAAGGGACATTATGCAAATGAATGTCCTAAGCGTCAGGGGAACTTACCTCAGAAGAGGCCAAGGGATCAGGGCCAGGCTTATGCTATCACTACTGCTGAGGTGGAAGCTCCGAAATACGTGGTGGTAGGTAATTTAATGGTTTCCTCAAGTTTAGAAAATGCATTATTTGATTCTGGATCATCGCATTGTTTCATATCTTCCCAGTTTTCTAAGAAAATTAGATATTTCCAATTTGATTTAACAAGGGAGTTGTTGGTCAAAACCCCTAAGGGAAGTATTGTTGCAACAAAGTTTTGTCGATTAGTTCCCATTAGAGCACCGAAATGTTCTTTACCTGCTGATCTCATCTTCATACCCATGATTGAATTTGATATAATCCTCGGTATGGATTGGATTTCGGACCATGATGCAAAAATTTATTTTAAGAGGAAATAGGTTACGATTCTTGATGATGATGATAAGGAACACCTTATCTTTAGAGCAGAATCGTCGCCACATAATTCTTATCTAGATCCACCCCCAGTAGCTCAACTAAATTCAATTATTGGGGAGGAAGAGAAGGAAATTACTGAGGGTGAGGAAAGGAATATTCAAATAGAGGATGTACCTATTGTGAGAGAATATGTTGATGTGTTTCCGGAAGATTTACCTGGACATCCTCCAGAACGAGAAGTTGAGTTTTCCATTGATTTAATTCCTGGATCAAGGCCCATATCGAAGACCCCTTATAGAATGGCCACTGTGGAATTAGTTGAACTAAAGAAACAACTAGAGGAATTGAGTAATAAGGGATTTATTCTCCCTAGTGTTTCTCCTTGGGGAGCCCCTGTTCTTTTTGTTAAGAAGAAAGATGGATCTATGAGGTTGTGCATCGACTATAGGGAGATCAATGCTATAACAATAAAGAACAAGTATCCCCTACCTCGCATTGATGATTTGTTTGACCAACTGCATGGAGCTCAATACTTTTCAAAGATTGACCTTCGGTCTGGATACCATCAGCTGTGTGTGAAGAAGTAAGACATTCCAAAGACAGCATTCCGAACAAGGTACGGGCATTACGAGTTTACAGTAATGCCTTTTGGATTGACTAATGCACCCTCTGTTTTCATGGATCTAATGAATAGAGTTTTCAAGGAATATCTTGATGACTTTGTAGTGGTATTTATTGATGATATCTTGGTATACTCCAAAAGCCACAAAGATCATGAAAATCACTTACGCATTATCCTGAATACTCTTAGAAGACATGGATTATATGGGAAATTTAGCAAGTGTGAATTCTGGCTTCAGGAGATTTCTTTTCTTGGCCATATTGTCTCTAAGGATGGAATTTCCGTTGATCCTTCTAAAACCAAGGCAATCCAAGAATGGCCAGCACCGACAAGTATAACTGAGGTACACAGTTTTATTGGTTTAGCAGGTTATTATCGACGTTTCGTCCAGAATTTTGCCAGATTGGCTAACCCATTGACAAATCTCACACGTAAAGGGATTAAATTTGTCTGGACAAAAGAGTGTGAAGAATGTTTTGAAGAACTGAAGAGAAAATTAGTCAATGCCCCTGTATTGACTCTACCATCGGGGAATGATGGGTTTGTTATTTATAGTGATGCATCGAAGAAAGGACTTGGTTGTGTCCTTATGCAGAATGATAAGGTTATTGCCTATGCATCACGACAGCTAAAAATTCATGAGCAAAACTATCCTACTCATGATCTTGAGTTAGCAGCTGTGATCTTTGCTTTAAAGATATGGATACATTACCTCTATGGTGAAAAATGTGAGATTTATACTGATCACAAGAGTTTGAAGTATATTTTCTCACAAAAAGAACTCAACATGAGGCAAAGGCGATGGCTTGAACTACTCAAGGATTATGATTGCACGATACATTACTACCCGGGGAAGGCAAACAAGGTGGAAGATGATTTGAGTAGAAAATACCATGGAGTTTTGAATGTGATGAGAATTGAAAGGGATCCAATTTTCATGGATCTAGTGAAGATGGACATGGGAATAACTAGGGAAGGTGAAACATCAATGCTTTTTCAAATGGTTGCCAAACCATCATTACTAGAAAGGATTAAGAGTTCTCAGACCAATGATGAAGAATTTCAGAAGAAGATTAAAGATGTGAATGAAGGAAGATTGAGGGACTTTGTGTATAAGGATGGAATTTTGAAATTCAGGAAGAGACTTTGTGTTCCCGATATACCTGATCTAAATAGGGAATTGCTGGATGATGCTCATAGTTCCAATTTCTCTATACACCCTGGGAGCACCAAAATGTATAGAGATTTGAAAGAACATTTTTGGTGGGACAATATGAAGAGGGAGATTGCTGATTTTTTGTTGAGGTGTATGGTTTGTCAACAAGTGAAAGCTGGAAGACAACATCCTGGTGGAGTATTGCAACCTCTTCCCATACCTGAGTGGAAATGGGATAATATTACGATGGACTTTGTCATGGGACTACCAAAGACTCCTAGAATGAATGATGCAATATGGGTCATTGTTGATCGTCTTACTAAGTTAGCACATTTTCTGGCTATACGGGAGGATCTACCACTTGAACGTCTAGCAATATTATATATTAATGAAGTTGTAAGACTTCATGGAGTACCCCTATCGATTGTTTCTGATCGTGATCCTCGTTTTACTTCAAGATTTTGGAAAAGTCTTCAAAAGGCCTTGGATACTGAACTTCGTTTGAGTACTGCCTATCACCCTCAAACAGATGGACAATCAGAACGGACTATTCAAACCTTAGAAGTCATGTTGAGATCATGATCTCTTGACTTTCAGGGTATGTGGGATCAATATTTACCACTGGTAGAATTTTCCTATAACAATAGCTTCCATTCAAGCATTCAGATGGCACCTTATGAAGCGTTATACGGAAAGAGATGTCGTACACCAACCTGTTGGGATGACGTTGGTGAAAGAAAACTTGTGGGACCAGAACTGGTGGAAGAAACAATGGAAAAGGTGAAGATAATCCAAAACCACATCAAATCAGCTCAAAGTAGGCAGAAGAGCTATGCCGATAACAGAAGAAAGGTTTTGGAATTTCAGGTGGGAGATCATGTTTTCCTAAAAGTATCTCCATGGAAGGGAGTTATAAGTTTTGGTAAGAAGGGTAAGTTGAGTCCCAGGTATATCGGACCTTTCGAAATTCTAGATCGTATTGGGGTTGTAGCTTATCGTTTGGCGATGCCGCCAAATCTCTCCAAAGTCCACGATGTTTTCCACATATCGCTATTGAGAAACTACATGCCCGACCCAACACATGTACTTACCTATGAGGAATTAGAACTGGAACCCGATCTATCTTATTGCGAAGATCCCATCAGAATTCTTGATGTGAGGGAGCAGGTGCTGAGAAACCGGACGACTCGTCTGGTAAAGGTTTTGTGGAGAAATCATAAAATGGAAGAGGCAACGTGGGAACCTGAGGAACTTATGATGAAGAACCACCCGAGTCTTTTTATGCAGTAATACCCTAGAAATTGCGAGGACACAATTATTTGAAGGAGGGGAGAATGTAACACCCCAAGCTTCCACGGTACGTTTCCCTTCGAATAATGCAATAGCGTGTGTTGTACGCAACCTCGAGCTCTAACACACACCACAACTAATTAAACTAGCCGTTGTGAATAGTAATACCTACTTTTTGAAATTTTATAAATTTTATTTATCAAAATGGACTTCATTTTTGGAATCGGAATATCGAAATTAGCCTATGTTGAATTTTTGGTATTTTTCTGAGAACTTCTAATTTTTTATGAATAGTGAAAAATACTTAAAAACAACTTTTTAAATCAAAATAATTTATAGTGATAAATTATACTATTTAGTGGTTTTAAAGTATAATTAGAATATATGTTTACCATTTTATCCAATGGTGGTCATTAGAATTAATTTAACATTGAAATTGGACATAAACAATTGCCAATCTTTTGATATAAATTGTTTCTTAGAAACACGCTATTTTTTTGTAACAGCGGGAATTAATTATAAAATTAATTAATGAAACTTATATGTTTGGAATTTTTTAAAATAGACATCATTTTTGAATTCGGAATATCAATTATAGCTTAGGGTGAAATTTTGGCATTGTTCTGAAAAACTTCAATTTTTGATGAATAGTGAAACCACTAAGTGGTAGTTAAATAACTGATTTTTCGTTTAAATGACATATTACCACTTCTATGTTTTGATTTTCAAAAATCCGACATACATGTTTGTCATTAAGAAGTAAAATTTGGTTCAATGAGATTAAAATAATTTTTTGGTGAATAGTAACTTTTAAGTTCTTAATCGCGATTAGAGATAATTAGTGTAGTTTAAGGTACAAATAATGTATTAATAATATGAGATGAGCATGACACTTGTCCTACTCCTATTGGATGAGTCATGGCCGAAAAAGAAAACCCATGGGTCAACTTGGGGACCCCATGGAGCCACTTTAGTTGGAAAATGACATTAATATATATTTATTTAATGTTAAAATTAAATTGACACAAACATGAGTTGTTTTATTAAAATAGCTTTTAAGTGGGGTTACACAAGTCAAAATTTTGACTATAAATATTCAAAAGAAAGCTAAAAATATTTCCTAGATCATAGTATTTTTTTTATAATTTTTAGACATTAAATAAATTAAATTATTTATGACATCATTATAATGCAGCGATGACCTCATTATTTAACAATTTAAATAAAATTAGAAGATAATGCAAAATCCAAGGCTTACACTTGTCCAAAGCCTATTGGATGAGGAGATTTCGAACCCTTATCACCTTAGCCACGAATTATATAAGTGTGGGATCTTTAGAATCCGAAAATCATTGTATAATAATGTAACATTTCAATCTTTCCAAAAGAGCCCCTCCTCTCCTCTTATAAAAGGCCCCCACCTCTACCACCTTATTCACACTTTCAAGCCCTTTGGTTCGGACAACCTCTGACCAAATACTCTCCCAACTTCTCTCCCTTCATCCTAGAAGCTTTACTTTAGTCAGAAATCCATCCTAAGGAGTCCTTTTGATCAAATCAAAATAAGAACCCGAAGAAGAGTTAACATTTTCATCACCCTCTTTCGAGTTTCTTTCTTCTTCCACTCCCTCTTTGTTTATTATTTCAATTATAAAATTATAACTCCAGTATCTTCTATATACTATGATGTTATTATAAATATGGAACAACCATATTCAGTATTCTACCCATCATTTGAATGACATGTCACCATACGTGCGTACGTACGGCTTACCGTCTCCACGTCGTGGTGTAATTGTTATTCAATATATTATTATTTTGATGGTTATAATAATGATATGTAATTCATGTAAATAATAAATATAACATGATATTGATTCTGTATATAAGATATACTATCCAATTATATATTATTTTAATATCAAAATAATGATATTGTCGCTCGTGCGTACGTACGGACTACCGTCTCCACGAACGCGGTGAGATTCATTCTCCGTCGTATCCATTCAAGTATAATTATCATTTGATGATTTAAAAATAATGTTTAAGGACATGATATCATTCTGGATATGAATAAGATACAACCTATCCATGAAAAACACGACTTACGTAACAAAACATATAAAAGAAAACGAGTAAGTTAACACCCGAAACAACGATAAATCTAAGATATTGTTAACAAACCAATGTTAAAAGATCATATATGATATCATATGAATGTATATGATTCTTGTATAATTTAATAACAATTATTTCACCATTATACAGGAGTTTAACCTACCCCAACCAAGGAAAAGTACAAGGTAAGGGTTTACTTCACAACCTCTTCATTATCCAAGGTTGTTATTACGTAAATATCCACTTGGACCTCGTTATCATCCACATCCATGTTACTTAAAAATGTCTTTCAAAACATTTTTACTATTAAATAGAAAATGGGTTAAATTAATTTATACCCTTATATGTTTTTGAAAGGAATCTTACCGTCGTTTTCCAAACAATGTACTTTTTGACCTTTTTGACAAATTTAAGGTAAGAATGTTTTTTTTAACTTATACGGCGGGTGCGGCTATTTTCCGCCATTATAACTTTGTTGAAGCTTCCCTTACAAGATTATAAGAATATTTTCAAAGTAAATGTATTATTTTATAATTATGGGACTTTTAAATGATTTCAAAAAAGAGAGATATTTCTCTCAAATAGCTTTGATTTCATCCATGTCAACATCCTTTGATAGGTTTTAAGTTTAATTGAAATTGATTTATGATACAAAACTCCCACTGAAAATTTTGTGAAATATTTCACTGTGGATGTGTTATTTTTATACCATCCATAGTTTATGGAGAAATTGTTGACGTTTCGTATGCTAGTTTTAATACGAATATTTATGTTATGTTTAAACCTAATCATATGAGGAATGTATTGGACTTAATAAGTGACGGGTGGAGCCCGCTATAGCTCCTCGATGCATCGGTAGGTCTCATGAGACAACTAGACGTGGAATTGGCCGAGGCCCTTTCCCAATTTGATTTATGGTTTTGGCCGAGGCCTTAATCATTTTAGACGTCTTGGCCGAGGCCTTGACAAAATGTTTCAGAATGTCTGGCATTATACATTCCCTCATTATGAAAGTGGTTATTGATATGGCATGTGATTATTCGACCAGTAGAATATCCATGTGAAGAAGTGAATGGCATTATCTCATTTTACTTTTGCCATATTATGTTGAAGTTCAAGTTTAAAAGGCTTTTGTTTTAGTTATACATTGCCTTAAATGTTAATGTTTATTTATGAAAGCTTCCGCTATATTGTTATCCTTACTGAGCATCTGAGCTCACCCCTTTCAATGTTTTAATATTTTCCAGGATGTGAAGAAGTATTTTATGAATGACCTGCAGGGATTGTCAGAAGAGGATATGAGTGTGGTCTATGGAGACTTTGTTATTGTAGTTTTTCACTTTATGATGTAATGTGACGTTTACGAATGTATCTAGTGTTTCCAAGGCTACTAAACTAATCGTTCTTTCGAGACATGATCTTTTGTGATCATGCCAATGTTACGAAGTAATGCACCGAATCTGGGTAGCTGGGGTCGGGGCGTTACATGTTTTGTGTCTTATGCAGACCACACGTATTTCAATGGATTCCACGGAGGACCTGAGGTAGGAAAATATTAGTGAGCTAGACAGATTGAGGTGTTTACCAGAGAAAGATTGAGGAGCTTTCCAGTATTTTTAGTTGATAGTTATCCCCTCTTTTTGATCAAAAAGTTTCACAATTTTACAGTTTTCTTTGGTGGGAATTTTTCCCTTTTTTCAATTTCAGTACTTCTGTGGCACTCTGGTTGTGTGATGTAGATGTATGCATTCATTGGTTGACTATTGTTTTTAAATTTCAGCATTTTTTGATTTTGTAAATGTGTGTGTATTTGTATAGGTACATATGAAATTCCTCACATGTAGGTGATATGTCTTCTCAGTGCCAGTCGTCAGTCCCTGGCCTATTGGATGTATGCTTGGGGAGTTACGACTCAAGCCCCATCGGGTCAGGTCATGAAAGAGTGGTATTAGAGTAGAGTTCTACATTGGGACCACAGTGTTGTGACCTCATTTTGGGTTTCATAGAGATAGTTCTAGGATGTTTCAAGAGGCTCTTAGGCCTCATGTTCTAGTGTTGGTGGGGCTACCGACATATGCATTAATAGGGACTCTGATAACTTGATTTTTGACTCGGTACATTATTACACTGGTTATTGGGAAATAAATGGTGCATGTATCATATAGTACTGGGGTTTTGGTTTTTCCTATACTTCATGGGTCATCTCCCCAATATACTCTTTGACCATGGTATGTCTTAATTCTATTTCAGGATGCCTCTACACCAACATCCATAAATGATTATATGGCATGATTGTGATAACAATCCTCCTAGTGATGAGGCTTTAGTTCCGGACACTAATTCGATGGTGTTACCTTTGGGTGGTCCACTGGTAGTACCACCACCTATTGAGCAGCAGGTGTTACCAGCAGTTCGGGATGAGGATGTGCACAGGCTGAGTGCACTACAAGAGTTCTAGAGGTAGAATCCTTTGAGGTTTTGAGGTTATCTAGACCCTTAGGGAACATATGACTGGATTCGGGTAGTTATGTGACTTTTTTGCTTAGTGAGGACACCTCTCAATCAGATTGTGCTCTTGGAGGTGATCCTTTTGTAGGATTTAGCTGGGATATGGTGGATTCTGGTGGTACAATCACATTATAAGGATACACTCACATGGGAGGATTTCAAGTGACCCTCTAGGGGAAGATTTTTACCCATCCATGTTCAAATTATTTCATATTAATAAGCCCCTATAGCTTCAGTAGTGTAACACCCGAGACTTTTATGTTATATAAATCATCAAAGGAATCTTTTTCTACACACAACACTTGCTTGGCTTGCTTTACACAAAATCGCGACCTTCCTCGATAGCTTGCGTCATACGTAATACCGAGTTTCACTAAACAATGATATGATATTAAAATATTATTAAAACTAGCCGTTATGAATAGTAATAACCATTTTTTGAAATTTTATAAATTTTATTTTTCAAAATGGACTTCCTTTTTGGATCCGGAATTTCGAAATTAGCCTAGGGTGATATTTTGGTATTTTTATGAAAACTTTCAATTTTTTGATGAATAGTGAAACCACTAAGTGGTAGTTAAAAAAATTAATTTTTCATAAAACTTAATTTTACCGCTTCTGTGAGTGGAATTTCGAAAATACGAGACACACGGTTTATGTCAGTAAATAAAATGTGGTTCAATGTGATGAAAATAATTTTTTGGTGAATAGTAACTTTTTACTTTTTTTTACCACGGTTAAAAGTAAATGGGCTAATTAAGGGTAAAAATGATATTATTATTACCCTAACACATGTCCTAATTCTATTGGACAAGTGTAATTCGACCAAAAACAACCTTAGGAATAAAATATGACCATTTAGGCCCACTTGGATTAGATTAGGACATTTATTATTAATTTATTTAAAGAAGGGTTAAAATAGTTAAAATCAATATTTAATAAGTAAATTATTTTTAATATGGGGTTATACAAAAGATAAATTCGACTATAAATATTCATTAGAAAGATAAAAATATTTCCTACATAATGGTAGTTTATTTGTAATTTTTAGACATTAAATAATTTAATTTGTTTATGACACAACAATGATGCAGTAATTATCCTATTAATGAAATATTGACATAATTGATGTTATAAATACCCAAATAAATGTAATTTGAGACTTTTTATGAATTACACTAATTTTCTAAGTTAATATGACATTTTAGTATTGATTTAATTAACTTGGTTAGAACTAATCATTCTGTTATGATTTTCACAAAAATCAATTACTAAATAGAGTCAAAATTGACAAAAAATAGTTTTTAAAACAAATATTATATTATTAATTGTTATTTTATTCATAAAAATATAAGGTTCGGCCAAATGACTTAGATAAGGTTATATATATTAATAATAAACAACTTGGGGTTCTTTTGGCTTGATATAGTAAGTTTATTAACCTTATAGTATAATAACACAAGAAGACACGGTAAAAGTAAAATTATTTAACTTAATGTTAAATCTAAATGATAAGGTTAAAATAGGAACCTAAACTTGTCTAAATTCTATTGGATGAGATGATTTCGACCCATTCCCACCTTAGATTCTAAATAAATTAATTTGGAGCTATTTAAAACCGAACTTGAAATATAATAAAATAATATGTTTAGTTTTTCCAAAGGAGCCCCTCTGCTCCCTTATAAAAGGGAACCTCCTACCTCTCTTCCTCAAACCACTTTGCGCCTTCAAGCTTGGCCAACCCCTGCCACATTCTCCTCTACACTTCCCTAGAGACATCCTAGAGGTCCTGGTCTTCTTCAAAGACCAATTTTAGTGCCCTAAAAGGAGGTCTCAAAGAAGCACTTCAAAGAAGAGGTAATGTTTGTTACCGATTCTTTCATATTTATTTCTTTTTCCACTTCTTCTTATTTAGTTGTTTCATTATGAATTAATAACATCAGTATCACTCATATACTGATATGTTATTATAAGTATGAAACAACCCTATTTCACTATCTATCCATCCTACGGAAAAAGAAATCATCGCGCGTGCGTACGTACGGAATACCATCTCCACGCCGTGGTGTAATCTATTTTCCACCACCACCTTACTTGGATGGGTATAATGGTGTAAATAATGACTATATATGACTATTATAAAGTGATACTGATTCTGAAATAGAATACATACACTCCAATACAATTCCACGATCATAGAAATGATATCATCACTCGTGCGTACGTACGGAATACCGTCTCCACGATGTGATGCAACTTGTTCTACATGATCTTCATTTCATAATGATTATATAAATGAATTTAATGAATGAATATGATATAAATATTACACTAATACCATTCTAGAAAATAGGTATCTATAAACTAAAAAGAAAAATAAGAATTTATTCGACAAGACACGCATAAGAACAAAAAGTAATAAACACCCGAATAACAAGTAGTAATGAAATATTACTAATAAGAAGCAAAGAATATGACCATATATGATATCATAAAAATAAGTATGATTCTGGAATAAGTCAATAACATTATTTAAATCATTATACAGGAGGTTTGAACACGTACAAAGCATATCGGACCTATGGTAAGGGAAATATCACAATCTCATTTTTATCCGAGATTGTTTATACTTTGGTATTTACTGAGGTGTATTTTATCATCCAAATACATTTTTCCTCAATATGTAATATTTATATCCTTATACAATATTTTATATCCAATTTTACCCTTCTTTGAGTTTTTAGTAAAAGATATGATAGGAATCTTTTGTCATTTTTCATACGAGGTACTTTTTGACTTTTCCGACAAAAGTACGAGAAGAATGTTTTTTTAACATATAAGGCATGAATGGATTTTTAAAACATTATTTCCAAGAAGATTCCATTACAAGTTTTCATGTTTATTTTTAATCAACTTCTTTTAGTTTAAAATTGTATGACATGTTAAGAAAGGAAAATTTTTTTGAAGTAGAAAGGATATTTTCCTCAAGAATGGACTTCAAGTGTTTTATCAAAATTATTTTCCATCTAAGATAATAAAGGGTTCTGTTTCCATCCCTATTATTACATTGATTTGATTATGTTGTGATGGAATTATTATTATGAATTCTTTTATCTTATATGAATTGTTTTATGATGTCATGATGTTTAAGATTCCCATTTTTATTACATGGGTTTTGCAATGATGTATGATTTATGATTTTGTGGCACACATAATAATGGTATCATTATGATATGGGTGGGACCTATATGTCCCTCCAATGCATTGGGTAATGATTTTATATCTCATGAGATAGACATGGCTGGAACGGTAGGTTATACCGGTTCAGTGAAACAGGACTGAAACGGGGAGTGAACTCGGTTCAGAAATGGACTTTGTCCACTAAGATAGTCTTGGAAATGAGACTTGACTAATAAGAAATGATTCTCTATGATTATGTGTGTATTTCACAAAGTTTCATGTTTTAAGTTATGATTATTGGGATTATATTTCACTACTATGATTTATCCCATGTTATGAAATTACGATCTCTTTTTCAGGTTAAGATTTCCAAAAGTTATGTGCTTATATATATGATTTGATTGATATTTCTTTTTTTACCCTTACTGAGCATTTGAGCTCACCCGTTTGTATGTTTTATTTCCCCAGGCTAGGAAGAAGGTTATTAAGTAGAATATGCCAAAAAGGGACTCTAGATGTGATGAAATAAATGGGAGGCAAAGTAGATGCTTTATGAACCAGTTGTTTATGTTTCCCAGTTTCTAAAGACACTATACCTATACGGTCCTTTCCTGGTTTTGTTATATGTTGTAATAATTGTGCTTAAATTCTGATGTAATGACAATTTATGTAAAGTATGGGTCGTTATAGTTGGTATCAGAGGAAAGGTATAGTCAACCTTTGGAAACTAGGATGTGAAAGCCTTAGTAAGAACCCTAAGGATAATTCTAAGCATAGAACACAATCTTAGTGTTTTAGAAATGACCATGAATAACCTAGGATAATACCATAAGTGTGAAATTTTATTCTTGATTATTTGTTTTTCCTATTATAATTAGTGTTGCTCACACTATTATTCTTGGTTTTAGTCAATGGCTGGAACCCGAAGGAATCGTGTTAACGCGGAATGCCATGGGCCATGCAATGATTGTCCCCCTGAGCAACCAAACGTTATGGGAGCTGGAATGAAAAATCTTGTAGCCATGCTCACACAACTTTCTCAAGTTATTAATCATACAGGACTTCCAAACGAGCAAAGGAAGGAGAAAAATTCTGTTTAATCCTTCATGATACAGCATCCACCTTCATTCAGCGGGTATACTGATCCATTAGTTGCTAAACAATGGATTAGTACTACTGAAAATATATTTTCAGTTCTTCAATGTTCTGAGTATGATAAAGTCATCTTAGCAGTGTATCATTTGGAAGGTGATGTTGATCAATGGTGTAATCTTATTAAGAATACGAGGCAATGGGATGAAATTGAGTCCATGGAATGAGACGAGTTCAAGAACTTATTTTTCAATAAGTACTTCCCTCGTATTCTCCGAAAAAAGATGGAGAAAGAGTTTCTTGAATTGAAGCAAAAGGATGATGAATCTGTTGGTACCTATGAAGCAAATTTTACAATACTTGCAAGGTACGCTTCTAGTATTATTATCCAACCTGAGAGTAAGATCGATCGATTCTTTAGTGGCTTAAAACCAAGTCTTCGAAGGGCCTTAGCCATAAGGGACTTCAATAGCTATGAGGAAATCGTTCGATGTGCTCTCAAAGTTGAGATGGAGATTGGAGTAACCCATCAGTCATATGGGTTTGATAAGAAGAGGAAAATGGAATTCAAAGTAAAATCTAAAGGGAACACTAAAAAGAAGATGAGGTTTCTCTTATGCTCAAAGTGTGGAAAGAAACATGGAGGGAGTTGTCTTAAAGGGACAAGTAAATGTTTCAAATGTGGAAAGGAAGGTCATCAGGCATTTGAATGCCGCGATGATGGGAAGAAGATGTCTAATGATGCAAACAAAGGAAGGGATACACAGAATGAACCTACTACACTTCAATGTTTCAAGTGAAAGGAGATGGGACAATATGCCAATAAATGCCCTAATATAAGGGTTGATGATGATGGTCGATGTCAACAAACTCTTAAGGCTAAAGACAAAGGAAAGTCACATGCAATTTCTATCAGCGATGTGGAGTACGATAACGATGTGGTGAAAGGTACACTTACCATCCACTCTAAAGTATAAAATGTTTTATTTGATTCTGGATCCACCCACTCCTTTATTTCTGAAGAATTTTCTAAGGGTATCACTGTATTACCTCAACAATTAGATGTTGAGTTAGCTGTGACAACACCTAATGGCACAACAGTCACATAAAAAGTTTATAATTCTTCTCCAATTGAAGTTTGTGGGAAAGTGCTTCCTGCAAATCTTGTGATCCTTCCTATAGTGGAATTTGATGTGATTCTTGGCATGGATTGGCTTTCTCTACATGGAGCTCATATCAATTTCCAAAAAAGGGAAGTCACATTTCATATTCCAGATTAATCTATGTTCGTCTATCGATGCAAGGATGAACATAACCTTCCAGTGGAAATTTCTTCCATTTTATGGGTATTTATTCCACTAAATGAAGGTTATTTATCTCAAATGGTTGGTTAGAAACTCACGATTAAGAATATTCCCATTGTACAGGAGTTTGATGATGTCTTTCCGGAGGAATTACCGGGTCTTCCACCGAATCGTGAAGTTAAGTTTTCAATAGAACTCGTACCGGGTGCTTTGCCTATTTCAAAGACACCTTATAGAATGGCCCCAATTGAGTTGCAGGAATTGAAGAAGCAACTACAAGAGAATCTTGATAAGGGGTTCATACGCCCTAGTGCGTCACCTTGGGGAGCACCTGTTCTGTTTGTTAAGAAGAAATATGGATCAATGAGACTCTGCATTGATTATCGAGAACTTAACAAGATCACTATCAAGAACAAATATCCTCTCCCACGCATTGATGACTTATTTGACCAACTACGCGGAGCTCAATACTTTTCCAAGATTGATCTTCGTTCAGGGTATCATCAATTAAGGTTCAAAAGGGAGGATATACCAAAGACGGCTTTCCGTACAAGGTATGGACACTATGAATTTATAGTGATTCCATTTGGTCTTACTAATGCCCCTACTATCTTCATGGGTCTAATGAATAGAGTCTTTAGAGACTATCTTGATCAGTTTGTGGTAGTCTTTATAGACGATATTCTTGTCTATTCAAAGAGAAAGGAAGAACATGAAGATCACTTGAGAATTATATCGAAGACCCTGAAAAAGGATAAGCTTTATGCCAAATTTACCAAGTGTGAATTTTGGCTTCAAAAAGTTTCATTTTTGGGTCACATAATCTCAAAATAGGGGATATCTGTGGATCCAGCAAAAACAGAGGTTATCGAAATATGGTCGAGACCAACAAAAGTAACTGAGATCCGAAGTTTTCTTGGTTTGGCTGGATATTATCGACGTTTTGTGAAAGATTTTTCACGATTATCTAATCCACTCACCAAGTTGTCTCAGAAAGGAGTTAAGTTTGTTTGGACGGAGGAATGTGAAGAGAATTTCAAGGTGTTGAAAAGAAGGTTATCCAGTGCACCTGTGCTCACACTGCCTTGTAGTGGAGAAAGGTTTGTGATCTATAGTGATGCATCCAAGAAGGGATTGGGGTGTTTTCTTATGCAAAATGATATGGTGATAGCTTATGCCTCATGACAGTTGAAAATCCATGAGCAAAATTACCCAACACGTGATTTGGAGTTATCTATGGTAATCTTTGCATTAAAGATTTGGAGGCATTATCTTTATGGAGAAAGGTGTGACATTTATACTGATCATAAAAGTTTAAAGTATATTTTCACACAAAAGGATCTGAATATGCGTCAAAGAAGATGGTTGGAGCTGATTAAGGATTATGACTGCTCAATCCATTACCAACCTGGGAAAGCAAACAAGTTGGCAGATGCATTAAGTTGACAATACCATGCTAGTTTATCCATGATGAGGATCACAAAAGATCCAATATTTATGGATTTACAAAGGATGGATCTTGGAATAATAATGAAAGGGGAAAATCGTATCTTTCTCAAATGAATGTTCAACCATCTATAATTCTAATGATTAAAGAGGCACAGAAAGAAGATTTCGAGTTACAAAAGAAGGTGAGAAATGTTCCTGAATTCAACCTTGATTGTGATGGGATAATAAAGTTCAGGAATCCGGTTTGTGTTCCTCCCATCCCCAAATTAAAGAAGGAGCTTCTGGATGAGGCTCATAGTTCTTCATTCTCTATTCATCCTGGAAGCACGAAGATGTATAGGGACCTGAAAGAGTACTTCTGGTGGGATGGCATGAAAAGAGATGTTGCTGAATATATCTCTCGATCCTTGGTTTGTCAACAAGTTAAAGCTGAGAGACAGAAGTCTAAGGGGATTTTACAACCATTACCCATACCCGAATTTAATGGTAAAACATCACTATGGACTTTGTCACAGGACTTCCTAAAATATCCAAAGGCAATAATGCTATCTGGGTAATAGTTGACTGTCTTACAAAGTCTGCACAGTTCATTGCTATTAGAGAGGATTTCTCTCTGGATCAGCTTGCCAGAATATATGTAAAGGAAGTGGTAAGATTGCATGGAGTACCACTTTCTATTATATCTGATCAGGATCTGAGATTTACCTCGATGTTCTGGCGAAGTCTTTATCATACTCTGGATACAGAGTTGAGTTTCAGCACTGCTTATCATCCTCAGAGAGACGGTCAGTCTGAGAGAACAATTAAAACTCTAGAAGATATGTTGAGAGCTTGCTCTATGGATTTCAAAGGTGGTTGGGATCAACACCTACCTTTGGTGGAATTTTCTTATAATAATAGTTTTCACTCCAGTATTCAGATGGCTCCTTATGAAGCTCTCTATGGAAAGAAATGAAGGACTCCAACTTGCTGGGATGAAGTTGGGGAAAGAAAGCTATTAGGATCTGATCTCATTGATGAAATGGTAGAAAAGGTCAGATCTATTCAACAACACATAAGAGCAGCTCAGAGTCGACAGAAAAGTTATGCCGACAGCCGAAGAAAAGACCTAGAGTTTGAAGTGGGCGATAAAGTGTTCTTACGGATATCTCCCTAGAAGAGAGTCATGAGATTTGGAAAGAAGGGGAAGGTGAGCCCTATATATATCGGTCCTTTCGAAATACTGGATCATGTTGTAAAGGTAGATTACCGATTGGCGCTTCCACCAAATCTCTCTCAAGTTCATGATGTGTTCCATGTATCCCTCCTGAGAAAGTACATACCTGATCCTTCACATGTACTTAGCTTAGAAGTTGTACTGCTGGAGCAAGATCTTTCTTATGAAGAACAACCGATAGAGATTCTGGATCGTAGTGAAAAAGTCCTATGAAACAAGACCACTCGATTGGTGAAATTTTTATGGAGGAACCACCAATTAGAAGAAGCTACATGGGAGCTTGAGGATATGATGAGGGAGAGGTATCCTCATCTATTTGTTACAAAGTGACGAATTTCGAGGGAGAAATTCATTTTAAGGGGGGTAGAATGTAACACCCGAGACTTTTATGTTATATAAATCATCAAAGGAATCTTTTTCTACACACAACACTTTCTTGGCTTGCTTTACACGAAATCGCGTCCTTCCTCGATAGCTTGCGTCGTACTCAATACCAAGTTTCACTAAACAATGATATGCTATTAAAATATTATTAAAACTAGCCGTTATGAATACTAATAACCACTTTTTAAAATTTTATAAAGTTTATTTTTCAAAATGGACTTCATTTTTTGATTCGGAATATCGAAATTAGCCTAGGGTGAAATTTTGGTATTTTTCTGAAAAATTTCAATTTTTGATGAATAGTGAAACCACTAAGTGGTAGTTAATAAAACTGAATTTTTCATAAAACTTAATTTTACCGCTTCTGTGAGTGGAATTTCGAAAATCTGAGAGACACGGTTTATGTCAGTAAGTAAAATGTGGTTCAATGAGATGAAAATAATTTTTTGGTGAATAGTAACTTTTTACTTTTTTTTACCACGGTTAAAAGTAAATAGGGTAATTAAGGGTAAAAATGATATTATTATTACCCTAACACATGTCCTAATTCTATTGGACAAGTGTAATTCGACCAAAAACAATTTTAGGAATAAAATATGACCATTTAGGCCCACTTCGATTAGATTAGGACATTTATTCTTAATTTATTTAAAGAAGGGTTAAAATAGTTAAAATCAATGTTTAATAAGTAAATCATTTTTAATATGGGGTAATACATAAGATACATTCGACTATAAATATTCATTAGAAAGCTAAAAAGATTTCCTACATAATGGTTTTTTATTTGTAATTTTTAGACATTAAATAATTTAATTTATTTATGACACAACGATGATGCATTAATTATCTTATTAATGAAATATTGACATAATTGATGTTATAAATACCCAAATAAATGTAATTTGAGACTTTTTATGACTTACACTAATTTTATAGGTTATTATGACATGTTAGTATTGATTTAATTAACTTGGTTCGAACTAATCATTCTGTTATGATTTTCACAAAAATCAATTACTAAATATTGTCAAAATTGACATAAATAGTTTTTTAAACAAATATTATATTATTAATTGTTATTTTATTCCAAAAAATCTACGGTTTGGCCAAATGACTTAGATAAGGTTATATATATTATTTATAAACAACTTGGGGTTCGTTTGTCTTGATATAGTATGTTTAATAACCTTATAATATAATAACACAAGAAGACACGGTAAAGGTAAAATTATTTAACTTAATGTTAAATCTAAATGATAAGGTTAAAATAGGAACCTAAACTTGTCTAAATTATATTTTATGAGGGTATTTTGACCCATACCCACCTTAGCTTATAAATAAATCAATTTGGAGCTATTTAAAACCGAACATGACTTTATAATAAAATAATATGTTTAGTTTTTCCAAAGGAGCCCCTCTCCTCCCTTATAAAAGGGCACCTCCTCCCTCTCTTCCTCACACCACTTTGAGCCTTCAAGCTTGGCCAACCCCTAAAACTTTCTCCTCTCCACTTCCCTAGATATATCCTAGAGGTCCTGGTCTTCTTCAAAGACCTATTTATGTGCCCTAAAAGGAGGTCTCAAAGAAGCACTTCAAAGAAGAGGTAATGTCCGTTACCGATTCTTTCATCTTTATTTCTTCATCAACTTATTCTTCTTTATTTGTTTCATTGTTAAGTAATAACATCAGTATCACTAATATACTTATATGTTATTATAAGTATGAAACAACCCTATTTAACCATCTATCCATCCTATGGAAAAAGAAATCACCACGCGTGCGTACGTACGGTATACCGTCTCCACGCCGTGGTGTAATCTATTTTCCACCACCACCTTAATTGGATGGGTATAATGGTGTAACTAATTACTATAAATTACTATTAGAAATTGATACTAATTCTGAAATATTATACATACACTCCAATACAATTCCACGATCATAGGAATGATATCATCACTCGTGCGTACGTACGGAATACCGTCTCCACGATGTGATGCGACTCGTTCTACATGATCATCATTTCATAATGATTATATAAAAGAATTTAATGAATGAATATGATATAAATATTACACTAATACCATTCTGGAAATGAGGTATCTATAAACTAAAAAGAAAAATAATAATTTATTCAACAAGACACGCATAAGTACAAAAAGTAATAAACACACGAATAACAAGTAGTAATGAAATATTACTAATAATAAGCTAAGAATATTAATATATATGATATCATAAAAATAATTATGATTCTGGAATAAGTCAATAACATTATTTAAATCATTATACAGGAGGTTCGGACACGTACAAAGCATATCGGACCTAAGATAAGGGAAATATCACAATCTCATTTTTATCCGAGATTGTTTACACTTCGGTATTTAATGAGGTGTATTTTATCATCCACATACATGTTTCCTCAATATGTAGTATTTATATCCTTATACAGTAGTTTATATCCAATTTTACCCTATGTTGAGTTTTTAGTAAAAGATATGAAAGGAATCTTTTGTCGTTTTTCATACGAGGTACTTTTTGACTTTTCTGACAAAAGTACGAGAAGAATGTTTTTTTAACTTATACGGCATGAATGGATTTTTAAAACATTATTTCCATGAAGCTTCCTTTACAAGTTTTCAAGTTTTTTTAATCAACTTCTTTTAGTTTAAAATTGTATGACATGTTAAGAAAGGAAAATGTTTTTGAAGTAGAAAGGATATTTTCCTCAAGAATGGAGTTCAAGTGTTTTATCAAAATTATTTTCCATCTAAGATAATAAAGGGTTCTGTTTCCATCCCTATTATTACATTGATTTGATTATGTTGTGATGGAATTACTTTTATGAATTCCTTTATCTTATATGAATTGTATTATGATTTCATGATGTTTAAGATTCATATTTTTATTACATGGGTTATGCAATGATGTATGATTTATGATTTTGTGGCACACATAATAATGGTATCATTATGAGATGGGTGGGACCTATATCTCCCTCCAATGCATTGGGTAAAGATTTTATATCTCATGAGATAGACATGGATGGAACGGTAGGTTATACCGGTTCAGTGAAACAGGACTGAAACGGGGAGTGAACTCGGTTCAGAAATGGACTTTGTCCACTAAGATAGTCTTGGCAATGAGTCTTGACTAATAAGAAATGATTCTCTATGATTATGTGTGTATGCCACAAAGTTTCATGTTTTAAGTTATGATTATTGGGATTATATTTCACTACTATTATTTATCCCATGTTATGAAATTATGATCTCTTTTGCAGGTTAATATTTCCAAAAGTTATGTGCTTATGTATATGATGTGATTGATATTTCTTTTGTTTACCCTTACTGAGCATTTGAGCTCACCCTTTTGTATGTTTTATTTCCCCAGGTCAGGAAGAAGGTTATTAAGTAGAATATGCCAAAAAGGGACTCTAGATATGATGAAATAAATGGGAGGCAAAGTAGATTCTTTATGAACCAGTTGATTATGTTTCCCAGTTTCTAAAGACACTATACCTATATGGTCCTTTCCTGGTTTTGTTATGTGTTGTAATAAGTGTGCTTAAATTCTGAAGTAATGACAATGTATGTAAAGTATGGGTTGTTATAAGTAGTGTATCATGACAATGGTGTAGTTTTTATAGAGGTTCTCATACTTGTCGTGATACTCCATGGATATGGTTTAGTATCTGTTCTTAAGAGCATAGACCTTCTAGAAGGGATTTCATTGGGAGATTACGGTGTCTTTGATTACACTGTTCAATCCCACCTATGTTGGAGTGATAGAGTGAGCTCTGGTGGTGGAAAGTTTCCTGGATAAGGAACAGGTGGATGTAATCTAAAATAGTGGTCACAAGGATGAGGCATCTAGAGGATACGACTGAAGATAGGTAACAATATCATAATGTAAGAGGATTAATCATTACTAGACATAGACGTGTGGTTCTATAGTGAAGGAGTAGTGTCGAGCATGTGGTCAACCACAGGAGAGGTTATGTTATGCTTACGATGGCCAGAGGCATCTCTCTAGAGATTTCCCAACCTAGTGTGCTTCTAGGAGGGATCCAGATGAAGATCCACCTTGGTAGAGAGAACGCTTGGAGAAAGGAGTTTTATAAGGTGGTGGATGAGGTGGAAGAGCTGGAAGAACGATAGGAGGTGGCAGGCAGTTCGAGGTATTGCCACCACCACCCTCAGGTGGTCCGTTCTATGGTCAAGGAGATGAATGATGAGGGAGAGTAAAGCCACAGGACATGGAGTCCATTGACCTAGAATCTCAAAGGATTAATAGCCTTATTTCCTTTCAACTTTATGTAGTAGAAATTGTCAGACACTGTAGTGAGGTACACTTTTTTCAACCTCTTGCTCAATGTTTAACTAGGGTGATGTGGGGCGTTAATAGAACCTCATGTTGGTAGTTGCGATAGAGGGCCTAGTAAGACCTCGTGTGTGTTTGGGTGTCCCTTTGTTTTCTTTTGTTACCCTTGGGTATTTGGCATTAGCTTTGTATGCGACACACTTGAGGAGGATGTGTTACATTTTGACATAGCTTTGAACTCACAAGGAAAAAATGGATGCTTTCCTGACTGAGATTCACTATTATGATTTGAACAAAACCATGCAGGTGAGTCAGTTCCACCCAAATCGGATAGTATCAAGTTGTGGTGGACTAGTTCCATATACTTGTGTGTTCAGGGTGAGGTTTTGTGATGAAGTATCAGAGTAGGTCCCTATTTTTCCAGTGGATTTTCTCTGCTTGACTTCCTCATCTTAGTGGCCCTATTAGAGGGAGATCCTAGATTTGAATCATTATATATTAGAAGATTTATACCCTATGATGTTTCAATTGTGTGGATTGTTTTCCTACCATCTATACTCAGCTGGGGAAGCACTAGTGGGTGTGTTTGTGTTTCTGTTTAGGAGAGTTGTGTTACAGCTTGAGGTTTGTTGATGAAGGTCCTGGTAAGACCAATTATTTACTCTTGGGAAGCCTTATTTTTCTATTGAATACCCTCATGTGTTCATCATCAACCTTAAATGAAAAATTCTTGAGGGGGGTGTTGTATAGTCTATCGAGGGGTGGATGAGAACTGTGGGGTTCCTCCAGTGTCTGTATCAGTTTAGTGAGGTGGTGTACCTCTAGATCCCATGACTGTAGATATACCATTTTTCCTGGTGCTTTCCAACCTATTTCAGCTAAGGAGACAAGTACCCATTCATTTCATGATGTTGGAATGGTAGAATCTAGACATAATAGTGGTTTGATCCTCATGGATCCTCAATGTGCATGTTAGTAAGTAGTACAAGAAACCTTGGTGATCTCACTGGCATGGGTATCTAGTGGGGAGCTTAGTTTCTTTTCCTGTTCTTAGTTTTTTTAGGATGAAATCCCTAATGTTGGAAGAATTTAATGAATTGGGTTTTTTCTGGAAATACTTCAGAATATTTTGGAAAATATTTTCAGAGTGGAGCACTGTCTCGGGGTGGGAAGTTGGGGCCAAGGGAGCCTCAGTGTGGCAATATTATAAATTTTAAATATATTTTTTCACACATGAGAAGTTTTTTTTGAAACATAAATAACACCAATTTGGAGTCTCTAATTGGCTTTCTGAGACCATGATTGTGTTTGGAATGTCGTGTTTACCCTGCATGCAACCTAATGTTGCCTGTGCTGAGATTTTTGGTTGGAGGTGTGTTAAAGGGGTGTTATGAGATGGAATTAATTAAGTAAATAAAATTTAATTAATTTCCTAAACCTAATCCTTATCCCCCTAATTTTTTGTGCACAAAACCCAAAGGAGAATAACACCTCTCCTCTCCTATTATCCCATTGGTGGTGATTAATTGATGCTAGATCGATGCAATGAAGTGCCTCTGATGTCAGTTTTTGACATAGATCATCATCAAATAAAGAAGAAAAATGATCTATGCATGGTTCCTCATCCAAATATTCAGAGTTTAGCCAATGAGGTAGGTGTATTTCAGTTTTGGCCCTAATCCCCTTGTTTACACATTGTTTTAAGGTTCTAGTGCCCAAATACAATTGCTAGAGATCCCTTCTAGCTAGATATGTAGGTTTCTGGGTAACCTGAAGAAAATAGGGGAGTTTTAGAGGTGATTAATAACTATAATCACCATATAAATGGTGTGTAGTTTAGTGACACATACCATTTAGCTCTTCCTATTCGGGGAAGATGAAATTTTGGGACTACATGTTGTGTACCATGGTTACACGCCGTGTAGTACCCTAAACCATGTGATCCGAAGACATGGCTTGGGTTAGCCGTGAAGAACTACATTGTCGTGAACAAACACATGGAAAAGGTACCTCGACATGAGGTTTGGTAAATGGACACAGGTAAACTACATGGGTAGTTGGCCGTTTAGCCTGAACATTCCATGTAATATGGGATACACAGCATGTGAGGGGCACAGTCAGCCAGTCCATGTAGAAGAGGAACATAACCAGGGGTTGGGTGATACAGGAAATAGCATGTACCTCCTTTAAACGCCATGTACCATACATGGGTTGGATCCCATGTATATCATACACACAGGAAGGTTCTTTTGTGGTACCACATGTAATGTGTGTCTTGGTGCACAACGTGTACTCCTAGAAAATCCTTCTGGGATCTTCTGCCTTTTGTATCTTCTCTTATAGGACTCAGATTCAGGTATATGATTAGTCTATCATGAGCATTGTTCCATGTAGAACATGATGGGGGCCTCCTTTATGGATTATTAGATACATGGTGGTTTAAATAAATCATGATTCTTGAGAAGATGTATGGAACTGATGTTGGAGATCAGTGTTGTCTGTGTAGAGAGACGTTGGGACTGTTACTCCCATGATGGATTGGGGTGCTGGTTTTCCTTACCTCTCTACTTTGTAAGAGATAGGATCCTCCCCCCCCCCCCATTGTGGGAATGGGTTCATTACCTTCGGTTAGTTTCCTAAAGGGGTGTTACTCCCCTGATAGACTAGGGTACGGGTTTCCCCATGACATTCATGAAGGTAGAGTGGGTACTCCCTTGTTGGACCAGGGAGAAGGTCCTCAATCCATGGAGTTAGTACTCCCCTGTTGGAATAGGTAACGGTTCATCCATATATGACATATATATAGAGAGGGTGCTCCCCTCCCAGGTAGGGTGTGGGTCCTCTATTATAGGAGTTGGTACTCCCCTGTCGTTCCAGAGTGTGGGTCCTACATAGATGTTGTTCTGGTAGAGTCGGTACTCCCCTTCCACGTTAGGGAGTGAGTCTTCAATCCTAGGGTCAGTAATCCCATGTCGTATCAGGGTACAGTTCCCCCATAGATAAAGATTTGGTATAGTGGTACACCCTTGTCCTACCAGGGTGTGGGTCCTCTAGTCACTGAGTAGTATCTCCTACCGGGTTAGGGTGTGGGTCCTCAATTTATGAAGTGGTACTCCTCTATCATATCAGGGTGTGGTTTATTAATGATTATTACTACCCTATTAGATCATGGTGTGGGTCCTCAATTACGGAGTGGTACTCCCTCGTCTCCAAAGAGCAGTGGGGAGCGGGTCCACCATTATAGTTGGAGATCCCTCATTTGTTGGATATATTTAAGATGATTGGGACCTTCTAGTTGATGTGAATGATACCTATATAACAGTTAGTGATCCCTCAATGGACTAAGGTGCGGGACACTCAAAACAAGATCAATAGAGGATTAATTGGTTATATTAGTATTAATACTCCCACGATTTCAGGGCAGTGGTGAGGCATGTGTACCTCTGTTATCTATTTTTTAGAGAGGACTCACATGGTGCATATTTTGGAGTACTACTCCCTAAACTGTTGGTAGTGGTGATGGGTGGGCCTCTACACATGGGTTTCTGTATCTCACATTGCGAGCGAGCTAGTGACGATAAGACCACTGGTGTTGTGCACTAGAGATAGACCTTTTAAGATGTTCCCAATGGATAATGTTCTCTCCAACATACCAATATGAATGGTAGGGTTGTTCCAATGGAGTGAATCTCTTGGAAAGGTTCCATCTGGTATGGTTGAGCTCATGAAGTGTGTTCTCCTATTTTCTTGTTATGGTTATTGTCAACAAAAAGAATCATGTTGATGGCCAAGAGTTTGGAACCATATGAGACTTAGTTTCTGATACAAGTATATCTGTGTGATTTCTGGGATTCCTTTTGGTGTTGTCACATGTTAGGGTTGACACCCCTTGTAGACTAACCTGACTTTTCATGTACATCCAAGGATGGTTCGAGATGTAGTTTCTATCTCGATTTTGTTTCCGTATAGATAGGTTGATAAGATTGTTGCCTTTTACTTTATCCATTTTTCTTTTGGTGGTTTTGGTGTATCTAATGATTATTTTTATACTCACCCCTTCATGGGATTTTCCCACACATGTTTTGTGTCTTTTACAGACCACATGCCTTTCGATGGAGTCTATAAAAGACCTAAGGTAGGCAGAGCATAGTGATCTAAACAAATTGAGGTGTTTATCAGATCTGTGCTGAGGATATTTTCAACAGTTGAAATTGATATTGAACCCCTCTTATTGTGTAGCAGGTTAGACACTTTTATAGTTTTCATTGTTGGGTGTTGGTTTTACCTTATTTTTCTTTCAATATATATGTTGTACTCAGGTTATGCGGTATAGATGTATGCATTCATTGGTTGCCTTTGGTTTTTATATTTCATCATTTTGTGAGATGGAGATGTTTACGTGTGTATAGGTATATAGGCAATGCCTCCCATGTTAGTGATATGACTTCTTAGTAGTTGTTGTTAGCCACTAGCCTATTGGAGGTGGGATTGGAGAGTTATGGCTCGGGCCACATTGGGTCAGGTCATGATAGGTAGGTCTCATGAGACAAATTAGCGTGGGTTTTTACCCATTATGTATGGTGTCTTGTCCAAGGCCTTGACGGTATGATTATGATGTCTAGCATTATGCATTACCTCATTATAAAACTAGTAATTGATAGTTCATGTGATTATTTTACTTGTATAATATCTATGGTTATGTTTTATTATGGAATTATTTATTAAAATTTATTTATGTCATAATATTCATAAGATTTTGGTTTAATGGAACATGTTCTTTAGTTATTCATCATCCCTTATTATTTATGATTCTACTGTATTACTTACCATTACTGAGCATCTGAGCTCACCCCTTTATTATGTTTATTTTCCCAAGGATTCAAATATGAATTTTATGAATGACATGAAAATATAATCTAGAAGAATAGGAGTGTTTCTAAATTATTTTTTGTAATGTATTTCATTTCAAGTTGTAATTTTGTACTTGTGTATGTATCTGGTTTTTCTAAAGCTACTAAATAATTCAGTCCATTGGGGATGCATCTTCCTTTTTTATATTACAACATAATAAAATAATGCACCAGCTCCATGTTTATGGGTTCAGGGTGTTATATTGATTCTTACACATCAAAAATGACTGAACAATCATTTTCCTCTAGTATCAAGATAATCCAAGTGTGTTTTCTAGGTTTATAGTGAATAAAACCTGTTTTAAATTAAAATATTTTTTTAAACTGAAAACATGCACTTTGAGTCATATCAGTCACACCATATGTTGGATTGACATGTGGTTGGCTCCTACAAGTTGAAAATTACTTATGGATCATTTTTCTAAATTATCAAGACAATATGATTGTGTTTTCTTATTTTTTAGTGAGTGGTATATGTTTTTAGATAAAATGTCATTTTAAAATTGAAAACACACATTTTGAGACATATCAGTCACACTATGTGTCAAATTGATGTGTGAAAATTTAATACACATCACAAATGTAACATAAACCATTTTCCTAAAGTATCAAAATAATATGAATTCTTTTCTTAGTTTTGAGAATGTTAATTGTGTTTTGAACTAAAATGAAATTAAAAAAATGCAATTTGAGTAATTTGGAAATAGAATACACACACTACTGAACATGAACTGATCAAATAAATAAAAAAATATCTCTATGAAGAGAAAAAAAATTACCTAAGTGCATCATCCATCTCAAATGATTTTTCAAGAATTGATTTATCTCTAATTATTTTTTTCTCTTTATAGAGAACAAAATGGCCAGATAAGAATAAATTCATAATAAATTAATTTCTTAATAATCTTTTGAAAATCAAATAAATAAGAATTAGAAACAAATGATAAAGAAATTAACTAAAAAATAGATAAAATGATGAGATAATTTACTAAATAAGTAATAGGAAGTTAGATGTTCATGATTTATATATACATTTTAACATAATTATTCTTCCTATTTGTTTCTAAACAAATATATTTTCAATTTCTGAATATGTGGATTGTTAAAAATCCTAGTAGTATTAGAATAATATAAATAAACAAACAATTAATAAATATTTTTAATGAAATGTTAATTATCATTGAAAATAACTCTTTGGGGATGCTATTTTGTTGATGGAATATGATATTTTCATAAATTTTCAAATCTAATAACCATGATTTTTTCCATTAGTTTGTTTTGGACATGATGAAAACATCATGCAAAATAATGGAATTTTTTTATATGATTTGATAGTGAAATATTATTATATATACCTTAATACTTATCCACTTGTAGAATTTGATTGGATTCTTGTTCTCATTGACTGTCCTCATACTATGATTTTTATGGTATTAAAACACCACATTATCATAAAATATAATTAAAACTTAACATAAAATGTATAAATGTAAGTTTATTTGTAAAATGTAAAATTTAGTGTATTAAAAATTGATAAACGTCAGCATGTGTGGTCAATTTTTAGGGTGTCCATGCATTGAATCCAAAATATAAATCTTTGGAATATTCAAATTGATTACAGTGAGAAACCAATGCTCCCTAAAAACAAAAAAAAATAATACATAATGAAAGAAATGAAAATATATTTGATGTGATTAAATTGTGTATTTTTACACCCATTTAATGGGTATTAATACGAGTTTATCCTTTATAAGTTTCTTTTCAAATATTGCATCCGGGTTTTACACAATTACTGAATATTCATATTCTTCTAATGATATTTTTTGGGTAGAATTTGTGTGGGGAATAATGAGTCAAATTTTTTGTTTATAGGGTTTTTCCTTCAAATAGTACTGATATATATTCCTGCAAAAAAATATGAATAGTATTTAACTGTAACTAGTATAGTAGATCAGTTATTGGACAAAAGAATTTCAAAAACACACTTAATGTATACATTTAAAACTAAGACTCTTATTCATCCATGCTTGAGGATTTCATATACATTATCAAGACCAAGAAATCCTGTAATGTCCTCTTCATACATTTGAAAATTGTATCCACATGAACTTGTAATGTCATTAAATTCAGAAGTATAACTGATGGTATAATTGTACTATCCGATGCCTTTTTGATCAATCAGTTAATACTTTAGAATATTTTGAATTGACCTTTCATTTCTCCTTTCTTCTATCTTTATGCAATAATATTCCCCATTTAGGCCTATTTTCATTAATTGTTAAAGGTTTTTCATAAAAAATAAATTGGAAAGAAATACCTCATTATTGAAATATATTTATACAAGATAAAATGGTCATGTTATGAAAGTTCCAAATGTAAGTTTGACTATGTGAACATTCAAATAATCAAGGGGAATAGGTAGCTCTATGTTCGGCTTGTGAGCTATATGAATCTCCACTCTCACTTGACCTTTTGGAAGTTTTTTGTTGTGTAAAAAATCTCCTTAGATATTATACATTGTACCCATCGTAGAAAGGATATGGGTGGGTGATAATAGATATAAATCACAATCATTTTCACTTTGTACAATATTTTTACATTAAAGGTATTAGTGTCTTCCTGATTCAAATTTCATAGAAACATTTATAAAAAATGATTACCTCTAGTAAGGTAGATATTTGAGTGGAATGGCTCACCATAAAGCTGGGGGATCTTTATGTAGTGGTTTTTGTTTTGTTTTTTCTTCCCTTTGATTACTTCCCACAACATTATCTAAAAACTCATACTACCAATTAATTTTTTCATCAAGATAAGTTATATGTGTATGCATCTCCTCCATTTTCTTATCTTTATAGCCTTGATCATTTCTTTTCTAAAAATATGTCTTGAGAGAAACTCTAAAATCTATACCTCTGATGCAACCATATTGTTCTGGAAACATCAAGGCCACTAAAAGTATTTATTCATCAGGTATAAGTGATGATGATTATTGTGTCCAAACTAGATTAAAATATAGGAAACTAAGTAGTTATTTTTATCTAAAACTAATTTAAATAAAAAAAATTTATTATATCATACTTACACATAGCTCACATATTTTTTGTGTGTATTCATCTACTAGTATTCCATACTTATTTAAACAAGACTCCTACGATAGCACATAATGTGGAATGGAAGTAGCTTTGGATTTTTATTCATCAATCTGAATATAAACAAATAAATAATATTATGATATTATTTCATTCCATGTCAAATTATTATTATATATTTAAAATACATACCATTTTTTTAAGTGAAGTATACCCATTCTTTCTTTATGGTCAGGGTACAATGGATTTCATGCTCACCGCTTATTTGCATTACTCAATTTTTGTTTCAAAAATTAATAATTATTAATCAATGTGATTAATACATGTATTTCCATGTAATGTATTATCAATCACAACATACCTAAAAATATGATTCCACATGACATCCAATAAATGCATTACAAGTTTCTTGGTTTATCATGTGTGTATACTTCTATAATGGGTGTAGGTTTACTTTCCCTTCAGCATCCCTGAGATGTTACTTCCTAATAATTATATAAAAGCCTCTATGATCCTTTCTGGAGAACATTAATACAAATTTCATTAGAATCTAATATAATATAAATTCACTTTTCAAGTGATAATGAAGAGTAATTCAATGTTTTGTTATTTTATTTTTTAGAAAAATAGAGAAATTATATCATAATATTACCATAATATCTTCCCAAATTAGTGCCTTAATGGTAATCACAACATTGTTCCACAAATCTACATCAATTTGAACATGAATTCGAGTAGTGACCCTAATGAAACTAATGAAAATGGACTTTTTGGGGTCAATGGTATTTTCATGTTCATTCCATCCAAACTCAAATTTGATACCATTGATTCTCGCTATATATTTTTTTAACACCATCACACTATGATGCTTCTATTTTTTCTGGGACATAGATTCTTCACTTTCTAACATTTCCTCAGTTTTACATCATCAATATGTTGTTCCTCAAGATTGGTATCATTGGAATGAGGAGAAACATGTTGTTCCTCTCTATTTAGAGCATCAGCATGTTGAGAAACTTGTTGTTCCTCAAGATTGGGAGAAATGACATGTGCATGTTCCATTATAATTAGAATTGGTTGAAAATTTAAGTTTTATTATATAAATACAGTAGTGAAAAACTAATACTATGAGTTAACACAATGTATATTACAAAAAATTGATTAATGAACTCCTTATTTATTTAATGTTTTCAGGGAATTGACCACTCTGTCGAGTGTCCAAATCCCCTCATTGTGGTCTCCTCTAACATACAATACCCTATCTATATTAGGACCACTGTGAAATGGTTATGACATCCCAATAAAAGTCTCATCCTTAGTTGAATTGGCATATGACCCTAGAGTGGTTTTGGTTGATAGCAGAATAATTGGACACATTCTATTTATAGGATCTAGGAGATAAAATACCTTTACTTTCTATGATTCCATTATGAACGATTCATCTTTATACGCTTCCTTACTGAAATCCTCTTTCAAAAATACCAATTCATCAATTTTCACTACACTATTGTTGTCAAACTACTTGCATTGAAAAATCAACACTAGGAATTGTGTATAATATAACTCTCATATTTTTTTGATGATTCCAAACTATAATATAATCTAATAAATTGAATTTCTATAATTGGTACCGTATACATGGATCTATTCATCCATAAGTGTAACTCTACTATTTTTCATGGTACTGCATTCATCATGTTCCTTTATAGAATGTATAACCATTAATTATATAACCATTCTAAGATAATATATGAAAACATAGTCCTCTATCTAGCTATCGAAGTCAGTTTGAAATTGAATTCTTATTTTTAGTTGACAACATTGAAATATAGTCTCAAAACTATCCTATAAACTATTGATTATGTATATTTTATATCCATAATTCAACCCTTGATGGATTCAAATACCTAATAATTACTTTTTAGGTTTCAACATATGGCATAAGCTCTAAAATATTATGTAAACATAAAGGTGAGCCTGATCCCACTCTATAATGATAATTATAAAAACATCTATTATAAAAATTCCTTCATCCACAAGTTGCCTATTGTGATGATATTTTGGAAGATCAATGCTTTCCAAATTGGATAGGTAGTTGGTAAAAAAATTCAATAGCTTCCTCAATAATATATCTACCTACAATACAACCTTCTGGATGACTTCAATTTTTGACATACCCTTTCAAAATATTCATATAACATTACATCCGTCTACAATGTATAGTACCACATAATCAGATCTCTCTAACCAAGTGAACCATCATATCAATGAATGAAGGTGGGTAGAACATATTCAATTCACATAATATGACAACTATTTCCTTTTTCATAGTTAGTAATTTCAACAGGTTTATAACATTAATTTATATAGCATTTAAGAATTAACACATATTGATTAATGTACGAAACATTTTTATGTAAAATGAAACATAAAGCTAAAAGAATTTGATCTTACATCAAAACATGAAAGTCATGTGGTTTTAGGCCTTTTAAATATAAATTAGTCCTTGACATGATATTATTAATATTTGATGAATAACCCCAATGAAACCTTTACATTATTCATGAAGTTTTAGAAATTGATCTCTCTATTTCTTGGAGTATAAGAAGTTGGAGGAAGAAAATATGTCTTTTACCCTTCACTAGCACCAACTCTTCCCATATACTCATATCAATCATGTCCAACCTATCTTTAATTTAATCATTTGTTTTACTGAGTGTATTTAGTAATATGTTGATGACATTATCACATACATTTTTTCCATACACATGAAATCCATAAAATTCCATACATACAAATAATTCCATTACGATAATTCAAAAAAATTGATCTTTTTTCCCAACTAGTTTTCATAAGGTTTTTTGAAGAAGTTTTTCCAAAAAAGGTCATCATATCCTTTAATTTATCAAATATTTGATCACCTGTTAGTGGAGACGAAGTTGTACCTTCTTCTAAATTCCCATAAAATGATTTCTTCTAATATTGGTATTTATGTCATCAGGGTACAAATATATGATATACTAGAAACATGATCTTTGAAGAATGTTTCAACCTAACTGAGTGTGAGCCTTGTTCACAAATAGGACACTATTGGGTTCCATTAAATCTATATCCTGACAAATTTCCATGAGTAGGAAAGTCATTTATCATCCCATACAATATTTATCTCAATATGAAATATTTATTTTGATAATCATCATAAAATATAACACCTAAATCCCACATTAATTTCAAATCTTTGATCAATGGAGCCAAATAAACATCAATATAATTACCCGGTTTTTTTATCTTGATATAAATAGAGACAAAAATAATGCATTTTTCTTCTTGAATAATCACAGTGGAAATTTATAATTTACCAACATAATAATCCATGTACTACGAGTTCTGATTTGTAAAAAAAGATTCACCCCATATACATATTTCTCCATATTAAGGGTTTAAGGATCATTTTAAAATTTGGGATACTCATGATCAATTTTCTTCCAATTAGAAGAGTCAACTAAGTGATGAATTTTTACATCTTGATTTCTTATACCTACATTCCATGTTAATTTCTTTGAAGTATCCTCACTTCTATATAGGGTCATAAACCTGCGATTGATTTGATAGTTCATGAAAAATTTCGAAGGGCTTGATTCATATTTATTATATCAAGAAGCACCACAATTTGGGAAAATTTTAAATGATTCATGGTCCTTGAAAAATATTAAACAATCATTTGGACATGAATGTATTCTTTTAGAGATCATACCTATTGAGTGTAGCATTCATTTAATATCAACTGTTTGGTATGGAATCTTATTATCTTATGGTAGCATATCATTCAAGAGAGTATGTGGTTAAATAAGGATGGTGTCACTCCATTTGTTTCTAGATTTTATATTATATATCTTTAGTGTGGCTAATAATGTTCTATATTTTTTCTAAACCAACATACAATGGAATCTTTGAACAACTACTTAAATTTTTTTAAAATATTAAATAATACTTAATTTCATCTAAAAATATAATTTTTAATTCCACAATATGATCTTCATCACCACTCACATTTCTAATCATATCCTTGATACGATTTTCAAAAATTTTCACACTTTTAATCATATCATATGGTCTATAAAACATAGTTTTATCCCAATTTATAACCGCATTCAATTTTTCACCATGTTTAGTCAAATATTTATAACTTTGATATATTCCATTATAGATAAAGTTTTCTTCTAACTCCTCTGGAGTAATTAGAATTGAATAAAAACAATATAAACACAGACAAAGGATTTGAGAAGGTCATATGCAGGATCATTTTCAAACATGATGAACTCTTTCATCCCATCTTCATAATCTTTTTTCATACAATTGAAACTCATCCATTTTTATCTATATCTATCCTATTTGATTTATTAATATTCATATTTAACAAAATAAATAAATACACTAAAGGTATGATCTTAGAACCCTAAAAATCTATTCTTTATAAATACACACTTATATCCATCATATTTGATATAAATTTTCATTATAATAAGAACATGTTAGAACATATAAAGACCAAAAAATTTATTAATTTAAGGTTTTATTACATTTAATTTTTTATTACTGGAATTCACATATCATAAATCATTATTCATTTGGAAATAATAAAAATAACAATTTCAATATTCCATGATATTTTTAAAATAGTTAATATTGTTGGCAGAATGGGAAAAATGAATGCTTTAACTAAAATAACCCAAATTTTAAAATTTAAAAACCATTAAGAGGGTGTATTTAATCACAAAAAATAATGAGTAATGGAATTCATAAAATAAATATCCTTTTTTAACAATATTGGGTGAATTATATTATTTAAAATGTTAGAAATAATGATTATAAGTTTATTTGTGAATTTCCAAATTTTGCTATGCATCTTACCATTTAAAGGGGGGTCGAAATATTCTATTTGGTGATTCATTTGAGGGGAAAAAGAGTGATTTTTTATTTTATTTTCTTGTAATTTCATGCATTGAATCTTAAAGGATTAAAATACCACTTTGAGTCCTTTATTTTTAAACATAAAACAACCAACCAAAATCCCCAACAAAACCCATGAAAAATTCATTATGATGGAGCACAACTTTTTTATTTGAGTGGAGATATAGGTACATTGCAATATTATGCAATGTATTATTGATCTCAAGAAGAGGAAAATTTCAAACATATATTCTTGAGTAAGGGAGATTCATTTCTATGTGAGGTAGGTAAACATGTGAATGTATTGATCAATTGACTTGGATAAAATTTATTGATTATAATGAAATGGGAATTAAAATCATAAAATAAGAATGATGATAATATGATGGAAAATGACTGTTCATTTCTATTTTTGATTTAATTGGTTTTTGTTTGCATTAAGTGTGGGGAGTGATAAAATGGGAAATTTTTGAATTTTGAAATTCATTTTAACTCCAAATATTTCACCATATTTTCATTAGTTTATCACATTTTTTTGTTTTTTAGAATATTTAGGAATTAAATTTTTTTAATAGCTTTATTTCATGTCTTATATTGTTTTATTAATTTGATAATTAATTTTTTTATAAGCCTAAACATTAAAATGATATTTTCATTGGTTTACATATGTAAAATGTAGCTAAATTTGATTTACTAGAAATTTAATGGGTTATGGATGAATAAAATGAGAAATATGAACTCATGTGTGTTTAAAGAGAGTTCGGGCCAACTCACATCATATTAAATACACAACCAATGATTATGTGATATTCAATTACATTTCCAAGGATCACATGGGATTAGAAGGAATATAAAAACAAAATAAATCATGAAAAAAAATGAATGATCGGTTGTGTTTCATTAAAAAAATATTGGAATTTCATACCTTCGATTTTGAGGTTTGATTTATTCATAATAATAGACTTCAGCAGCAGCAGACCTTTGGTTCTATGAGTGCTTGAGTGCGACGCAAGGAAGACGCGATCTGCTAGGGTTCTTTTATAAAGAGGGTGAAGGGTTTCATCAGTGCTTACTAAAAAGCATTGATAAAAGTGTATTTTATCAACTCCAAAAAATGGCAAGAAATACTATTTTTGTCAGCTCTTTCTTAGCAATAATAAACCATCACTTTTATCAATGCTAAAAAAGTGCTGACAAAATTGTTATTTGTTAGGACTTACATTTTAATGCGGATAAAATATACTTTTATTAGTGCTTAAACGAGCACTGACAAAAATAAAGAAAAATGAATAAATAAATAATTATTATTATATAAAAAGTAAAATTATTAAAATTGAAATATATTAACTATTTAAATTCTAAAAATATTAAACATTCATTTAAATGAATGGTTTATATAAATTAAACAAATAGTGAAAATATTAAAACATAATAAATAAATATATATATATAAATATAAAAAAATCATTACAATCTGAAAAAATTAAAAAAATAATATATAATAAGGAATGAATGAATATTAAAAAAGAATAAATAGATTTGAATAAATTACAAAAATATTAAAAAAAAGTGAAATGAAAACATTAATTACATAAAATACAAACACGTAAAAAATTGATAAAATGAATATATAAATAATATTAATTAAATAATATAAAAAATATTCAATTTGAATCATATTAACAATTTAAATTAAAGAAATATTTAAAAAAGAACTTAAATAAATTAATTATATAAATTTAAAACATATTAAAAATAATAAAACATAATAAAAAAATGCATAAATATTATGCATACAAATTTAAAACATATTGATTGTATTAAATCATAGTAAATATAAATGTATATATAAATATTAAGAATGATTAAATTCAACAAAAAATATTAATAAATATTAAAAATGAATAAATAATATTAAATAAAATAATATTAAAAATGAAAAAATAAAATTTAATAAATTAGAAAACTATTTAAAAAATGATAGCATAAGATTAATTATATGTATTGAAAACACATGCAAACATGATGAAAAATGAATAAATAAATTATATAAATTATATAAATAAAAAAATTATTAAAAATGAATTATATTAACTATTTAAATTAAAAAAATATTAAAAATACATTTAAATAAATTAATTATATAAATTTCAAGCATTTTAAAAATATTACAACTTATTAAATAAAATTGAATTAATATTAATCCTATTAATTGAAAATGTATTTTAAATATTAAAACTTAGTAAATAAATATGTATAAATAGAATATAAAAATGAATAAATTCAAAAAATATTCAAATTAATAAATATTAAAAATGAATAAATAATATTAAATGAAATGATATTAAAAACGAATAAATAAAATTGAATAAATTACAAAAATATTTTTATAAGGGAATTTGTGACATAATTATATGAATTAAAAATAAATAATAATTAATAAAAATTAATAAATAAATAATATTAATTATATAAATAAAAAAATTATTAAAAATAAATTATATTGGATATATAAAAATTTTAAAATTAATACGCATTTATAGAAATCAATTATATGAATTTCAAACATACTAAATATATTAAAACTTAACAAATAAAAATTGATCAATATTAATCATATAAATTAAAAACATATTGAAAATATTAAAACTTAATAGATAAATATGTATAAATATTAAAAAAATGAATAAATTAAAAAATATATTATAACTTAATAAATATAAAAAATAAAATATTAAAATAAATAATATTTAAAATGAATAAATAAGATTTAATAAGTTACAGAGATATTAAAAAAAGTGAATTAATAAAATTTATTACATGAATTGCAAACACATAAAAATAAAAAAATAAATATTATTATTATTACTAGTTATTGATGTATGTACTGAATTTATTTTTTATAAGAAATATAATGAATCATTAACATTTAGAATTTTTAATAATAATTTAAAATATTATTATTTAATTTAATATATAAAAAAAATATTAGAATTGAATATATTACAAAAAACTAAATCAATATCTATTAAAAATGAATAAATTATAGAAAACACTAAAAAAAGAGAAATATTACAAATGAATTAATAATATTAAATTAATAAATAGACATACACATACATACACATAGACATACATTACACACACATACACGTACATAGGCACAAATAAACATACACATACACATACACGTACACTTACACGTACACATACACATGCACATACATGTCCACATATACACAGACACATGAATATTCATACACACACACATACATGTATGTATACACAAACATTTTTTTTAAATGGTGTGGTGTTCTGGTCAAAGACCAAAACACAAATTTTATTAAAAAAAGGAACAAGAAAGGATTACATGAGTCTGAAGTAAGGAATTTTTTGAACATCCCTGACATAAAGAGGGAGTAACTCAGGAGGAAGTTCATCCATCCAGGAGACCTTGTGATTAACTCCCATGTTGGAAAGTCCATCAGCGAGCTTGTTAGATTCCTGGTAGGTATGGGTGATAATGAAGTTGAATTCGGTTAGAGAGTCCAAACAGTTTATCCAGCGCGGAGTAAGAGTCCAAGCTAGGTGAATGGCGCCATTCCAAATGGCCTGGACAATAGTAGTTGAGTCACTCTTGATTCAAATGTTGTTCCAGTTGTGCATCATGGAAAAAGAAGTAGCATGAATCACACTTATCATCTCACCTTCCAGGGAGGAGGTGAAGCCGCTGGATCCATAGAAGCATCCAAGAACCTGGTCCAGGTGGTTTCTGAAGATGGCACCACAGCCTACAGGGCCTAGGTGTAACACCCGAGACTTTCATGTTATATAAATCAACAAAGGAATCTTTTTCTACACACAACACTTGCTTGGCTTGCTTTACACGAAATCGCGACCTTCCTCGATAGCTTGCGTCGTACGCAATACCGAGTTTCACTAAACAATGATATGCTATTAAAATATTATTAAAACTAGCCGTTATGAATAGTAATAACCACTTTTTGAAATTTTATAAATTATATTTTTCAAAATGGACTTCATTTTTGGATTCATAGTATCGAAATTAGCCTAGGGTGAAATTTTGGTATTTTTCTGAAAACTTTCAATTTTTGATGAATAGTGAAACCACTAAGTGGTAGTTAAAAAACTAAATTTTTCATAAAACTTAATTTTACCGCTTCTGTGAGTGGAATTTCGAAAATCCTAGAGACACGGTTTATGTCAGTAAGTAAAATGTGGTTCAATGAGATGAAAATAATTTTTTGGTAAATAGTAACTTTTTACTTTTTTTTACCACGGTTAAAACTAAATAGGGTAATTAAGGATAAAAATGATATTATTATTACCCTAACACATGTCCTAATTCTATTGGACAAGTGTAATTCGACCAAAAACAATCTTAGAAATAAAATATGACCATTTAGGCCCACTTGTATTAGATTAGAACATTAGTTATTAATTTATTTAAAGAAGGGTTAAAATAGTTAAAATCAAAGTTTAATAACTAAATCATTTTTAATATGGGGTTATACATAAGATAAATTCGACTATAAATATTCATTAGAAAGCTAAACATATTTCCTACATAATGGTATTTTATTTGTAATTTTTAGACATGAAATAATTTAATTTATTTATGACACAAAGATGATGCAGTAATTATCTTATTAATGAAATATTGACATAATTGATGTTATAAACACCAAAATAAATGTAATTTGAGACTTTTTATGAATTCCACTAATTTTATAGGTTAATATGACATGTTAGCATTGATTCAAATTACTTTTTTTGAACTAATCATTCTGTTATGATTTTCACAAAAATCAATTACTAAATAGTGTCAAAATTGACATAAAATAGTTTTTTAAAAAATATTATATTAGTAATTGTTATTTTATTCCTAAAAATCTACGGTTCGGCCAAATTACTTAGATAAGGAAATATATATTAATACTAAACAACTTGGGGTTCGTTTGACTGCTTATAGTATGCTTATTAACCTTATAGTATAAGAACACAAGAAGACACGGTAAAAGTAAAATTATTTAACTTAATGATAAATCTAAATGATAAGGTTAAAATAGGAACCTAAACTTGTCTAAATTCTATTGGATGAGAGGATTTCGACCCAGCTTCTAAATAAATCAATTTGGAGCTATTTAAAACCGAAATTGACTTTATAATAAAATAATATTTTTAGTTATTCCAAAGGTGCCCCTCTCCTCCCTTATAAAAGGGAACCTCCTCCCTCTCTTCCTCACACCACTTTGAGCCTTCAAGCTCGGCCAACCCCTGCCACATTCTCCTCTCCACTTTCCTAGAGACATCTTAGAGGTCCTGGTCTTCTTCAAAGACCAATTTTAATGCCCTAAAAGGAGGTCTCAAAGAAGCACTTCAAAGAAGAGGTAATATCTGTTACCGATTCTTTCATCATTATTTCTTCTTCCACTTCTTCTTATTTAGTTGTTTCATTATGAAGTAATAACATCAGTATCACTCATATACTGATATGTTATTATAAGTATGAAACAACCCTATTTCACCATCTATCCATCCTACGGAAAAAGAAATCACCGCGCGTGCGTACGTACGGAATACTGTCTCCACGCCGTGGTGTAATCTATTTTCCACCACCACCTTACTTGGATGGGTATAATGGTCTAAATAATGACTATATATGGCTATTGTAAAGTGATATTGATTCTGAAATAGTATACACACACTCCAATACAATTCCACGATCATGGGAACGATATCATCGCTCGTGCGTACGTACGGAATACCGTCTCCATGATGTGATGCGACTCGTTCTACATGATTTTCATTGCATAATGATTACATAAATGAATTGAGTGAATAAATATGATATATATTACACTAATACCATTCTGGAAATGAGGTATCTATAAACTAAAACAAAAAATAAGAATTTATTCGACAAGACATGCATAAGAACAAAAAGTAATAAACACCCGAATAACAAGTAGCAATGAAATATTACTACTAAGAAGCTAAGAATATGAACAAATATGATATCATAAAAATAAGTATGATTCTGGAATAAGTCAATAACATTATTTAAATCATTATACAGGAGTTTTTGACACGTACAAAGCATATCGGACCTAAGGTAAGGGAAATATCATAATCTCATTTTTATTCGAGATTGTTTATACTTTGGCATTTACTGGGGTGTATTTTATCATCCACATCCATGTTTCCTCAATATGTAATATTATTTCCATCCACCTACAATTGTTTAAATCCAATTTTACCCTTTGGTGAGTTTTTAGTAAAGGATATGAAAGGAATCTTTTGTCATTTTTCGTACGAGGTACTTTTTGACTTTTCTGACAAAAGTACGATGAATGTTTTTTTAACTTATACGGAATGAATGGATTTTTAAAATATTATTTCCAAGAAGATTCCTTTACAAGTTTTCAAGTTTATTTTTAATCAACTTATTTAATTTATAATTGTATGACATGTTATGAAAGGAAAAGTGTTTTTGAAGTAGAAAGGATATTTTCTTCAAGAATGGAGTTCAAGTGTTTTATCAAAATTATTTTCCATCTAAGATAATAAAGGGTTCTGTTTATATATCTATTATTAAATGGATTTGATTATGTTGTGATGGAAATATTTTTATGAATTTCTTTACCTTATATGAATTGTTTTATAATGTCACGATGTTTAAGATTCCCATTTTTATTACATGGGTTATGCTATGATGTATGGTTTATGATTTTGTGTCACACATAAGAATGGTATAATTATGAGATGGGTGGGACCTATATCTCCCTCCAATGCATTGGGTAAAGATTTTATATCTCATGAGATAGACATGGCTAGAACGGTAGGTTATACCGGTTCAGTGAAGCAGGACTGAAACGAGGGTAACTCGGTTCAGAAATGGACTTTGTCCACTAAGATAGTCTTGGCAATGAGTCTTGACTAATAAGAAATGATGCTCTATGATTATGTGTGTATGCCACAAAGTTTCATGTTTTAAGTTATGATTATTGGGATTACATTTCACTACTATGATTTACCCCATGTTATGAAATTATGATCTCTTTTGCAGGTTAATATTTCCAAAAGTTATGTGCTTATGTATATGATGTGATTGATATTACTTTTGTTTACCCTTACTGAGCATTTGAGCTCACCCTTTTGTATGCTTTATTTCCCCAGGTTAGGAAGAAGGTTATTAAGTAGAATATGCCAAAAAGGGACTCTATATATGATGAAATAAATGGGAGGCAAAGTAGATGCTTTATGAACCAGTTGTTTATGATTCCCAGTTTCTAAAGACATTATACCTATACGGTCCTTTCGTGGTTTTGTTATATGTTGTAATAAGTATGCTTAAATTTTGAAGTATTAACAATGTATGTAAAGTATGGGTCGTTATAGTTGGTATCAGAGGAAAGGTATAGTCAACCTTTTGGAAACTATGATGTGAAAGCCTTAGTAAAAACCCTAAGGATAAGTCTAAGCATAGAACACAATCTTAGTGTTTTAGAAATGGCCATGAATAACCTAGGATAAGACCTTAAGTGTGAAATTTTATTCTTGATTATGTGGTTTTCCTATTATAAATAATGTTTCTCACACTATTCTTCTTGGTTTTAGTAAATGGCTGGAACCCGAAGGAACCGTGTTAATGCGGAATGTGACAGGCAATGCAATGATTGTCCCCCTGAGCAATCAAACATTATGAGAGCTGGAATGAAAAATCTTGTAGCCATGCTCACACAAATTTCTCAAGCTATGAATCATGCAGGACTTCCAAACGAGCAAAGGAAGGAGCAACATTCTGTTGAATCCTTCATGAGACAGCGTCCACCTTCATTCAGCGGGTCTACTGATCCATTAGTTGTTGAACAATGGATTAGTACTACTGAAAAGATATTTTCAGTTCTTCAATGTTCTGAGCATGATAAAGTCATCTTAGTAGTGTATCGTTTGGAAGGTGATGCTGATCAATGGTGGAATCTTATTAAGAATATGAGGCAAAGGGATGAAATTGAGTCCATGGAATGGGATGAGTTCAAGAACTTATTTTTCAATAAGTACTTCCCTCGTATTCTCTGAACAAAGATGGAGAAAGAGTTTCTTGAACTGAAGCAAAAGTATGATGAATCTGTTGGTACCTATGAAGCAAATTTTACAAGACTTTCAAGGTACGCTTTTGGTATTATTATCCAACCTGAGAGTAAGATCGATCAATTCATTAGTGGCTTAAAACCAAGTCTTCAAAGGGCCTTAGCCATAAGGGACTTCAATAGCTACGAGTAAATCGTTCGATGTGCTCTCAAAGTTGAGATGGAGATTGGAGTAACCCATCAGTCATATGGGTTTGATAAGAAGAGGAAAATGGAATTCAAAGTAAAATCTAAAGAGCACACTGAAAATAAGATGAGCTTTCCCTTATGCTCAATGTGTGGAATGAAACATGTAGGGAGTTGTCTTAAAGGGACAAGTAAATGTTTCAAATGTGGAAAGGAAGGTCATCGGGCATTTTAATGCCGCGATGATGGGAAGAAGATGTCTAATGATGCCAACAAAGGAAGGGATATACATAATGAACCTACTACACTTCAATGTTTCAAGTGCAAGGATATGGGACATTATGCCAATAAATGCCCTAATCCAAGGGTTGATGATGATGGTCGACGTCAAAAAACTCTTAAGGCTAAAGACAAAGGAAAGTCACATGAAATTTCTATCAGCGATGTGGAGTACGATAATGATGTGGTGAAAGGTACACTTACCATCCACTCTAAAGTATAAAATGTTTTATTTGATTCTAGATCCACCCACTACTTTATTTCTGAAGAATTTTCTAAGGGTATCACTGTATTACCTCAACAATTAGATGTTGAGTTAGCTGTGACAACACCTAATGGCACAACAGTCACATCAAAAGTTTATAATTCTTCTCCGATCGAAGTTTGTGGGAAAGTGCTTCCTGAAAATCTTGTGATCCTTCCTATAGTGGAATTTGATGTGATTTTTGGCATGGATTGGCTTTCTCTACATGGAGCTCATATTAATTGACAAAGAAGGGAAGTCACATTTCATATTCCAGATCAATCTATGATCGTCTATCGATGCAAGGATGAACATAACCTTCCAGTGGAAATTTCTTCCATTTTATGGGTATTGATTCCACTAAATGAAGGTTATTTATCTCAAATGGTTGGTGAGAAACTCACGATTAAGAATATGCCCATTGTACGGGAGTTTGATGATGTCTTTCCGGAGGAATTACCGGGTCTTCCACCGAATCGTGAAGTTGAGTTTTCAATAAAACTCGTACCGGGTGCTTTGACTATTTCAAAGACACCTTATAGAATGGCCCCAATTGAGTTGCAGGAATTGAAGAAGCAACTCCAAGAGAATCTTGATAAGGGGTTCATACGCCCTAGTGCGTCACCTTGGGGAGCACCTGTTCTGTTTGTTAAGAAGAAAGATGGATCAATGAGACTCTGCATTGATTATCGAGAACTTAACAAGATCACTATCAAGAACAAATATCCTCTCCCACGCATTGATGACTTATTTGACCAACTACACGGAGCTCAATACTTTTCCAAGATTGATCTTCATTCAGGGTATCATCAATTAAGGGTCAAAAGGGAGGATATACCAAAGACGGCTTTCCGTACAAGGTATGGACACTATGAATTTATAGTGATGCCATTTGGTCTTACTAATGCCCCTATAATCTTCATGGGTTTAATGAATAGAGTCTTTAGAGACTATCTTGATCAGTTTGTGGTAGTCTTTATAGACGATATTCTTGTCTATTCAAAGAGCAAGGAAGAACATGAAGATCACTTGAGAATTATATTGAAGACCCTGATAAAGGAGAAGCTTTATGCCAAATTTACCAAGTGTGAATTTTTGATTCAAAAAGTTTCATTTTTGGGTCACATAATCTCGAAATAGGGGATATCTGTGGATCCCGCAAAAACAGAGGTTATCGAAAGATGGTCGAGACCAACAACCGTAACTGAGATCCGAAGTTTTCTTGGTTTGGCTGGATATTATCGACGTTTTGTGAAAGATTTTTCACGATTATCTAATCCACTCACCAAGTTGTCTCAGAAAGGAGTTAAGTTTGTTTGGATGGAGGAATGTGAAGAGAATTTCAAGGTTTTGAAAAGAAGGTTATCCAGTGCACCTGTGCTCACACTGCCTTGTAGTGGAGAAAGGTTTGTGATCTATAGTGATGAATCCAAGAAGGGATTGGGGTGTGTTCTTATGCAAAATGATATGGTGATAGCTTATGCCTCATGACAGTTGAAAATCCATGAGCAAAATTACCCAACACATGATTTGGAGTTAGCTGCGGTAATCTTTGCATTAAAGATTTGGAGGCATTATCTTCATGGAGAAAGGTGTGACATTTATACTGATCATAAAAGTTTAAAGTATATTTTCACACAAAAGGACCTGAATATGCGTCAAAGAAGATGGTTGGAGCTGATTAAGGATTATGACTACTCAATCCATTACCACCCTGGGAAATCAAACAAGTTGGAAGATGCATTAAGTTGACAAGACCATGCTAGTTTATCCATGATGAGGATCACAAAAGATCCAATATTTATGGATTTACAAAGGATGGATCTCGGAATAATAATGAAAGGTGAAAATCGTATCTTTCTCAAATGAATGTTCAACCATCTATACATGTAATGATTAAAGAGGCACAGAAAGAAGATTTCGAGTTACAAAAGAAGGTGAGAAATGTTCCTGAATTCAACCTTGATTGTGATGGGATAATAAAGTTCAGGAATCGGGTTTGTGTTCCTCCCATCCCCAAATTAAAGAAGGAGCTGCTGGATGAGGCTCATAGTTCTTCATTCTCGATTCATCCTGGAAGCACGAAGATGTATGGGGACCTGAAAGAGTACTTCTGGTGGGATGGCATGAAAAGAGATGTTGCTGAATATATCTCTCGATGCTTGGTTTGTCAACAAGTTAAAGCTAAGAGACAGAAGTCTAAGGGGATTTTACAACCATTACCCATACCCGAATGTAAATGGTAAAACATCACTATGGACTTTGTCACAGGACTTCCTAAAATATCCAAAGGCAATAATGCTATCTGGGTAATAGTTGACTGTCTTACAAAGTCTTCACACTTCATTGCTATTAGAGAGGATTTCTCTCTGGATCAGCTTGCCAGAATATATGTAAAGGAAGTGGTAAGATTGCATGGAGTACCACTTTCTATTATATCTGATCGGGAACCGAGATTTACCTCGATGTTCTGGCGAAGTCTTCAGCATACTCTGGATACAGAGTTGAGTTTCATCACTGCTTATCATCCTCAGATAGACGGTCAGTCTGAGAGAACAATTCAAACTCTAGAAGATATGTTGAGATCTTGATCTATGGATTTAAAAGGTGGTTGGGATCAACACCTACCTTTGGTGGAATTTTCTTATAATAGTAGCTTTCACTCTAGTATTCAGATGGCTCCTTATGAAGCTCTCTATGGAAAGAAATGAAGGACTCCAACTTGCTGGGATGAAGTTGGGGAAAGAAAGCTATTAGGACCTGATCTCGTTGATGAAATGGCAGAAAAGGTCAGATCTATTCAACAACACATAAGAGCAGCTCAGAGTCGACAGAACAGTTATGCCGACAACCGAAGAAAAGACCTAGAATTTGAAGTGGGTGATAAAGTGTTCTTACGAATATCTCCTTGGAAGAGGGTCATGAGATTTGGAAAGAAGGGGAAGTTGATCCCTAGATATATCGGTCCTTTTGAAATACTTGATCGGGTTGGGAAGGTAGCTTACCGATTGGAGCTTCCACCGAATCTCTCTCAAGTTCACGATGTGTTCCATGTATCTCTCTTGAGAAAGTACATACCTGATCCTTCACATGTACTTAGCTCAGAAGTTGTACCACTGGAGCATGATCTTTCTTATGAAGAACAACTGATAGAGATTCTGGATCGTAGTGAAAAAGTCCTACAAAACAAGACCACCCGATTGGTGAAAGTTTTATGGATGAACCACCAATTAGAAGAAGCTACATTGGAGCTTGAGGATATGATGAGGGAGAGGTACCTCATCTTTTTGTTACAAAGTGATGAATTTCGAGGGCGATATTCATTTTAAGGGGGGTAGAATGTAACACCAGAGACTTTCATGTTATATAAATCATCAAAGGAATCTTTTTCTACACACAACACTTGCTTGGCTTGCTTTACACGAAATTGCGACCTTCCTCGATAGCTTGCGTCCTACGCAATACCGAGTTTCACAAAACAATGATATGCTAATAAAATATTATTAAAACTAGCCGTTATGAAAAATAATAACCACTTTTTGAATTTTTATAAATTCTATTTTTCAAAATGGACTTCATTTTTGGATTCATAATATCGAAATTAGCCTAGGGTGAAATTTTGGTATTTTTCTGAAAACATTCAATTTTTGATGAATAGTGAAACCACTAAGTGGTAGTTAAAAAACTTGAATTCTTCATAAAAATTAATTTTACCGCTTATGTGAGTGGAATTTAGAAAATCTGAGAGATACGGTTGATGTCAATAAGTAAAATGTGGTTCAATGAGATGAAAATAATTTTTTGGTGAATAATAACTTTTTACTTTTTTTTTTACCACGGTTAAAAGTAAATAAGGTAATTAAGGGTAAAAATGATATTATTATTACCCTAAAACATGTCTTAATTCTATTGGACAAGTTTAATTCGACCTAAAACAAACTTAGAAATAAAATATGACCATTTAGGCCCACTTGGATTAGATTAGGACATTTATTATTAATTTATTTAAATAAGGGTTAAAATAGTTAAAATCAAAGTTTAATAACTAAATAATTTTTAATATGGGGTTATACATAAGATAAATTCGACTATAAATATTCATTATAAAGCTAAAAATATTTCCTACATAATGGTATTTTATTTGTAATTTTTAGACATTATATAATTTAATTTATTTATGACACAAAGATGATGCATTAATTATCTTATTAATGAAATATTGACATAATTGATGTTATAAACACCAAAATAAATGTAATTTGAGACTTTTTATGAATTCCACTAATTTTATAGGTTACTATGACATGTTAGTATTGATTTAATTAACTTTTTTTGAACTAATCATTATGTTATGATTTTCACAAAAATCAATTACTAAATAGTGTCAAAATTTACATAAAATAGTATTTAAAACAAATATTATATTAGTAATTGTTATTTTATTCTTAAAAATCTATGGTTTGGCCAAATTACATAGATAAGGTTATATATATTAATAATAAACAACTTGGGGTTCGTTTGGCTGCTTATAGTAAGTTTATTAACCTTATAGTATAAGAACACAAGAAGACACGTTAAAAGTAAAATTATTTAACTTAATGTTAAATCTAAATGATAAGGTTAAAATAGGAACCTAAACTTGTCTAAATTCTATTGGATGAGAGTATTTCGAACCATCCCCACCTTAGGTTCGAAATAAATCAATTTGGAGCTATTTAAAACCGAACTTGACTTTATAATAAAATAATATTTTTAGTTATTCCAAAGGTGCCCCTCTCCTCCCTTATAAAAGGGCACCTCCTCCCTCTCTTCCTCACACCACTTTGAGCCTTCATGCTCGGCCAACCCCTGCCACTTTCTCCTCTCCACTTCCCTAGAGACATCCTAGAGGTCTAGGTATTCTTCAAAGACCAATTTTAGTGCCCTAAAAGGAGGTCTCAAAGAAGCACTTCAAAGAAGAGGTAATGTCCGTTACCGATTCTTTCATCTTTATTTCTTCTTCCACTTCTTCTTCTTTAGTTGTTTCATTATGAAGTAATAACATCCGTATCACTCATATACTGATATTTTATTATAAGTATGAAACAACCCTATTTCACCATCTATCCATCCTACGGAAAAAGAAATCACCACGCGTGCGTACGTACGGAATACCGTCTCCACGCCGTGGTGTAATCTATTTTCCACCACCACCTTACTTGGATGGGTATAATGGTGTAAATAATTACTATATATGACTATTGTAAATTGATATTGATTCTGAAATAGTATACATACACTCCAATACAATTCCACGATCATGGGAACGATATCATCGCTCGTGCGTACGTACGGAATACCGTCTCCACGATGTGATGCGACTCGTTCTACATGATTTTCATTGAATAATGATTACATAAATGAATTGAGTGAATAAATATGATATATATTACAATAATAACATTCTGGAAATGAGGTATCTATAAACTAAAAATAAAAATAAGAATTTATTCGACAAGACATGCATAAGAACAAAAAGTAATAAACACCCGAATAACAAGTAGCAATGAAATATTACTACTAAGAAGCTAAAAATATGACCAAATATGATATCATAAAAATAAGTATGATTCTGGAATAAGTCAATAACAATATTTAAATCATTATACAGGAGGTTCGGATACGTACAAAGTATATCGGACCTAAGGTAAGTGAAATATCACAATCTCATTTTTATCTGAGATTGTTTATACTTTGGCATTTACTGGGGTGTATTTTATCATCCACATCCATGTTTCCTCAATATGTAATATTATTTCCATCCACCTACAATTTTTTAAATCCAATTTTACCCTTCGGTGAGTTTTTAGTAAAGGATATGAAAGGAATCTTTTATCATTTTTCGTACGAGGTACTTTTTGACTTTTCCGACAAAAGTACGAAGAATGTTTTTTTTAACTTGTACGAACTGAATGGATTTTTAAAACTTTATTTCCAAGAAGATTCATTTAAAAGTTTTCAAGTTTATTTTTAATCAACTTCTTTTAGTTTATAATTTTATGACATGTTAAGAAAGGAAAAGTTTTTTTGAAGTAGAAAGGATATTTTCCTCAAGAACGGAGTTCAAGTGTTTTATCAAAATTATTTTCCATCTAAGATAATAAAGGGTTCTGTTTGTATATCTATTATTACATAGATTTGATTATGTTGTGATGGAAATATTTTTATGAATTTCATTACCTTATATGAATTGTTTTATGATGTCATGATGTTTAAGATTCCCATTTTTATTACATGGGTTATGCTATGATATATGGTTTATGATTTTGTGGCACACATAAGAATGGTATCATTATGAGATGGGTGGGACCTATATCTCCCTCCAATGCATTGGGTAAAGATTTTATATCTCATGGGATAGACATGGCTGGAACGGTAGGTTATACCGGTTCAGTGAAGCAGGACTGAAACGATGGTAACTCGGTTCAGAAATGGACTTTGTCCACTAAGATAGTCTTGGAAATGGGTCTTAACTAATAAGAAATGATTCTCTATGATTATGTGTGTATGCCACAAAGTTTCATGTTTTAAGTTATGATTATTGGGATTAAATTTCACTACTATGATTTACCCCATGTTATGAAATTATGATCTCTTTTGCAGGTTAAGATTTCCAAAAGTTATGTGCATATGTATATGATGTGATTGATATTACTTTTGTGTACCCTTACTGAGAATTTGAGCTCACCCTTTTGTATGTTTTATTTCCCAAGGTCAGGAAGAAGTTTATTAAGTATAATATGCCATAAAGGGACTCTAGATATGATGAAATAAATGGGAGGCAAAGTAGATTCTTTATGAACCAGTTGTTTATGTTTACCAGTTTCTAAAGACACTATACCTATACGGTCCTTTTGTGGTTTTGTTATATGTTTTAATAAGTATGCTTAAATTTTGAAGTATTAACAATGTATGTAAAGTATGGGTCGTTATACTAGGTTTCCTTTTGAAGCACCATCAATGTTGATTTTAATCCAACATGGATCTGGAGCTTTCCAAAAGACTTCTATGGTGTATTTAGGGTGAGGGTACCTCCCATCAACACCATTACGGCTAAGAATACCAAGATCTCTAACTGAGTTACTGTAATGATCCTTCTGAAGAAAATTAGCCTCCCGTATAGCAATGAGAATTATCATTTTACCTTCATTGAGCTTGAATGATCTATTGTTATAAATATAGTCATTTATAAAATACCATATCACATGTTGAATCTCTACTACAGCTAAAATAAAAAGATTCCCGATTTGTTGGGAGTCAGATAAATCCACACATTGCTGCAACTGAGAGGTTATAGAGCTACAAGGCAACCATCTACACTAAAATAATATCAAGAATATAATTCCAAAGGTTGGTTTTAGTAACACAAGAGAGGAAGATGTGATTAATTTCCTCTCAATGCTTATTACCCATATGACATTTGAAACAAAGATTAATCTCGGAAGATTGTAAACAGATATCAGTGGGAAGCCTACCATGAGAAATATGCCAAATGATAGTGAGTCTCGAGGGATTTAACCAAGATTTATTAATTTTTTTTAACCATATTAAATTACTATCATCATTGTTGTATAAATGGTTATAGTATATTTTTTAATCAAGTATACCTTATGAGAATGTTCCCAAATTAGAAGATCATCAGTAATAGTGAAAGGATAACTCTGTGCACAACATTATTTATATTATCAGGTAAGAAAAGGTTTGTCATTTGTAATATTCCCTTGATGGTATCATTAGTATGCTTAGGAAGTTTAGAGTTTTACACCAAGGATATAAGGGTTGTACCATTCAAGTTATCAAGATAAAAAATTAAATTAGAGTCTTTTCTAGCCATCCATCTCAAGTTGTTCATAATAGAGATGAAAGTATTCTTAATTGAAGGAAATATTGAGGAGGTTAAATAATTGAAATTTCTATTCCTTAATTTATTTTGGAAGCGAGTCCTAAGAAAGTCCATGTAAGAATAATTATTGTGAATGAGGATCCATGTGATCTTAGATTGAAGGGATTCATTAAAATTATGAAGGTTTTTTTATGCCAATGCCTCCTTTTTCAATAGGTTTTCAACAAGTAGACCAAGGAACAGTAACCAGTTTTCTCTCAAGTGTGCTTTGAGTCCAAAAAAAGTTTTTAATGGAAACATTAATGTGTTTCAGGAGACCATTTGTCCATTTATTAATCATCATGGAATATAGAAGTTTGGAGACAATAGTGGATTTGACAAGGAAAATTATTCCTGCCATCGAGAGGCTTTTATCTTTCCAATAGGATAATTGTCGAAGGGTTTGGTCAATGATGGGTGAGAAATAGGTAACTTTAGGTTTTCCCCAAAAGATAGGTACACCCATATAAGTGAAGATTAGAGAACCCTCCTTGATCCCCAAAGCACTGATAATTTTTTATTTCCTGCTAAGGGGATATCCTTTTCCAAAGTAAATAAATGATTTATGCCAACTGAAATATTGAATAGACACCTCTTCATAGTGAGTGACAATGGATTGAAGATTATTAATATTTCTTTTGTCCCCCTGTAGAAATAAAATAATGTCATTAGCATAAATAATATGTAAGGGGGCATTCATGTTCCTAGAGGCAGGGATCAGTTTGATCATTCCATTTTCCATAGACTGAGTGAGTAGTCTATTTAAATAGTCTTCAGCAATATAGAAGAGAATAGCAGATGGATGTTCTCCTTACCTAACCCCCTTAGAATATTTTAAATAACCTCTAGGAGAACCATTTATTAGAAGGGAAATATGGGATGAGTTAAAAATAGTTTTAATTCTGTTGATAAATGTGTCACTGAAACCGAAGTTCATAAGGACCTTAAAAATAAAGTTCCAATCTATGGTATCAAAGAACATTGTAATGTCAAGTTTAATGAAAACATTCCCACCTCGATTTTTCCTATTTAAAATATTGCTGGATTCAGAGGTAAGGAAAATGTAGTCTTGTATATATCTTTCTTTTATAAAACCGAATTGATTCTAGGAGACAATTCTACTATTGATGGAAGAGATTCCATTAGAAAGTAATTTAGTCATAATTTTGAAAAGAGAACTTATGAGAGCAATGGGTCTGAAGAGATGTATTTCATCCACATTATCTATTTGAGTAATAAGGGTAAGAAATTGGGAGTTTAATCCATAAGAAGGAATGCCTTTAGAAAAGAAAGTTTTAACCATGCGACAGATATCGTCATGAATAATATCCCAAAGATTTTTGTAAAACATGTTATTAAAACCATCAGGTCTAGGAGCACTGTCCGGATTGAGTCTAAAGACAATGTCTTTAATTTCTTGATCAAAAGGAATTGTATTAAGCAAAGAATTGTCATCTCTAGACACCATAGCTGGAATGAAATCAAGGAGAAGATCTTTATCAATGCCCGGACTATTTAAGATATCATAGAAATAGAAGACCATAAAATTTTCAATACCTTCATCAGTGTCGATAAGATGGCAATCATCTCTAATATAGGAATGAGGCCTATAATCTTTTCTAACTCTATGATGTGAGTTGTAAAACTTAGTCTTCCTATCCTCATCATTGAGCCATTTGGTTTTAAAATTTTGGTTTTTGAGGTTATCCTTAAAGTTAAGTAACGTGACCAACTATGAATAAACATTGATTTCATGCTTGGAGTTATTAGTGAAGTTAGAGGAGGTATTATTATTTTGAATTTGTGTAAGATCATTCTCCAGAAGGGTAATATCATTGTCTATTTATTCTGATTTAGTTTTAGACCAATTCTTGAGGACTTGATTGAGATTTTTTAATTTCAAAGGATAGGAAAATGATTCCCTATGTTCAAACATATTAGCCTAAGAGTTTTTGATAATATTCACACTTTCAGGATCAGAGGACCAGGTAGTGTTAAATATTAAAGGAAGCCTAGGTTTGATGGGATTATTTGAAAAATTAACCAATATTGGGGGGTGATTAGAAGCAGCTTTCGAAAGGGTGATGCAAGAAATGTTATCCCATTTATCTAGGGATTGATCATTAGTGAAAGCCCTGTCAAGCTTACTGGCCTGTACTCTATTATTATTATGTCTATACCAGGTAAATTTGGCACCAGTTAAATTTACCTCAATAATATTATTAGTTTCAATGAATATTTTAAATTACCTATAGGAAATAGTGGAGTGATAAGGGACCATTTTTTCACTTGGGGCTAAAATGGCATTGAAATCCTCAACTATAAACCAAGGATTTTGAATAGTGCTACTAAGTTTAGTGATTTCATTCCAAAGGGCCCTCTTATATTGATATCTATTATTCAGGTAAACAAATGTATTAAAAATATGAGTATGCTCAAATGTTAAATCACAAATAAATCATTGATTCGTAATATTATGAATGTTCACATTTTGTATAAAGGAATGAGAAAACATCTAGAGAGTTTCAACTGTTGTAGAATTATTACAAGCTCCTAGAAAGGAATAACAAAAAGAAAATAGATGCTAGAATCTAGAAGAATAAAGAATGCTTGGTTTAGCAATAGAAAAAAATTAGGACGATGAGTGCTAATAAATATCTTTAAGAAATTAAAGGTGTTAGGGTTCACAATGCTTTGACAATTCCAGAAAAAAAAATCATTTGGACCTTTTTTTGGGGGGCTTGTCCCCTATATTTTTGTTTCCAGAGGACTTCAATCATGTTATTATTCGAGAGGAAGTGGCTTGATTAGTGCTACATTGCTTCACCTGTGTAGGCAAAGGAGAAACCAAATAGGTGTTAGTAGCACCTGGACTAGCAATAAGATGAGAGTCAACATCACCTTGAGGGATTGAAGTCGAGACCAGCTGCTTACATGGGGCACTCAAGGGTAGGTATTTAATATCTCCAAAATTTGAATTAGAATCAATATGGTCAGGTGTTTTAGAGACTTGCTTAAGAGAATATTTTTTCACCAAAACAAGAGGATAGTTGGAAGAATGATGGGGGACATCAATACTGTCTATCCTCCCAGGTTGCAAAGAACCTTCCGGGAGGATAGCAGTGCTTTCCAGTTGATTACCCATGCTACCTAGGGGGGCAGAGTATCCAAGTTCAATATGGGTAGTGTAAACCCTCTGCTCAGATGGGGTGGGCATTTTAGGTTTAGTTCTTGTAATCTGAGCATCAAGGGTAGCGTTTTATAAGGAAGTAGGGGTGATATGGGAGTTTTTTTTAGTGCAATATTGTTCCTCTTTCTTTGAAAGTGGTGAGTGATCATTCATCCCTTAAAAATGATTCAAAGGGGAAGTGATCAGATCATTAGAAGGGTTTAGAGTAGGAGACAGGTCTTCTGAAGTGTTCCAAGAAGAATCAAAATAACATTGGGAGTGCTTAAGGATTCCCAAGATTTTAGTTTCAATGTCCTTCCTAATAACCTATTCAATAGATTCATTGTCCAGTTCCTCAGCCAGGTCTTCCCATGTTTTCACATTTCCAGCTTCCAACAGGCCTAAGGTTTAGGGTTTGATAACCCATTTATCCTCTTTCTTCTTAGATGTTTCATGTTTGTCAAGTATAGGTTCTGTAACGACCCAAAGTTTTTCAATGGAAATTTCCTTCTTATATTTAAGTCCTAAAATCACATGAAAGCACAACATAATGAAATACTAAGTGATAAGTGACCTTTAAATATAATTTGTCACTTCTGTGTTTGGAATTTTGAAAATCTAACATACATGGTTGTGTTCAAGATGTTTTTTGGAGTCTAATAACACAAAAATAATTTTTGGTGAATAGTAATCTACCCTAATGAATAGTAACATACCCTTATGAATAGTGATATACCCTAATGAATAGTAACCTCCCCTGTGGTGGTATAAAAATATTATTCTAGTTGGAAGTATGATATACCTATATTTTTTAATGAGTTAATTAATGTTTTAAAACTGGTTTTGATAATAAATTATTATTTTAATTAAATATTAAATTAATCATATTTAGAAAATTATTTTTGAAAAATGGACTTTATTTTTGGATTCTACATGTAAAAAATGCTTAGGCTGAATTTTTGGGATTGTTCTGAAATACAAGATTTTGTTATGAATAGAAGAATCTGATAATTTACATTAAATGATAAATAATGGATTAATTGAGTCATCGATGATGGTTTGCTGATGTAAGCCCACTTGGTTCAAATTCACATGACCCATTTACTATTCTTGGTCATGTAATACTTAAAATTCCTTGTATTTGGAAGAAATAATAAATTAATGATTATAATATCATGAAATCCCTCCTCTCCTCCACTATAACCCCCCCCCCCCCCCCCCCTTCACTCCCTCTTCTCTCCACTCCTCTCAAGATCCAAGCCTTCTCTAAATTATGCCCAAATCTCTCCCCAAGGTCCTCCCCCACGTCCAAAAGCTTTCAGCCTCCTCAAAATACCAAAATCTCTCCCCTTAAGAGGTTCTCAAAGGAGGAAGTCTCAAGAGGTAAATTTCTATTCCCAAATTTCTTCTTTTCTTTTAAGTTCTTTTCTTTTTAATTTCATTACTCACCTCCCTTAACCATAATAGTATGAAAAATATAGTAGAATACCTATACTGTAATTTCCTCATTCTAGTGTTAAATTTCATTATCTTCTCTCCTTTCCCCACTATTATTTGAAAGAAATGAAAGCACCGTTTGAGATGTGCTAATTTAGCACATTCAAGGACAACAATTTATCAATTTTTGTTATTATCATTAATTATGGTCATGAAACCATTTGTGTTATTGTTGAACCAGATTATTATATAAGTAATATATCATATTTTTGGTTCTTTAATACTTTCGTACAAATGGAATTAAGCTATAAATCAAAACACATTCTTTGTAATCAAACCCACCGAATAAAAAAACGATTATCACTAAGGTTATATATGTAATAATTCAACATCACTCTAAGTAACATAATTAAAATTAAAACCATGTAATCTAATGGATATGAAATAAAGAATGTAACTTCAATTCTAGACAACCAATTTCATCTTTCATAAAATCCAAACATGAATATAAGTGAACCGATCTTTTAAATCCAAGTAAACAAACGAGCCCAAACAATGAAATTGAACCTTATAACTAATCAAAAAAGGCTTTGAATGAACTAAAAAGGGTCATAATAAAAAAATTACATATATAATAGGTTCTGGATTTATTAATTAATAATCCTAATTTGTTTATTCAGGTCATTAATAACAAGTGGAGAACACCAACTGATTTAAGGTAAGGGATCCTCTCATTTTCTCTCTTAATCAAGATTTCCCTCTATACTATGCCTTTTTATGTGTCCTAGAAAATGATGGGGTATGTTTAAGAACCTCCCCCATACTTATTTGTGAATTTATAAGTGATGATAAACCCCATTTCTCTCTCATTAAAGCCTCTTGGTCACATCCGACACCATGCCGATAAAATCGTAACGAATTCTACCCGAACCTTCTTTGTTCTTTCGAATTGCCTTATCTTTCATTCAAAATGGTGTTATCTTATCTTTTTAAGTGAGTCTTATGAATTCTGGTTAGTTGTACAAGATTCTCATTTCAATACCCTTTCATCACATTCTTTCCAAGATATACATGATTTTGGAAAGATTCCCTCCCTAGAACTTTCCGATAAGCCAACCTGTTTTAAGGGGACTTCCCAAATTTTTACCAAAATTTCAAGTGCACTCTATCCTATGTTTTAAAACACCATTGTATTTATAAAATAAGTATTTTTATTATGAAAACCTTCTTGGTTAAATTCTGGTTTTATATAAAATAATTTCCTCTTTTCTATTTGAAAATCTCTAGAGTGTTTTCCATAAAACTGCACAAAAATGTTTTAATGCTAATGTTTCTAAAATACATTTTTTTATATGTGGTCACTTATATTTGAAACCACTTACCATGTTATATTCCTATTTTACCCTATGAATGTCCATGTATGTTCTAATCCCTTCCTTTCATGGATACTATCATGATACGCACATTGGATAGGTTTTATGTCATGATTGTGGTACCCTATTCTTTCCATGGGTAACCTTATGTTTATGTATGGATGATTATGTATGATTATTTATTTGGGAAGATTATTTATGTGGCAATAATATTCTTGAATATCTTGATATGGGTGCGCCCAGATAGCAATCCAATGCATTGGGTAAGGATAAGTCTCATGAGATGCGATGTGAAACAGGATTGGCGGTTAGCCTTGACCCATACTGAAATGGGAAATGGGATTAGAGGTTAGCCTTGACCCATACTAAAGATATGATTTATCATTATACCACATTTATATGATTTATGTTTATAAGATCAAATGCTTATATTAAATGATTTTATATGTTTCATGCTTTGGATATCATTATGTCATGCCTCCTAACTCATGTGCTTGAGATGTATCCTTACGTTCATTCCTTTACTAGGATTTTTAGCTCATCCCCTTTGTTCATGTGTTCCCCAGGGTACCCTATGAAGATATAAGAGCTAAAAGGAATTTAGAATCTCTTTATGGAGATAAAATAAAGAAGTTTTTTTTAGTCCCATGTTTTATGTTATATGTACCTAGTATTCCAAGACACTAGACATAACGATCCTTGGCTTGTACTCTGATGATTAATTATGCTTAAAATAATGAAATGTTATGTGTAAAAGCCTCGGGTCGCTAAAGGTTCTTTATCTTTCTTAAGTTTTTTGAATTTTGTCCACCTTGAGTGACTAGGATGAGAGGATTATTTGTGCACAATCCGAAAAATTAGGACTGAGTGTCCAACAATTTTGGAGTATTCATAGTAGGGGGAAACTGTTTATATTCAATTTTTACCATAGTCCTATACTCATTAGCATTAAAAAAAATAGACAGTGGTAATTTACATTCATTATTTACTTCAATCATAACCTGAGAAAAATGACCTAGGTCCCCATTTAATATTCTTTGATCAATTTTCATGGGAGTACCAATATAGGATGATAGGTCATTAAAAATTTGACGGTTCCAGAAAAACCAATTAAGGTTGTGTAGTCTAACCCATACCTGGGTTGTGGTGTTCCTATGATTGTTAAGATTAAAAAAAAATCCCATTCAGAGATACAAAGGAAACCTGGATTTAGTTGAAGAATGCCTAATTTCCAAACTCCATCAATATCATTTTATGAAGAAAAGAGAATAAGGAAGTACCCCTTACATGTACACTCATGTATACACACACATCATCCATATAATCACATATACATGCATGCACATACATATACAAGAATATGAATGCATACACATACTATATAAACATATACATAAAACATAAACATACATTTACATACATACACATATACACAAGGCATATACATACATACATGTACAAGCACATACACATGCACACACATCCACACACACACAAACACGTACATATGCACACGCATAAGCACACTTATATACATAAATATACACACATAATCATACACACAAAACACATGCATACACAAACAACACAACACATATATACACATATAACACATACTTACATTCATATACAGATCATACACATACATCCACATACATACATATGCATACATTTACATACAAATACATGTTCATATACTTTAACTGATTTAATATGAATATAAATATATATAAATTCCAATATATATGAATCACATGTTTAAATAAATATATTCATTTATATATATATATATATATATAATTATTTAAATAAAATTTTAATATATCATATTTATATTAATTACATATACATTTTTTAATTAATTTATATAAATATAGTATTAAACATTTTTACTGATTAATATAAATTTAATAATTTTATATATATAATTATGAAAAGAATATTGATAATAAATTTTTATTATAAGTTATATAAATCTTATTTATATATAATATTTACATATTAACTTGTTGTAATATAAGTATTATTAAAAAATATATAAATTTGCATATATAAAATAAATAATTCACTATAACTTTTATCAATGATAAGAAAAACACTAATAAAGTGGAACTTTTATCCACACTGACCAAGGGTTCCTTTCCTCAACTATTTTTTTAACACCAATAAATTTTACATTTATCAATGCTTTTACCTAGCATTGATAAAAGTCCCACCTTTATCAAAGATTTTCATTTAGCATAGATAAAGGTTAGTATTGGATATTGGTAGATCTGTATAAGTGTGAATAGAAATATTATCATGGGATGTTAAATAAGTTTGATAATCTATAAACCACTTGTTGCTTGAAATAATTGTTTCTTATAATAATCACATATATTAAATATTATTATTCATTAAGAATGATAACATATTGTTATTTAATTTTATTAAATAAATTGTTGAAAACACATACAATATCTTAAATAACTGATCTTTTTTTATTTGGAATTATACAGGGGAGATAAAAGAATGATCTATTATTGTGATATTATTTTCTCCTTTTTCATGATAATAATTATATGAAAAAAATTAATTTCTTATAATGGAAATGAGAATTATCGTTTGTCAAAGAGAATCAATGTATATTTTTGATAACTAAATAAATGGTTGGGATTTAATTTCATGTGAGTCATGATTTTACTAATTCTACCTCGGTTTATTTTTAATCGTGTGGTATATCATTGGCATCATTTTGTTTTTGATTCGTTTAGTATGGTTAAATGATTAAAATGAAAAACAATATCAATCCATTGATTTTCATGTTAAATGGAAGAGGAATGAATAGAATATTTTCTTCCCATCATGGACTTCTTTATTATTTTTTTAATTTATTCATTTTTTAATATTTATTTATACATAATTATTTACAAATTTTTAATAATTTTAATATGTTTTAAATTTATATGATTAATATTTATTCAATTTTATTAATTAAGATTTAATATTTCTAAAATTTTTGAAATCTATATAATTAATTTATTTAAATACATTTTTTATATTCTCTTCATTTTTTGTATGTGTTTACAATTAATGTAATTAATCTTATGAATTATACATAATATTTTTATATGTTTTAATATTCTTAATATGTTTTTAATTTATATGATAAATATCCATTTAATTGTATTTATTAATTTATAATAGTGTTAAAATGTTTGGAATCTATATAATTAATTTATTTAAAAAAAAATTAATTTTTTTGTAAGAACCCGAATCTTAGTTTCAGGTAAGTTTTTCTTTTTTCTTGAGTTTTGAGAAAAATAAACTTTCTGGAAATTTTCGAAGTACACATCGTGTACGTTCTGATTACACATCGTGTACTCTTTTCCAGCTCGAATCCGTGTACTGGCCTTGTCCGGGCCATACACACAGTGTGTAGGGGCGACGTGGAGGCCGATTTTGGCGGAGTACGGAAAGATCGAGTACACGGCGTGTACTTTAAAAGTACACGCAGTGTACTTTCTTTTTTTTCATTAAATGGACCGGGGTCGTGCCTAGTCAACGAAAAGACCTTCTTCTCCAGCTTCTTCGTCCGAGAGCACCAGGAATCCGCGAATCTTTGATGAGCCAATGCTACTCCGTCCATTATCTGATTCGAGCACGGTCGTTTGCGTTGGAATCGTAGTGGTGAGTTATTCCTTCTGCTTGCGGCTTATTTTCCAATTCCTCCACCTTCTCAATATATCATGGGTTGAGAATTTTGGGAGTTTTCTCAGATCTACAACATTTAAGAGAGAATCAGTCATCGTGGTTCAAGTATATCGATCTCCTTGGATCGAGGTAGGTGGTTTGCGCCTTACCATTTAAAGTCTTTGAGTTTTATGTGAAAATTCCACCAATACCCATGAACGGTGTATTGTGTGTTTACCTTTTTCCCTAGTTTTTTTCTGCCTTTCTTCTATTCTTGTGTAGAGGTAAATTAATCATGTTAGAGGATAATTTTTTGTTCTTGGATGTTTTTCCATGCTTTTCTCTGTTTATGACCTTTGGTTCTTGTTAGCCTTTGGCCGTTATGACTGTTTCCATGCCTTGTGTCTATAGGATGGAGTGTTTTTTATAACATGCTTGTTGTCCTATAGAATGTTAGCCATGTAGCTCTATAGGTGTACTTTGGTTAGCCAAGTAGCTCTATAGGTGTACCTTGGCCTTATAGCATTATCATGTAATGACAAGCACAGGGCTGTGGGAACTTGGTGCTATAGACTATAAGGGATAGACCGAGTGAGCTTCCCAGAGATTCCTTGACATTATAGACTATAGGAGGGTAGACCGAGTGAGCTTCCTCAGTGAGTCTTAGACATTATAGGCTGCAGTCGATAGACTGAGAGAGCTTCCTAGAGTGCCTTCAGATTGTATAGACTACAGAAGGGTAGACCGAGTGAGCTTCCTCAGAGAGTCTTACCCTGTTTGATTTCTCTTTAAGACCCTTGCCAAGCTGGAGAAGGAATTGAGTGAGTGATCTTACTCAGAGAGTCTGTGGTATACCCGAGGCTATAGGAAGAATTGAATGAGTTAACTTCCTCAGAGAGTCTCTATAACTTGGGGCTAAGAGGGTTAGACCGCGTGATCTTCCTCAGAGAGTCCCTGACTACCCTAGACTATAGGGGGAATTGACCAAGTGAGGTTCCCCAGAGAGTCTCATAATTTCGTATGACTATGCCAGAGGGGTTAGGCTGAGTGCACTGCCCAGAGGGTTGTGGTACTTCTTGGTTAGGACCATAGGGGATGGCTGCGAGTACTTCCCAGAGGGTTTTCCTGCTTGTGTACTATTTGCTTCACTGCCATTGTTGGTTTTGGATTGATTACTGTTATGTATCATCCTGCTTTACTGCTCACTATTGACTGCCTACTTCTTGCTATTGTTGTTTACTGCTTATTGTACTTTTACCTGCCATATACTCACAAACTGTTATGCACAAATCATCAGGTGGTTGCCTACAAGGATTTTATCTCACACCCTATTTGGGCCATGTTTTTGGGCCCAATAAGACTATGTTTTTGCAGGTATAGACAATGGAAAGATCCCTTTGACTTCTGGAACTTGATTGCTTGGAATAGGAGAGCACAGGACCAAGCTTTGGCTTGCGATGTTGAGGAGTTGTTTACTTTTCTTTTGTACTTGTTTTGGTACTCTGGTGTTTTCAGTATTGTGACTTGTTTGGCTGATTTCCTAGAGGTTTATCTTGCATCATTCCATATATTCATATGTTCTCCAGTTGTTGATTTAGTTTTCCACTGTTTATTATTGTTGGTTATTCACTGCTTCTGCTATTTCAGGTTTATATATTTCTGTTGTGTACTCTGAAAATGAGGGCATAGTTTCCCCACTATCACACCCAAGGCCCTCGATGCTAGTCGGAAGCCTCTGGCATTTGGGGAAATGTGCTTGAGGCCATGTGACCAACCAGGTACGTGGTGCCTCTGGGTGGCTTCCAAAACTGGGACGTTACAAAGTGGTATCAGAGGGGTTATTTTCTCTTTCATTACTATTTGGAGACTTTATCCAGGGGTAGGATGGATTTGGTACTTGGTAATAAGTTATGCCCGAGATTAGCTAACTCGTGTACATGGAAAAGCCATACTTCCTCGTTTATTGCAATTTTATGGTTTTGAGATTTTACGGTTGATATGGTTTCACGTAGAGGGATTCACATGCTTCGTGTTGTTATTGTTTTGAAATTTCGGTTTCATTTCTGTCACAACCCGATCAGATGAGGGTATGCCATTTCATTCATCAAATAGGCACTTTCTAGAAATCACATTCCCTGCATTCTTGCCATGCCATCTAGGGTGCATTAGCGATTGCATGTTTTTGTGATAGACTCTGTGTTGATTATGCATGTTGTTGTGATAGATTTTTGATAGAATTTATGTAGTTCGATAGAGAAACTATTTGTTTTATACTTTGCTTAAATGAATGCCAAATTTTGAGTCTTGAGGTGTTATGGGCCTTCTTGAATCAAAATTTGGTGGATCATGATCCTATTTTATCTTGTATACTACTATAGGAGATTCCATGCTTTTATTCGCGGGGAGCATGGGCCCTCACGGATCGGAATTTGGCACCTCTTTGCCTTGTTTTCAGTGTTTCTGGGATTCTATGCAGTTTCTGAGCTACTGCGTAGAAAAAATCAGAATACATGGCGTGTAATTTTTGGATACACACCGTGTAGTTTTCAGGTCGTGTCACTGACTGTGTGAGCAGAAACACGGTGTCATGGAAATAACTTCAGGAACAGGCTGTGTATTGTAGGTTCACGCCTTGTAGTTTGGAGTCGTGTACCCGGTCGTGTAACTAACAACACATGATGGGGAAGCTCAAGAAGAACATGTTGTGTGGGTAAAGAACATGTCATGTAGTTTTGTCCCAGGTACCCGGTCGTGTCACGAACAACACGGGTCAGTGTTACCTTCTTCTATACACGCCGTGTTTGTTCGGAACACACTGTGTAAGGGCGGCCATATAGATGGCTGTGTAACTAACTACATGGACCGATGAGACTGTGTCTAGTACACGTCGTGTCCCTAGGGAACACGCTGTGTAGTCTGGGGTTAGTTTGGACCGTGTGGGTTAGCCGTGTAAGGAGACTCGGGCAGGGGTATAGAGATCATGTACACGCCGTGTGTGGGAACAACAAGCTGTGTAGTTTGGGGTGTTACATGAACAGTAGTGGCAGGAGTACACGCCCATGTTAATGGCTAAAGGTACACACCATGTAGTATTTATACACGCCGTGTAGTCGTGTTTTGTAAAACTTGATAGTTTCCTTCCCCTGTTCCCATTTTGTACTCCTGTGTTTTCAGTCTTTGTTAATCCTGATAAAAGGTGTGATTTTGATCTTTTAGAGATATTCCTCTGAGACATCCTCCTATCATGTGTCAGTTTCCAGACAATGATCAGACACCAGATATGGCCAATCAGGGACCTCCTGTTGATCCTCCTGTTGTGCCAGCATTGGCACCAACAATTATTCCCATAGTAGGTGCTGATGTGCAGTTCAGGGAGGATTTCCTGATGATAATGCAGACTTTTCAGGGAGTGCCGCCTCCTGTCCCATCGACGGCTGAGTTGATGAGGGTTTTTCAGTAGCATCATCCTCCTAATTTTTCAGGGGATGGAGGACCCTAGGCTGTAGAGTTTTAGTTCGAGGCCACCCTGACTATCTTTGAGCATCTGTAGATACCCCTAGAGAAGAGGGTAAAGCAGGCCACCTATATGCTCCGGGACACCGACAAGAGGTTGTGGGAGGTGATCTCACAGTTAGGACGTCAGCAGGGTATGTCTTGGGATGAGTATCGACGCACCTTCTATGAATACTTCTATCTGGTGACCCTGAGGGCTAATCGAGCCTCAGAGTTTATGATTCTGCAGCAGGGTACTCTTTATATTATGAAGTACTCATCTCGATTCACTGAGCTGCATTGTTTCACACCGATCCTAGCAGGTGATTAGTTGATCCTTGCTAGGAAGTTCGAGGATGGTCTCAGGAAGGAGATATATTCCCATGTGAATATCTTCTAGTTGACTTCTATATCCTCCATAGTCAACTAGACGCTGATTACTGAGCGGAATCTGAGGGATTCTGGAGCAGTGAGCTAGGGAGGTTCGACATCCAAAGCTGGTGTTCCTCCTACGGACAGTAGGAAGTGTCACAGAGAGTCTTCATGAGGAGATCGAGGTTCGTGGGATACATCTTCTGGCCGCCAGGTTTTATTCTACCAGTGTGGTAGGAATGGGCATACTAGGCCTCAGTTCTAGAGAGATCCAATGGAGTGCCGATCTTGCAGCAAAATGGGCCATCTTTAGCGCTTCTGTCACATCTTCTCAACTTTAGCTGGTGGTAGGGGTTCCTCTATGACCTCGCGTTCTGGAGATGCTTCACCAGTTTCCCACCAGTCTGAGAACTGGAGTTCTTCCAGTCGTTCGGGCTGAGGTGGAGGTCACGGCTGGGGTGGTCAGTCACCAGGTCATCAGTGACAGCAGAGTGGATCAGCTCAGAGCGGTCAGCCAGGGGCACAGGGCCGTGGTGTAGGCTAGTATTTAGCCATGGATCATACCTATCAGGAGAAGGATCCCAAGCCTTCTATAGTTCGAGGTACGATCATAGTAGACTCAGTTTTATCTTCAGCTCTTTTCGATACTGGTGTTTCCCATAGCATTATCACTGTTGCGGTCGTGGAGAGCCTTGGGCTCTGTATCTTTTCTTCTGCTGACTCGTTGACACTAGACACACCTTTAGGGACAAGGACATCTAGAATATGTCAGTGAAGAGAGTTCCCTCAAGAGTTTTCAAGGTTTCATTTCTTATGGGACCTCTATGTCATAGAGATGACGGGCTATGAAGTCATTATTGGTATGGACTGGTTGGTTCTCTTCCAGGAAATCGTCGATTTCTATCGTCATAGGGTGAGTTTCGTATCACTTGAGGGAGGATCTTTTCTTCACAGAGGTGAGTGAAATGTCTAGGTGGGTTGAGCTGGACTAGAGCATCATGGGATAGGGGAAGTTACAACCCATATTTCTAGTCTTTATCTGGATGAACAAGGGACTTCATATTTAGACTTTCCCCTGGGGGTGGATCGTTTTAGGGATGTCTTTCCAGAGGACTTTTCAGGTTTTCCTCCAGAGCGTGAGGTAGAATTCTTGATTGAGATCATGCTAGGAGAGGCACAGGTGTCCATTCCTTCTTATAGGATGGCTACACCTGAGTTGTAGGAGCTGAAGAAGTAGCCGGAGGAGTTGTAGGCAAAGGGTTTCATCCAACCCAGTACTTCTCCTTGGGGTTCGCCTGTCCAGTTTGCAGAGAAGGCAGACGGTACCCTTCGGCTTTTGTGGATTATCAGAAGCTGAATCAGTTGATGGTCAAGAACTGATATCCCTTACCGAGGATAGATGACCTCTTTGATCAGCTTTGGGGATCCCAGGTGTTCTCGAAGATCGATTTGAGGTCTGGTTGACATCAGTTGCATGTTAGACCATCTGATATACCCCTTACAGCCTTCAGGAGAAGGTATTGTCTATACGAGTATACAGTCATGCCGTTCGGTCTCACGAATGCACCAGAAGTTTTCATGGCACTGATTAACCAATTTTTCCATCCGTACTTGGACTCCTTCATTGTGGTCTTCATGGATGATATCTTGGTGTACTCTCACACTCGACACGACCATGCCACACATCTTGAGATCATTCTGAGTACACTGAGAGAGCATCGGTTGTATTCTAATCTCCCGAAGTGCCACTTTTGGATGGATCAAATTCACTTCCTGGGTCACATCACCTCAGATACTGAAGTATCTATGGACCTAGAGAAAGTGAGAGCTATAGTTTCTTGGGAGCATCCAAAGAACGTCTTTGAGGTGCGGAGTTTTCTATAGATGGCTGGATACTACAGGAATTTTATTCAGGGCTTCTCTTGACTAGAGGCACCATTGAAAGGTGTGACCAAGAAGCGGTCAAAGTTTTTATGGTCAGATTCATATGAGTCAGCCTTTCAGGAGCTGAAAGAGAGGTTGACGTCAGCACCGATACTAGTCTTTCCAGAATCAGGCAAGGGATACACTGTTTACTGTGATGCTTCAGGTATCGGGTTGGGAGTTGTTCTTATGCAGGGAGATGTTGTCATTGTGTATGAGTCTCAGTAGTTGAGGCCACATGAGGGGAATTACCCAACGCATGATCTAGAGTTGGCAGTTGTTGTTCATGTCGTGCACTGTTTGAAACACTACCTTCTAGGAGAGCACTTTGTTTTTTTCACCGACCACAAGAGTCTCAAGTATATTTTCACTCAGCGTGATCTAAATGTGAGACAACATAGGTGGGTTGAGTATCTTTAGTCCTTTGACTTTGAGCTCGCCTATATACCGGGAAAGGGAAATACATTGGCTAATTATTTGATCAGGAGAACTCAGATTCAGGCAGTTCAGGAGGCCATCAGTGAGTGGAAGCTTATGGATCTATTCTCTAAGATGCATCTAGAGGTGCACGACGGGCAGGGATAGACTTTCCTTTCATTTGTAGTTGTTACCTCTACACTTCTTGATCAAGTGAGGATGAGGCATCTATCAGATTCAGAGGCCTTAGTCCTGCAGAAGATTGTGTCAGGAGGGAACCCTATTCCTGGATGGACAGTGTGCGAGGATGAGATCTTGTGTTTCTAGGGACCCGTATGGGTGCCATCAGACATACGCGAGGAGTTGATGCTGGATTTTCATTCCTTAGTTTGGGTAGTTCATCCTGGCGTCACCAAGATGTATCATGACCTACACCGCTAGTACTGGTGGCCAGGTATGAAAAGAGATGTATCTGGTTTTGTCACGAGATGTTCTACTTGTCAGCAGGTGAAAGCATATCATCCACGACCAACAGGGATTTTACAGCAGTTGCACAATCTCAAGTTGAAGTGGAACGATGTCGTGATGGACTTTGTGACCAGGTTGCTGAGGTAGCCTTGGGGAAATGATGTCGTTTGGGTTGTCGTCGACAGGCTTACGAAGTTTGCAAACTTCTTGCCGATCATGGAGACCTCTAGTGTGGATGATCTGGGACGGTTGTACATCCGAGAGATTGTACGTCTACATGGAGTTCCCCACTACATTGTTTCAGATGGGGATTCTCACTTTAACTCTCAGTTATGGAAGGGACTTCAGAAGGCTTTGGGTACACAGTTACTTTTGAGTACATCATACCACCCTCTGACAGATGGTCAGTCCGAGCACACGATCTAGGTGCTTGAGGATACACTCCGAGCTTGCATTCTAGACTTCGGCGGTTCTTAGGAGAAGCATATACCTCTTGTGGAGTTCTCCTACAACAATAGTTTTCATGTGACTATTCATATGGAACCATACGAGGCTTTGTATGGTAGGCCATTCCAATCAACCTTATACTGACTGGAGGTAGGAGAGGATGCTTTGCTGGGACCTCGTCTTGTTCAGGAAACCTCAGAACAGATAGAGCTGATTCGGAAGCGGATGGATACAGCATAGTCTCAGCATAAATCTTATGTTGATCATCGGAAACGACCTCTGTAGTTCGAGGTCAGAGATCAGGTTTTCCTTTGTGTCGCACCAAGGATGGGATACAAGAGGATTCAGAGACAGGGTAAGCTTTCAACGCGGTACATCAGACCGTTTGAGGTATTGGAGAAAGTTGGGTCGGTTGCCTATCAGTTGCAGCTACCTCAGAGGTATCGGGCCATGCACGATGTCTTCCACGTCTCTCAACTCTGACGTTACTTTTCAGACCTGTCACATGTCATTCAGCCCAAGGAGTTTGAGCTCGAAGCGGATGTGTCATTTGAGGAGTATCCTATCTGGATTGTCGATCGCAGTAAAAAGGTTCTCTGAGGCTGGTCTGTTCCTCTGGTATGGGTGCTCTGGCAGCATGGGCTAGTACAGGATGGGACTTGGGAGAGAGAGGCCAAGGTTCGATCACAGTGGCCGGAGCTGTTCGTGGTTTCTTATTCTACGCCTTTCTAGGGAAATTCGGGGATGAATTCCCATAAGGGGGGATGTTTGTAAGAACCTGGATCTTCGTTTTAGGTTTGTTTTTCCTTTTTCTGGAGTTTTGATAAAAATGAAGTTTATGGAAATTTTTTAAGTACACGCCGTGTACTTTTTGAGTACACGACATGTACTCTTTTCCCGCTCGAAGTTGTGTACTGGCCGTGTCCAGGCCACACACACGGTGTGTAGGGGTGACGTGGAGGCCGATTTTGGCAGTGTACTAAAAGACCTAGTTCACGTCGTGTACTTTAAAAGTACACACCGTGTGCTTTCTTTTTTTCATTTAATGGACCGGGGACACGCCTAATTGACGAAAATCCCTTCTTCTCCAACTTCTTCTTCTGAGAGCACTGGGAATCCACGAATCTTCGACAAGCCACCGCTCCTCCATCCGTTCTCCGATTCGAGCATGGTCGTTTGCATTGGAATCGCAGCGGTGAGTTCTTCCTTCTGCGTGAGCCTTGTTTTCCAATTCCTCCTCCTCGAGATATCATGGGTTGAGTGTTTTGGGCATTTTCTCAGATCTACGACGTTTAAGGGGGAATCAGTTGTTGTGGTTCATGTATATCGATCTCCTAGGATCGAGGTAGGTGATTTGTGCCTTACCGTTCAAAGTATTTGAGTTTTTTGTTATAATTCCACTGATACCCGTGAATGGGGTATTGTGTGTTTACCTTTTTTCTTGTTTTTTTCCTGCCTTGCTTGTATGCTTGTGTAGAGGTAAATTAATCGTGTTATAGGATAATTTGTTGTGCTTGGATGTTTGCCCATTCTTTTCTCTGTTTACAACCTTTGGGTCTTGTTAGCCTTTGGTCGTTATGACTGTTTCCATGCCTTGTGTCTACAGGATGGAGTGTTTTTCATAACATTCTTGTTGTCCTGTAGAATGTTAGCCAAGTAGCTCTATAGGTGTACTTTGGTTAGCCAAGTAGCTCTATAGGTGTAACTTGGCCTTATAGCATTATCATGCATTGACAGGCACGGGGCTGTGAGAAACTGGTGTTATAGACTATAAGGGATAGACCGAGTGAGCTTCCCAGAGAGTCCTTGACATTATAGACTAAAGGAGGGTAGACCGAGTGAGCTTTCTCAGTGAGTATTAGACATTATAGGCCACAGGGGATAGACCAAGCGAGCTTCCCAGAGTGCCTTCAGATTGTATATACTAGAGGAGGGTAGAACAAGTGAGCTTCCTCAGAGAGTCTTACCCTGTTTGATTTCTCTTTAAGACCCTTCCCAGGCTAGATGAGGAATTGACCGAGTGAGCTTCCTCAGAGAGTCTGTGGTATACCTGAGGCTATAGGAGAAATTGGTCGAGTTAGCTTCCTCAAAGAGTCTCTATACCTTGGGGATAAGAGGGTTAGACCGCGTGATCTTCCTCAAAGAGTCCCTGACTACCCTAGACTATAAGGGGAATTGACCGAGTGAGATTCCCCAGAGAGTCTCATAATTTCATATGACCAAGCCAGAGGGGTTAGGCTGAGTGCACTGCCTAGAGGGTTGTCGTACTTCTTGGTTAGGACCAGAGGGGATGGCTGCGAGTACTTCCCAGAGGGTTTTCCTACATGTTTACTATTTTCTTCCCTGCCGTTGTTGGTTGTGGATTGATTACTGTTATGTATCATCCAACATTACTGCTTACTGTTGACTGCCTACTACTTGTTGTTGATATTTACTGCTTATTATACATTTACATGTCATATACTCACTAACTGTTAGTCACAGATCTTCAGGTGGTTGCCTACTGGTATTTTATCTCACACCCTATTTGGCCCATGTTTTGGGCCCAATGATACTATGATGTAATAGGTATATACAAGGGAAAGTGTCCTTCGACTTCTAGAATAGGATTGCTTGTAGAAGGAGAGCACGGGACCAAGATTTGGCTTGCGATGCTAAGGAGCTATTTACATTTCTTTTGTAATTTTTTTGGTACTGTAGTGTTTTTAGAATTATGACTTGTTTGGCTGCTTTCTTAGAGTTATATCTTGCTTCATTCCATATATTCATATCTGCTCCAGTTTTTTATTTAGTTTTCTATTGTTTATTATTGTTGGTTATTCACTGCTTCAGCTATTTCATGTTTATCTATTTCCACTGTGTACTCTTCCAATGAGGGCATAGTTTCCCCACTATCACACCCAAGGCCCTCGCTGCTAGTCGGCAGACTCTGGCATTTGGGGAAATACGCTTGAGGCCATGTGTCCTACTGGGTACGGGGCACCTCTGGGTGGCTTCCGAAACCAGGAAGTTACAATTTTATTCATTTGTTTGTACGTGTTTATAATTAATGTAATTAATCTTACAAATTATATTTAATTATTTACTAATTTTTTATTTTCTTAATATATTTTTTAATTTATATGATTAATGTTCTTTCAATTTTTTTTATTAGGTTGAAATATTTCTAAAATGTTTGAAATCTGTATTATTAATTTATAAAAATTTATTTTTTTAATTATTTTCCTCATTTTTATACGTGTTTACAATTCATAAAATTAATCCTATGGATTAATTTTTTTCATACGTGTTTAAAATGTTTGAAAATTTTAAATATGTATTCTCCTCCATTTTAATATATATTCATTTTTAATTTTTTGAACAATTTATATAATTAATAAAACTTATCCAAATTTTAAATATTTTTTAAGGGTATTAATTTTTAATTATTAAATTTCACTCATTTTTAACATTTATGCATTTAAGGGTATATATTTATTTATATTGTTAATTTTTTTTACATTTTAAATTAATTAATTTTTAATATATATTTATTTAATATTTTGGTATTTTATTTTAAACATTTTTGATCAACACTTTCCAAAAATCATTGAAAAAAATAGCTTATATCATTGCTAAAATACAAAGTGATGATAAAACCTATATTTATCATCACTATAATTATAGTATGGATAGATATTGGTTTTATCAGTGCTTATTATTTTAACACTGATAAAACTTGTATTTATTAGCACTTTTTGGAAAGCATCGATAGAACCATTCCCTACCCTATAAATTCATCGCCAAGAGAACTCATTTCATTATTCCATTCAAGCTCTCTTGTTGATGTCTACCTCTTTAACCACTCCCCCTCAAACTTCTCATAATAATCAACCCTCTTAAAACCAATAACTTGTGATTATTTCTTATCAGCCACAATATTTTCTTTTTATTTCAAGTTCTCGGTGATGTTTAATTGTGTGTTAAATTTAAAATTTAAAATATAACTATTTTCAGAGTAAAAATTAGTAATTCTAGGATCCTATCGAAACTCTGGTGAGGTGGTAAGTATCATTTCCCACTTCCCTGGTCCATTATTACTCTGATGGGATGGGAAGTGGTATTGTCTACTACCCTAGACCCCTGAAAGTCTGGTATACCCCCCCAAGGCTTCTTTTGGAAAATCTTCCCCCAAAAATATTTCCACAGTCTTTCCCCTCTCTCTCAAAAAATAAACTTGAGCCTTCTACAACCCTTTCTATAATAAAAACAAGTCAAAATATAAAAATTAATAAAATAACAGGGTTGCTTCATGATTTTTCTCTAATGATGATAACATAATTGAGAATATAATTAAAGAATTAATTGTGTCATTGATACTTGGGTGAAAATATTTAAGTCTAAAATGTGGAAATTGAATATATTTATAATTAATTAATGGATAATTTATTAATTAATTAATATTGAACTTGATTCTTGTATGCTTGGATAATACCTAGACATAGCATTGGTAGTCAGGCTTCTTTTGTAATGATTGTAACAGTTTTGTCAAAGGCTAGGTAGTTTCCCTTAATGTAGTTGTGCATGATATATTATATATTTTCTGATTTCATACACTCCCCCACCAGAGTTGGTAGGAAAACTAACACCCAAATTTTTTCGGAATTTTTTCTCCAACATACAATATGGTGAGGGAATGGATGAATGATTTCTCACTCTCTTCACTCTCCCTCTAGACATTGTTGAGTAGGGAGACCCTGGTCTATAATGGCTTATAGTATTGGGTGTGTTCTACCAGGGATGTGATTGCTCATGTTTATACAATAAATTTATGTGTGTATTGTAATGGCTTGAGGTATAACACATACATGTATCTGGTCATGGAGGTTATAGCTTTCCACAACTATGGTTGCATGTGATGTGATAACTTGAGGTATAATTCATGTATATTGGTTTTAGTGGCTTTTGGGAAAACAAATGGTTATGTATAAAATGGTGATGATGATGATGGATATGTGGACTAATGCCAACATTAGATGTTGGGCCCTGTGCAAGACTAAGGTTGGTGGGGCTGAGGCCTAAATCACATGAGGGATGGCTTGCATACTAGAGGGATGAGAACAAGATGTGTGGCATTGGGGCATGAGAGAAACAAACCATTAGAGAAGTATAATTTGGGTTCCCTCATATATATATATATATATATATAATATTTGATATAGTGTGGTTTAATCCTATGTGTATCTTGGAGAGTGATTCATTTCATAGTGGGGATGAGAACTGGTATTACATATTTAGGTGATGAGTTAGTTTCATTTGTTTATTCACATAACTTTAGTGTGCTTCTTTCAAATTTTTTACAAGATATTCCAAATAGAATCCTACTAAATATACTTATTATTCTCACCTTAAATGTATGTAACCATTTTTTAATGTTAAAAGGACTTTTGGGGTTCATGGTTCCTGCCCATGGTTTATTTTTGGTATTTTCAATTTTATCTTTAGAGTTGTATATGTTATGTATGACATACATTTTTTGGGGTTGGTTATTTTATTTTGGCATTCAGAGTTGGTTGATGGTTTTTATCATTATTATCTATTTATACTTAAATCTATATAGGGTAATTCCTCCCAAGTGTGTGATTGTTATACCTCAATTTTGGTCGCTAACTTGTGGCCCATTAGAGGTGGGTGTTGGGCATCATTATCATTATTCCTTCATTGTCGGCCCAAGATTGGTACCTTTTGAGTGAGGAGGATGTGACATCAATAATTGCATTATTTTATTTGTATATACATCTATATATGTATGTATGTATGCATGTTTATACTTTTTTTAGGAAATTATATTTACATATATTTTCAAATAATTTCATTAATAAATATGAATGTATGTATACATTTATGTTCTTATATTTACATTTGTATATTCCAATTTATATGTATGTATGTATGCAGTTATATATATTAAAATATAATTAGAAGTATTTATATATGCATATACCTATATATATGTATATACGTATGCATCTATATACATATATTTGTATGTGCTTATGTAATGTACATATAAAAATACATTATATATATAATTATACTTACATACATATATATATATATTCATTGTTATTATATATATGTACATAATCAAAATTAATGTATGTACATATGCATGTATCTAACTTTATATGTATGTACTTACGTAATTTTTATATACATTATATATATATGTATAAATATATTTATATGTTCATTGTTACTATACATAAATATATATATATATATATATATATATATACTCAATATTTTTTAAATATATTTATCAATATGTAGGTATAAAAAATCTAATTAGGTATATGCATCATATATAAGATAATACACCATAAAAGTAGAAATCTGTCAGTATATATGGAAAAAAGTAAAGCTAAAAAAACATATTATAATGGGTCTAGAATTTTTGGTATCGGAATCACGATCTTATTACAGGTGACAAATATAAATTTTGATATCATTTGAATCAAAAATATTATATAAAATATTATAGTAAAAAATGGGGAAAGAGGTGTGAGAATAGAAGGGAGGTGATGCCAAAAACCAATGAGTGGGATTTCCTTACTCCAAGTGTCTATATACTACAATTGGAACTAACCTAAAATTGATAGAGTTGAAAGGGTTAGGATGTTGACTTGTGGGAAACCCCCTCCGCTAACCCATTTCAGGATATAAATCGTGAGGATTTCAGTACATTATTTCCGTCTTTCAAATATAGATTGATCAGTGGGAAACCCACATTCTTTAATATAGTTTCCCTATGTATGTCTTGAGTTTGTTTATTCATTTTTTGAAAAAAATTAAATAAGGCTAGGTTAATTTTTTTTGAATTTCGCATCAGAAAGGCACAGGGCCCTCCCTATAACGGCCAAATGTTTTATCAATGAAAATTATCTTCTTATAATTATGTCATATAATCACAAGAAATCGCAACTCAATGAACTACTAAGTACTATGTGACCATTAAACATAATAGTGTCACTTTTGTGATTTGAATTTCTAAAATCAGACATACACAGTTGTGGTCAGTAAGATGTTTGGTGTCCGACTGAACAAACATATTTTTTGATGAATAGTAACCTACCCATATGAATAGTAATTTTACTCTTGTGAATAGTAATTTGTCCCTTATGAATATTAAATTGGCCAAATAAATAGCAACCTTACCAGTGAAATTATAAATAAAATTTATCTATCTTATAAGTGACAATATGATAGTGGTGGTATTTTTATAAGTCATAAATATTTAATTAAAAATTTAAGAATAATTTAATAATTAAAGAATAAATTTTATTTTAATAAAATTTATTCATAAATTATTTTTTTTATGTCTTCTGTATTTAAAATAATTTTATAAGAACTTTTTTAATTTTTGAAAACATTATAAAATCAGTTATAGTTTTAAATTTTTTATTATTAAAGTAAATTATGATTTTAATAAAAAATTAAATTAATCATATTTAGAAAATTATTTTTGAAAAATGGATTTCATTTTTGGATTCTTTACATTGAGAACTTGTTAGGGTGAAATTTTGGGATTTTTCTGAAATACATGAATTTTGGATGAATAATGATATACGATAATTTACAAAATAAGCTAAATACATTGATTACGGAGTCATGGGAGATGTTTTGATGATTTAAGCACATTTGGTTCAACTCACTTGAACTTATTACTATTTGTTTTCAAGGAATCGTCACTATTTCTTGTAATATAGAAAAATAATAAACAAATGATTAAAATAATAAGAAAACCCTCCTCTCCTCCACTATAAAAAAACACCCACACTCCCTTCTTCTCTTCAATCCTATCAAGCCTTGTAACTTCCCTAAATTCTGACCATATATCCACCCAAGATCTTCCCCTATGTACATAAACCCTTGGTCTCCTCAAAAGACCAAATCCTCTCCCTTTAAGAATCTCTCAAGGAAGATTAAATCAAGAGTAAATTCCTCTTTTCTTTTCATTAATTGTCTTTTCATGTTTCTTTATTCTCTTTTCATTCCTAACATCTCCTAATCCAAATGTTATGAAAACTCCAATACCATATATGTATGAGAATTCTTTTATTTTGATGTGATAATTCATTATCATCTCTCCATTCCCCTTCTTTTATATGAAATAAAGGAAAACACCGTCTGAGATGTGTTAATTTATCACATTCAAGGACAACTGGTTATCAATTTCTATTATCATATTCAATTCTAGTCATGAAACCATTTTTATCGTTGAAATATACTATTAAATTTATATTTTATTCTATTTGATATTCTAGAATCTGTTTTCTCATGTGATGTAAAATAATAATACAAAACAGGTTAATTATGAGAAAAAATCACCAAATTATTCCAAGCATTTATCATTAATGTTTTATATAATGATTCACCTCCACTAAAAATAACCAAATGAATTTTATAACCATGTAATCTTATTAATGTTCCCTAATTTCATAAAACTTCAATTCTGGACAACCACTGTCATCATACATGTTTATCCGAACATGAATATAAGTGAACTGATCATTAAAATCAAGGGAGAAAACACTCCCAAACAATGAAATTGAACCTCTTAACTCATAAAAAAGGATATTAATAAAATTAATAAGGTTATATTAAATCAATAACATGTAGTTTAGGTTATTTAACAATTAATTAATTTACCTAATTTGATTATTCAGGTCATTAATATCAAGTGTAGAACACCATCAGACTTAAGGTAATGGATCCTATCTTTCTCACTTTTATTCAAGAATATCCTCAATGTTATGTCATTTTATGTGTAGTTCCTAATGATGGGGTATGATTTTTAACCACCACAATACTTTCCTTATTATGTATAAAACAAGATAAACCCCTTTCTCTCTCATTAATCCATCCTATGTACAGCTGGTACCATGCCGATATTCTATAAGGGATTCTACCTGAACCTCCTACATTCCTTTGGGTTTCTCTATAATTATTTTTATCCAAATGAATTTGTCTTTTATTTTTATGTATAACCTCTACATACTATGTATATTCTCTGAATTCATGTTTCATGATCCATCCTTCATTCTTTTTTGGGGATACACATGTTTTTAAATGATTCTCTCCCCAATACATCTCGATAAGCAAACCCATTTTAAGAGAAATTCCCAGATTCTTACCCAATTTCATGTACACTATACGATCTATTTTTTATGAAACCATTATATTTATAAAACCAATTTTTATCATAAATAAATTCTTGTTTTAATTATGGTTTTATATATAATATTACTCTATTTTCTATTTTAAATGCTTCCTAGTATTTTCCATAAAACCACACTAACATGTTTTAATGCTAAAATTCGTTAAATACTCTTATTTCAAGTTTTATATTATGTTTGAAATCACTTAACATGGTATGTTATTATTTTACATTATAAACATCCATTTATGATTTAATTCCTTTCTTTCATGGACACTTATATGATATGCCCATTCATTATGCTTTATGGCATGATTATGATACCCATTTCTTTCCATGGGTACCCTTATTTTTATGTATGATTGATTATGTATGATTATTAATATGGAAAACATATTCATGGACATGTTAATCTGGGTGTTCTTAGATAGTTATCTAATTCAGTGGGTAAATTTGAGTCTCATGAGACGTTATGTGCAATGGTCTTGGTAGTTATCCTTGACTCATGCTACCATGTGCAACAGTCTTGGTGGTTAACCTTGACTTGTGCTCCTCTAAGTGAAATGAGACATAAATCATGCTAAAGTCATGTTTTATATTGCTACCACATTATTATGACTGCATGTTTATATGATCCCATGTTTATAAGTTATGATTTTACATGTTCCATTCCTTTTTATATCATTATTCCATGCCTCCTAACCTATGTGCTAAAGATTTACTATTATTATTTTTCCTTTATTGGACTTTTAGATCATCCCTTTGTTCATGTTATCCCCAGGTTATCCTATGAAAATTTATGAGAATAATGGAATATAGGACACATTATAGAGATTAAATAAAAATTACATTTTATAATGTTTGATTATGTAACTAGTATTCCAAGACACTAGACTTTAAGATCCTTGGCTTATAATGTGATATTTAATTATTCTTAAAACCATGGAATGATATATGTAAAAGGTTAAAGTCACTATAGTTGGTAGCAGATGATGGTATAGTTATTTTTGGAGATTAGGTATAGTGCACTATAGTAAGAACCTTATGGATGAGACTAAGTATAAGAAAATACTCCTAAATTTTGGTAATTATTGAGTAAGTAGTTTATCCAGCAAATACATCTCTATATGGATACAAACAGGTAGAGGTGGATTTGGAACAGATGTACCTAGGGATAAAACCTAAAAACACCACTATAAGTTAGACATGAATGGGACTAGTGCACGACAACAGGGCTTGCTGTACTTTTGGTTTGACACTCCTAGGGGATATGCTTTAGTAAATTTATGAGCCTAGTACAAACCATTATTAAGGGAATAAAAAATCCCATAATAATATAAGTTAAGATATAAATCATGGATAACCTATATTTAAACCTAAGGAATAACAAATTAGGATATACTTCTCTTTTACAAGATTATCCTTTTATGTTCAAATTTTCCTTTTTATTCTCAATAGCTATGTATTCAAGACCTATAATTATACATTATTTTTCTTAACTAATGGAGGTATATTAAAGAACATGTGATAATAATCAATGTGATAGGGAATGTGAATATTTCCCTAATGATATTCGTGATATGATAGGAACGGTTTCTCATAAATTCATGACAGTACTTACTCAGCTGGATTATGTTATGAATAATAACTTGAATCATGTGGAATTCCCTCTACCCCCAGGTAAATAGAAGTTGTTGTAGAATATGTCATTCAGCAAAGTTCTCCCATGTTTAGTGGATATTCTAAAACCCTCCTCATAGAACAGTAGATTAACCCCATTGAAAAGATATTCTCTATCCTCCAGTGCTCAGAAGAAGAGAAAGTTGTGGTGGAGGTCTATTGTTTTGATGGGGAAACTGATAAATGGTGGAAACTAATCAAGAATACAATACCCCATGAGGAAATTGATTCCATGGATTGGGTTGAATTCGAGAAAATGTTTTTCAATTAATATTTTCCATGAACCCTTCATCTCAAGATGGAAAGAGATTTCCTCTAACTCTAGAAGAAGGAAGATGAGTCAATCGGAGCGTATGAACCAAAACATACAAGCCTTTCAAGGTACGCCTCTGGATTTTTCATTCACACCCAAAGAAAGGTGGATCTCTTCTTTAGCGAACTGAAGCCGAGTCTATGAAAATCATTGGAAATTTGAGACTTTGATATCTATGTGGATATTTTTTTTGTTCCCTTAAGGTTGAAATGGATGTTGAAGACACTCAGTGGTATCATGGGCCCAGAGAAAAAAGAGAAAAATGGAGTCTAATGTCTATGATTTTGTAAATAAATTACATGATAAAAATATTCTTGACCATCCCACAAGTAAAAATTATGGGAAGAAACATCGTGGGAACTATCTAAAGGGAACTAGGAATTGCTTCAAATGTGGATAAATGGGACATCTTGCTAAAAACTACCAAGAGGATGTGAAGAATCCCGCTAATGTAGAAGAAGATATAAAGGTTTGGATAAACACCTAGCCAATGGTGCAGTGTTACAACTAAAAGGAACAAGGGAAGTATGTGAACGATTGCCTAAGCCAAGGTTTTTTGGAAGAAATCAACAATCTCTAAGGAAAGAAGTAATGTATTATGTTATCACTACTACTGAGATAGAGTTGAACAATGATGTGGTGACAGATACACTAGTTATTCATTCAAGAATAGTGAATATACTATTTGATTCTAGTTCTATTCATTATTTTATATCATACAGGTTTAGTAGAACTATTCAAACACCACCTCAAAATTTCGAGGATATGTTATCTATGATAATAGATAATTGGGAAATTATTGCATCAAAGGTTTATAAATCCTTATAAATGTTTATGGACTGAACCTCCCAACAAATCTGATCATACTTCCTTTAGGATGGTTCAAGGTTATCATGGGCATGGATTTACTATCTTTATAATAACCCAACATCAACTATCAGGAAAGGGATATAACCATTCACATCTTAAAGAATCCTCCAATTCTTTAAAAGTGTAAGGAGGAAGATGAATATCCATTAAAATCATTGTCCCATGTGTGGATATTAATTCCTTATGAGTAATAATTTCTAGCTCAAATTATTGAGATAAAGGAGAGAATCATGCTTGAAGACGTGCCCATTGTGAGGGATTACACTGATGTATTCCCTAAAGAGTTATCTGGTCTTCCTCCTGATTGAGAGATTGAGCTCTCAATTGAACATATTCTCAGATCCCTACCTATATCAAATACACCTTATATAATGGCCAACATAGAGTTGGAAGAGATAAAGTAGTTACAGGAGAATATGGAGAAGGGTTTTATATCCTTGAGTGCTTCACCATGGGCTGCACTAGTCCTATTTATAAAGAATAAGGATGGATCAATTTTCTTATGTATTGATCATCATTAGATCAATAAAATCATGATAAAGAACAAGTATCCCCTTCAACATATAGATAACTTGTTCAATCATCTTTATGGGGCCAGTTATTTCTCTAAGGTGGACCTTCGGTCAGGATATCAATAATTAAAGGTGAGGAAGGAAGATATTCTCAAGACTGCCTTTATAACGAGGTATTAACACTATGAGTTCATAGTGATGCACTCTGGACTCACTAATGCTCCATAATTTTTCATTTATTTAATCAATATAGTCTTTAGATATTACCTCAACAAATTTGTGGTATTATTTTTTGATGATATTTTGACATACTCCAAGAGTTGGGAGGAACACAAAGAGTATTTTAATACTGTCCTAATGACTTTTTGATGGTATTATATGTATGAAAATTATAGTAAATGTGAGTTCTGGATAGAGGAAGTATCATTCTTGGGGCATGTTATCTCCAGAAAAGGGATATTTGTGGATCTTTCAAGACAAAGGCAATTCAAGAGTGGCCTAGGATAACATCTGTAACAGAGATCCGAGGTTTTATGGGTTTAGCTAGTTATTATCAATGATTTTTGAAGAACTTATCACAATTTTAAAATCCAATGACTAAGATGACATGAAAGGGAGTGAAGTTTATCTGGACTCAAGAATATGAAGACTGTTTTAAGGAGTGGAAAAAGAGGCTTATCACTATGCCAATACTCACACTCCCAACAACTAGAGAACTCTTTCTGGTGTACAATGATGATTCAAAGAAGTAATTATGCTATGTGCAGATTCTAAATGATAAATTGATATCCTACACATCAATGCAGATGAAAATAAATGATAAAAACTATCCTACGCATGATTTGGAGTTGGCGGTTGTGATATTTGCAATATAAATCTGGCGGAATTATCTCTATGGGTAGAAGTGTGAGATATATAAGGATCCCAAGAGTCTAAAATATATATTCACATAAAAATATCTTAATATGCACTAGTGAAGATGGATAGAACTCATCAAGGATTATAACTTCTCAATCCATTACAATCTTGGTAAGGCAAACAAGGTGGAAGCTTCCCTAAGTAGAAAGGATCTAGCATCTTTATCAATGATGATAATTTAAAATGATCCAATCTTATTATATTTGTAGAGGATGGAAATGGGAATCATTAAGGGAGGAACATCATCAATCCCTTCTCAAATGATTTCATAACCATTCCTCATGGAGAAAATAAAGGATGCTCAAAGAAAAGATGTGGAAATTCATAAAATGGTGGATTCCATTAGAAATGGGAAATCCTAGAAATTTTTGATTGATAAGGAAAGAGTTTTAAGATTTGAGTCATGATTATATGTACCATCAGATCAAGATATAAAGAAAGAGATTTTGAATGACACACATAGCTCAACATTCGATATTCACACAGGGATCACGAAGATGTATTGTGATCTCTGAGAGAACTTTTGGTAGGACAATATGCAGAAATATATTGATGAGTATACATCATAGTGTCTGGGATGTCACCAAGTGAAGGTTAAAAGATATAAGTCTAAGTGTATTATGCAAACACTAACCATACCAACATAGAAGTGGGAGAACATCGCCATGGACTTTGTCACTGGACTTTTAAGGAAATTCAGAGGAAATTATCATATATGGGTCATTGTGGATCATCTTACAAAGATAGCTCACTTTATGACGATTGAAGAGGACTTATCATTGGATCAACTTGAAAAAATATATCAAATAAGTGGTAAGGCTACATGGAGTACCACTATCTATTTTATCCGATAAATATTTGAGATTCTCCGTAATGTTCTGGAAAAGTCTTCAACGTTCTCTATGCACTGAACTAAACTAAACTTTAGTATGGACTATCATCCTCAAACTGATGGCCAATCTGAGAGAACTATTCAGAAACTATAATACATATTGAGAGCATATTCTATGAACTTCAAACTAGGGTGGGACAAATATCTTCCACTTGTTGAATTATCCCACAAAAATATTTTACACTCAAGAATCCAAATGGCACCATACGAAGCCCTTTATTGTAAAAGGTTTATAACATCAGCGTGATGGGATGAAGTTAGTGAGCGTAAGCTGCTAGGACCTTAAATGGTAGAAGAAATGGTGGAGAAGGTGAAAACAATTTAGTAGAACATCATTGCAGCCCAATGTCAACAAAATAGTAATGCAAAAAAACATCTATGAGAGCTTGAGTTTAAAGTTAGAGACATGGTATTTCTATGCATATCTCTATGGAATAAGGTCATGAGGTTTGGGAAGAAAGGAAAGTTAAGTCCCAATTACATCGGCCCCTTTGAGATTCTTGATCATGTCGGGGTTGTGGCTTATCGAATGGAACTTCCTCCTACTATGTCTAAAGTACATGACGTCTTCCATTTGTCCATATTAAAGAAGGATATACCATATCCTTCACATGTACTCTCTTCTGAGGTGGTATAGTTGGAGAATGATCTTTCTTATGAGGAGCATCCAGTGATGATCTTGGAGAATATAGATAAAATTATATGTAACAAGACTACTGACCTGGTCAATATACTATGGCAGAACCATAAGTACGAAGAGGAAACCTGGAAACTCAAGGAAGCAATGAAGGAAAAGTACACACACCTGTTTATGGCATAGAATGTAAAATGAAATTTCAAGGGAGAAATTTCATAAGGGAGGAATAATGTAATGACCCAGTGTTTTATCAATGGAAATTCTATTCTTATAATTATGTTATATAATCACATGAAATGACAACTCAATGAACTACTAAGTATTATGTGACCTTTAAACATAATATTGTCACTTCTGTGATTTGAATTTCGAAAATCTGACATACACAGTTGTGATCAATATGATGTTTGGAGTCCGATGGAACAAACTTAATTTTTGATGAATAGTAACCTACAATTATGAATAGTAATGTTACCCTTATGAATAGTAATGTTACCCTTATGAATAGTAAATTTTCCAATTAAATATTAACCTTACCAATGCAATTATAAATAAAATTTATCCATCTTATAAGTGACAATATGATAGTGTTGGTATTTTTATAAGTCATAAATATTTAATTAAAAATTAATGAATAATTTAATAATTAAAAAATAAAAATTATTTACATAAAATATATTCATAAATTATTATTTTTATGTCTTTTAGTTTTAATATAATTTTATAAGACCTTATATAATTTTTGAAACATTATAAAATCACTTGTGGTTTTAAAATTTTCATTTTTCAAGTAAATTAGGATTTTAATTAAAAATTAAAATAATAATATTTAGAAAATTATTTATGAAAATATGAGTTAATTTTTGGATTCTAAACATCAAAAAATGGTTAGGGTGAATTTTTCAGATTTTTCTGAAATACATGAATTTTTTATGAATAGTGAAATACGATAATTTAAAAAATAAGCTAAATGCATTAATTATTGAGTCATTGGTGATGTTCTGTGGATGTAATAACCTTTGGTTCAACTCACATGAAATTATTATTATTTTTTGGTCATTTAATCATCACTATTTCTTTTCTTATGGATAAATAATAAACTAATGATTAAAATATTAAGAAAACCCTCCTCCCATCCACTATAAAAACCACCCACACCCGCCTCTTCTCTTCACTCCTCTCAAGCCTTGTGTTTTACCTAAATTATTCCAAAATATCCATCCCCCAAGATCCTCCCCCACATCTAAAATTTTTTGGTCTCCTCAAAATACCAAATCAAATCCCCTTAAGAGGCTCTCAAGGAAGATTATATCAAGAGGTAAATTCCTCTTTTCTTTTCTTTCATTTTCTTTCATGTTTCTTTAATCCCTCTTCTTTGCTAACCTCTACTCATCCAAATGGTATGAAAACTACAATACCATAAATTTATTATAATTTATTTATGCTAATGAGATAATTCATTATCATCTCTCCTTTCCCCTTCGTGTATACGAAAGAAACAAAAAAACCATCTGAGATGTGTTAATTAATCACATTCAAGGACAACGGGTTATCAATTTCTATTACCATATTCAATTATGGTCATGAAAATATTTTTATGGTTTAAAAAGACTATTAAATATTTATTTTATCTTATTATATTTTCTGGGATACTTTTTCTCACATGATTTAAAATAATAATACAAAACAAATAAATTATGAACAAAATCGCCGAATGAATCCAAGTGTTTATCATAAATGTTTTATTTAATGATTCACCTTAACTAAAAATAAAAAAAAATGAATTTTATGACCATGTAATCTTCTTTATGTTCACTAATTTCATATAACTTCAATTCTGGACAACCATTCTAATCATACATGTTTATCCGAACATGAATATAGGTGAACCAATCATTAAAACCAAGGAAGAAAACGCTCCCAAGCAATGAAATTGAACCTCTTAACTCGTCAAAAAGTACATGAATGAACATAAAAATTTTATATTAAATTAATAACATGTATTGGAGGTTATGGAATTATTAATTAAGAGCCTAATATGATTATTGAGGTCATTAATATCAAGTGGATAACCCCTTCAGAGTTAAGGTCAGGGATCCTCCCTTTCTCAATTTTATTCAAGAATATCCTCTATGTGATATCCTTTTATTTATAGTTTCTAATGTTGGGGTTCAATTTTTCACCTCCCCCATACTTCCCTCATTATGTATAAAATAAGATAAATCCATTTCTCTCTCATTAATCCCCCATATATACATCGGGTACCATGTCGATATTTCGTAAGGGATTCTATACGAACCTCCTACATTCCTTCGGGTTGATCTATATTTATTTTTATCCAAATGAAGTTGTTTTTTCATTTTATTTAAAACATATAGATACTTTTTATATACTCTAATCACATGTTTCAAGATCCATCCCTCATTCTCTTTTGGTTATATGCATTTTTTTAAATGATTCTATAAGGCCCCGGCCTTAAACCTTACTTAATATTGAATTAAATGAATAATTCACATTGAGGATCTTTTCAGGTTTATAGTTTTAGAGAATTAGGTCATAGCTATTACATCTCAAAAGATTACATAGTATACACTTCTACTAAGTTTCCATAAAATAAAAAATCTTAAAAAAACATGTTTAGTTCCATGTTTTAAATAGCATGACTTTCCCTTGATCCCATCCTTGACCCTATTCCACATTAAGTCTTGTGAAAAACATTTCAAAAAAACTTCAGGTGAGCATAAAAATCTTAGTAAAGGATACACAAAGAAGTAAAACTGTTAGTTTTTCAAAACAACAAGTAAACCATGAATACTTTACCAAAGTAATACTTTTCACCTTTATGAAGTAGTAAAAAAAACTCTTCAATGAATAAAAGATCATTACTTGCCATTTTGTAACCAAAATATTACCATAAAACCCATATAAAGAACACATAAAATAAAAAGGTAACTTGGGACATAAACATACTTAAATGGAATAACCATATGGTCGACTTCCACACATACTTAATGGAATAGCCATACGTCCGACTTCCATACCCAATGCATTGGAGGTTATAACGTAACCACCCATCCTGGAATTCACGGCACCACCCTTCATATGGTTTATCATGTAACCACCTGTAAAATTTCCAAGTACTATCATTACACAAAAAATAATGAAAATATAAACATTTCATTTTCAATCACAATAAGTAATTCCAAGATACTGAATTAATAAATACATTTTCAAAAATCATTTAAAAGAGATTTTTGAATCAAAGTGTCCCATACCACTTTGAAGCTTTTAATGGAATTATAATTTTAAAACATTAATTTCCATATAAATAAATACTGAAAACCATTATGAAAACATGGACATTAAAGATAAACATTTAGAATAATGAATCTTTAAAACATTTAAAACGATATTCTTGTTAAAGAGTTTTTAACAAAATGAGAGACTCTTGAATAGAAATAATTGTGGAATAACATTTAATCCGAACTTTATAATATCATGAGAATAAAGGGATTCATTATATAATATGTCAGAGGACAGTATACACACCATATATGAGTGAATTGGTGCATGACAATAATGAAGTCTCAATGGAAATGTAAATTGAGATGAAATCCATTATAATGATGGTATCCTTAAATTAAGGATAAATTTATCACATAATTATGTATGAGAAATATAAATACACCCAATATAATTGGATATTAAGTGTGAAACAATCATAGGTCATTCACACATAATCTTGGAAAAACAAAACCAATGACATAGATATTTAACTCAATGAAATGAGATTGAGTTATGATTTCCCATACAAGTTTGTAAGAATTTATCAATGAGATTATTATGTGTAGAATTAGTATATCCACACAATGGTTTGTGGAAATTACAACATAGAGATTCCATACATAATCTTGGCATAAAAAATCAAGATATAGAGGTTTAACCCAAATAATTGAAAGTGAGTTAAGAAGTTCCCTTATAGAAATCTGACAGCCTAACGGCATCACTTCAAAATTCAGAAAAAGATTTGATGAGAGAGACCATGGTATCTCATCACTTGGAAATAAAATTTACATCAATAAGGATATATAAGAACATATCCCAATATAACAATATGTAAATTAAATGACCCAACAAAAATAAGTCTTTTAAAAAGAGGAGGGTGAAAGGTTCCCTTACTGACTTGGGTATCTTTCGAAACATACACCCCATGAAAGAAGGACAATACAACATTGAAGAAAATACTCATAAACTAAAGTATATCACCCAATAGTAGAATAATGGGAAGTACATATACCAATCAAAAGAAAGTTTTGGCAAATGTAGCATAAATATCACGGGAATAAAAGTGAGATGAAAAATCCCTTACGAAAACTCGGCAGCCTAATAGCGCCACTTAAAACTTCCAAAAATGGATTGATGAGATAAAATAAGGTCTCTAATCATATTAACATAAAATTTACAGCAAGAGGAATATAAAATAACATCCCCCAACAAAACAAATATGAGATTAAAATAAGTTACATAAAGGAGAGTACTTAAAAAGAAAGAGAGAGGTTGGATCTCTTACGAAAATTCGGCTGCCTAACGGCGCCACCCAAAACTTCCAAAATGGATTGATGAGAGAAAATAGGGTATCTCATCATATGAACATAAAAAATTACAGTAATAGTAATATAAAATAACATCCCAATCATAAGAAATATGAGCTTAAAAGGAATGACATAAAAGAGTGTACTTAAAAAGAAAGAGAGGGATAGGATCACTTACCTCAAGTCTGACTTGTCTTGTTCGTTTCTTTATATTCCTGAACAATAAACTTTGGTAAATTTATAAGTGATTAAGGACCTCTTTTAAAGATTATTATTCAGTTCATATCACATATTATAATGTTATAATAATTGGTTAATAATGTGAGTTCATATCAGACGTTTTTGTGGATGTTTGGTACATGAGTCAAAAATGAACTTGTTTGAAAATGATTGCCAATGTAGTTATAAGTAAATCATATCCAGAATAGTATTAATGATTTAAATACCATATATATCCAGTAAATTTTCATTTTATACTACTCCATAACATTTTAAGATAAAACTAAATTAAATTCACCGTTCATGGAGACGGTAGGCCGTACGTACGCATGAACGCTAATTTCATTTCTTTATCAAATTAATGGAATTACAAATAATTGAGATATATATATATATATTATAATTCCAGTATAATATATATGATATATAGGTCGCATATTTTCATTAATTTTATTCTTTATAAATTCCATGTATTTCATGAACGAGTCACATCACTTGAGGGAGCGGTAGTCCACACTTCCTCGTATGAAATTATCTCATTTGCACAACATGAAAAACATAAAGGCATGTTTTAAATATAAAATTCATAAGCATATAGAAAACATAAATACCAAATATATCATATATAAAATATAGTGACATCATAATGGCCACCATGAAAGGTGTTAAGAGAATATTGAACAATCATCATTTCGTGAGGCAGAAATTCACCATCCACAGAAACAGTATGTTCATTAACCATTAAATGAAGGTGTGTGTAAGTGTATCTCAAATCCTTCACATAAAAACATCCTAGTATATTTAAGATACTGGTTTTTTTACAAAATAAAGTAAAAAATAAGATTTTATAGGGTTGGAGAAGCAAAATAAAACATAAGAACACAAGAGAGGACACTACCTTTAAATCGGGTAACTCTCTTTGATTTGAGCTCAAAGGCTTCCTTGGAAAGGATTATGCCAAAAGTGAGGCTTCAATGATGAATAGAGGGATTTTTAGAGATTTAATGGGCAGGTTTTGGCTGAGCCAAAGTCTTGAGAGGTTTGTGTATGGTGGTAGAGGTGGGGGCCTTTTATAAGAGGAGAGGAGGGGCACTCTTGGAAAGTCAAAAAAAAGTTACATTATTTTCAAATGATTTTCGGATTTTAAAGCTCCCAAATTGATATATTTCGAGGATAAGGTGATAAGGGTTCGAATGCCACCCATACAATAGGTTTTTTACATGTTTAGGTCTAATATTTTACATTATCGTTTCATTTTATTTATATCGTTAAATAATGAGGTAATCGCTGCATCATCATGATGTCATAAATAAGTTAATTTATTTAATGTCTAAAAATTATAGAAAAAATACTATGATGTAGGAAATCTTTTTATCTTTCCAATTACTATTTACAGTCAAATATATGACTTGTATAACCCCATGTAATAATTGTTTTAGTAAAACAACTCATGTTTGTGACATTTTTATTTTAACTTTAAATAAAAAGTTATTTATGTCATGTTTCTACCAAAGTAGCTCCATGGGGTCCCCAAGTTGACCCATGGATTTTCTTTGTCGGCCATGACACATCCAATAAGGGTAGGAAATGTGTCTAGGTCATTTCATATTATTAAAACATTATTTTTACCTTAAACTACACTAATTACCTCTAATCGCGATAAAAAAATTAAAAGTTACTATTCACCAAAAAATTATTTTAATTCCATTGAACCTCATTTTACTTCTTAATGATAACCATGTATGTCAGATTTTTGAAATTCAAAACACAGAGGTGGTAAAAGTTCATTTAAACGGAAAATCAGTTTTTATAAGTACCACTTAGTGGTTTCACTATTCATCAAAAATTGAAGTTTTTCAGAAAAATACCAAAACTTCACCCTAAGCTATATTTGATATTCCAAATTCAAAAATGAAGACTATTTTACAAAATTCAAAACATATAAGTTTCATTAATTAATTTAATAATTAATTCCCGCAGAGAGAGCAAATAGCGTGTTTTTATGAAATAATAAGTATCAAAAGATTGACACTAGTTTAAGTCCGATTTCAAAGAAAAATTTATTCCAATGATCACTATTGGATTAAATGGTAAAAAAATATTCTAATTTCACTTTAAAAACAATTCAAAATATAATCTAATCATATAAATAGATTAGATTAAAAAGAGTTTTTGAATTAAAATACAACAGTTTTCACTATTCATTAAAAAATGAACTTTATCGGAAAAATACCAAAAATTTACACAAAGTAAATTTGGATGTCCCGATCCTAAAGAAGAATTTTATTTTTTCAAATATAACACATAAAATTTTCAAAAAGTGTATTTAAAAGAGATTCTCCATCAAAAGGTGGTTAATCGACCTTTTAAAGAATATTAGAATGTTTACGCTTAAAATTGGATTCATTCGCATTTTTAATCCTCTAACATTTATTGTAAAAAATAAAATATTCGACAAACATATATAATCATTTTTAGTTAGTTCTCGTCATTACAACGGCTAGGTGTTAACATAAAATTATTTTATTATTGGAGTGCAACGTAAGATTTCAATGGAACTTGTTGTTGTGTATTGGGTAAGCCATCGAGCATAGCGTTCCCTTTAAATTAATTTTAACATTTTATTCAAAAATAGGGATAAATATAAAAATTTCATATTCTTTATTTACCTAGGGTGTTATATTCTTCCCCCCTTTTCTGAATTGCATCCTCGCAATTTTAAAATTGGTCTTGGAAACATCATTGAAAGTCCCACATCGGAACAAGAGTTGGTAAAACAATCACTTTAAAAGAAAGAAAGAGAATTACAGAGGTCACTCGAGTTAAACCATACTAGGATTCCATGTAGGAAAACATGGATATGGAATAAAAAACAAAGGGTCATGTTCTGAGGGAGTGTGATAGGAAACAAGTTTAGTAGAAAGTTAACCACCACAAAACCACAAACTTGTGATGCGTTAAACGGTATTTGATTCACCAGTAGGAAAAGTTAACAGACAATATTTTTGTTTTAAGTTACTTTTCATTGAGGAATTTATTTTTGATCTTAAGGAAACATACTTACTTGTCATGTTGACCTTCAACTTTTACTAGATTTCTTACACAAACTCATACTTTCCCCATATGATGAGTATTTAGGAAGACTGGTTTACATTAGGAGTACTATAATCAACTTCTTGAGAATCACCTAATCCACAAAAGAGAACTATATACTTCCCTTGTCTTTAGACTTTAACCAAAACCAAAACAAAAAAGGCTAGTACAAGATCAGATAATCAAGAAAAGGAGAACCCTTTATAAAAATAAAAAATATTCTTAATCTCCAAAATTTTTCCAACAAAACCCAAAGTTCAACGAAGACCATTCGATAAAAAAATTTTCCATAAAATTCTTCAAAGTAAACCAAACTAAGATTGAAACCCATATATTTGAAGGATTTAATCACATAGTCTTCCAAGGTACAAAATAACCCTTATCTCTAAATAACATTCTTTTCTCTTAAAGTATCATATTGAAAAGTAATTAAACTTATCACATATCATCCATGATAGGTTAATAATTTCCATAGATAACCCAAAATCAACTTACTCTTAATTCATAAAATCATTTAACTAAAAAAATTAGTCAAACTAACCAGGGACATCACGTAGTCTAGTGGTAGGAAATAAATACCAGTCTCACTTTGGTTGTGGGTTCGATTCCCACAGCTTTGTCCGATGCGACGAGTTGTCACACGTTCTACGTGTTGTCTTTTTTATAAAACTCCAAACATAACACTAACATGTTTTAACCTTAATAGTTTCCTTATAACTCTCATTTTCATCCAAATTCATTACGATCTCAACATCTTAATTCTTGAAGTCTTATTTCACCACCATAAGATAAAATAAAAATATTCCCAAAATGAATAACAGCATACCTTGATCATGGAGTCCACTCGGTTTCATCATTATCTTGTTCACATAGGTAGAAGTCCCATGCATTACAACAATGATTTTGATGTCCTTCAAAATCATTTTCTTCATCCATCCAAATACACCTTGTACAACATGGGTCATATGGGTGTTCACAGAAAAACAGTTTTGAAAAATAATCATGTATGACATATAATTCCAAAACATCTGATAAAACATGATTTCTATAAAATAGTTGAACAGAATTTGAGTTGAAACTTTATATTATTGGTCCTTTTAAAATACCATAAGTGTGTGCTGAGAGACTATATTTTAAAAGCAAATATAATTAGGTTGCGCAAGGCTCTCCTTCCTCAACACCATTTTTAAAATCATAATATGCTTCAAATTCTTGTGATAAGGTAAAATATTTGAAAATGCCTTGATAATATTTTCCTTTCTTGAAAATATGAGAATATTTTGAAAATAGTATTTGTCTAAATACAACCAATGATCCACGATGATAACGAGGTATATTTGAGATGTTTTATATCTCAAACAACTGATTGCAAGTGAGTTGTATGTTAGAAAAAGTTTCACAATCATCCGAACATGACTTTGCAATAATTATTGCAAGCATGTCATCAGGAAGAGATAGGAATGTTGTTTCAGATCCTTCTCCTTCCATTCGTAACTGACTTTACTTGACCTAAAAAAAGTTATAAAATAAGTATTTAAATGAAATAATAGATATTTGGACTAACCATGTGTCTAACAAAAACTCATAATCCCTAAAGTTGTCTAAACCGACCTCTGATACCAACTATAAGGCCCCAGCCTTAAACCCTACTTAATATTGAATTAAATTAATAATTCACATTGAGGATCTTTTCAGGTTTAGAGTTTTAGAGAATTAGGTCATAGTTATTTCATCTCAAAATATTACATAGTAGACACTTCTACTAAGTTTACATAAAATAAAATCTCTTAAAAAGAAACATGTCTAGTTCCATGTTTTAGATAGCATGACTTTCCCTTGATCCCATCCTTGACCCTATTCCACATTAAGTCTTGTAAAAAACATTTCAAAAAAACTTGGGGTGAGCATAAAAAGCTCAGTAAAGGATAAAAAAAGAAGGAAAACTATTAGTTTTTCAAAACAATAAGTAAACCATAAATACTTTACCAAAGTAATACTTTTCACCTTTATGAAGTAGTAAAAAAAATCTTCAATGAATAAAAGATCATTACTTATCCTTTTGTAACCAAAATATTACCACAAAACCCATATAAAGAACACATAACATAAAAGGGTAACTTGGGATATAAACATACTTAAATGGAATAACCATATGGTCGACTTCCACACATACTTAATGGAATAGCCATACGGCCGACTTTTATAACCAATGCATTGGACGTTATAACATAACCACCTGTCCTGGTATTCACGGCACCACCCGTCATATGGTTTATCATGTAAACACCCGTAAAATGTCCAAGTACCATAATTACACATAAAATATTGAAAATATAAACATTTCAATAACAACATTTCATTTTCAATCACAAAAAGTAATTCCATGATATTGAATTAATCAATCCATTTTCAAAAATCATTTAAAAGAGATTTTTGAATCAAAGTGTCCCATACCACTTTGAAGATTTTAATGGAATTATAATTTTAAAACATTAATGTCCATATAAATAAATACTGAAAACCATTTTGAAAACATGGACATTAAAGATAAAGATTTAGAATAATGAATCTTTAAAACATTTAAAACGATATTTTTGTTAAAGAGTTTTTAACAAAATGAGAGACTCTTGAATACAAATAATTGCGGAATAACATTTAATATGAACTTTATAATATCATGAGAATAAAGGGATTCATGATATAATATGTGAAAGGACATTATGCACACCATATAAGAGTGAATTTGTGCATAACAACAATGAAGTCTCAATGGAAATGTAAATTGAGATGAAATCCATTATAAAGATGGTATCCTTAAATTAAGGATAAATCTATCACATAATTATGTGTGAGAAATATAAATACACCCAATATAATTGGATATTAAGTGTGAAACAATCAGAGGTCATTCACACATAATCTTGGAAAAACAAAACCAATGACATAGATATTTAACTCAATGAAATGAGATTGAGTTATGATTTCCCATACAAGTTCGTAAGAATTTATCAATGAGATGATTATGTGTAGAAATAGTATATCCATACAAAGGTTTGTGGAAATTACAACATAGATATTCCAAACATAATCTTGGAATAATAAAATCAAGAAGTAGAGGTTTAACCCGAATAATTGAAAGTGGGTTAAGAAGTTCCCTTACAGAAATCTGACAGCCTAACGGCATCACTTCAAAAATCAGAAAAAGATTTGATGAGAGATACAATGGTATCTCATCACTTGGACATAAAATTTACATCAATATGGATATATAAGAACATATCCCAATATAACAATATGTAAATGAAAATACCCAACAAAAATATGTCTTTTAAAAAGAGGTGGGTGAAAGGTTCCCTTACCGACTTGGGTGTCTTTCGAAACATACACCCCATGAAAGAAGGAAAATACAACATTGAAGTAAATACTCATAAACGAAAGTATATCACCCAAGAGTAGAATAATGTGCAGTACATATACCAATCAAAGGAAATTTGGGCAAATGTATCATAAATCTCACGAGAATAAAACTGAGATGAAATATCCCTTACGAAAACTCAGCAGCCTAACGGCGCCACTTAAAACTTCCAAAAATGGATTGATGAGATAAAATAAGGTCTTTCATCATATTAACATAAAATTTACAGAAAGATTAATATAAAAGAACATCCCCCAACATAACAAAGAGGAGCTTAAAAGAAGTTACATATAGGAGAGTACTTAAAAAGAAAGAGAGAGGTTGGATCTCTTACGAAAATTCGGCAGCCTAACGGCGCCACTCAAAACTTCCAAAATGGCTTGATGAGAGAAAATATGGTATCTCATCATATGAACATAAAAAATTACCATAATAGTAATATAAAAGTACATCCCAATCATAAGAAAGATGATCTTAAAATTAATCACATAAAAGAGTGTACTTAAAAAGAAAGAGAGGGGTAGGATCTCTTACCTCAAGACGGATTTGTCTTGTTCGTTTCTTTATATTCCTGAATAATAAACTTTGGTCAATTTATAATTTCTTAAGGACCTCTTTTAAATATTATTATTCATTTAATATCACATATTATAATGTTATAATAATTGGTTAATAATGTGAGTTCATATCAGACGTTTTTGTCGATGTTTGGTACATGAGTCAAAAATGAACTTGTTTGAAAATGATTGTCAATGTAGTTACAAGTAAATCATCCCCAGAATATTATTAATGATTTAAATATCATATATATCCATTAAATTTTCATTTTATACTACTCCATAAAATTTGGAGATAAAAATAAATGAAATGAACCATTCATGGAGACGGTAGGCTGTACGTACGCATGAACGCTACTTTCATTTCTTTGTCATATTAATGGAATTAAAAATAATTGAGATATATATATATATATATTATAATTACAGTATAATATATATGTTATATAGGTCACATATTTTCATTAATTTCATTCTTTATACATTCCGTGTATTGCATGAATGAGTCACATCACTTGAGGGGGCGGTAGTCCACACTTCCTCGTATGAAATTATCGCATTTGCACAACATTAAAAGCATAAAGGCATGTTTTAAATATAAAATTCAGAAGCAAATAGAAAACATAAATACCATATATATTATATATAAAATATAGTGACATCATAATGGCTACCATTAAAGGTGTTAAGAGAAGATTGAACAATCATCGTTTCGTGAGGCAGAAATTCGCCATCCACAGAAACAATATGTTCTTTAACCATTAGACGAATTTGTGTGTAAGTGTAGCTCGAATAATTCACATAACAACATCCTATTATATTGAATATATTGGTGTTGCTACAAAAGAAAGGAATAAAACGATTTTAGAGAGTTGGAGAGCAAAATAAAACATAAGAACACAAAAGAGGACACTACCTTTAAATCGGGTAACTCTCTTTGATTTGAGCTCAAAGGCTTCCTTGGAAATGATTCTGCCCAAAGTGAGGCTTCAATGATGAAGATAGGGATGTGGAGAGATGAAATGGGAAGTGTTTTTCCATGAAAAAGGCTTGAGAGTTGTGTGTAAGGTGGTAGAGGTGGGGGCCTTTTATAAGAGGAGAGGAGGGGCACTCTTGGAAAGTCAAAAACAAGTAACATTATTTTCAAATGAGTTTCGGATTTTAAAGTTCCCACATTGATATATTTCAAGGATAAGGTGATACGAGTTCTAAATCTACCCATCCAATAAGTTTTTGACATGTTTAGGTCTTATATTTTACATTATCTTTTCATTTTATTTAAATCGTTAAATAATGAGGTAATCATTGCATCATCATGATGTCATAAATAAGTTAATTTATTTAATGTCTAAAAATTATAGAAAAAATACTATGATGTAGGAAATCTTTTTAGGTTTCCAATGACTATTTATAGTCAAAAATATTACTTGTATAACCCCATATAAAAATTGTTTTAGTAAAACAACTCATGTTTGTGACATTTTTATTTTAACTTTAAATAAAAAGTTATTTATGTCATTTTCCTACAAAAGTGGCTCCATGGGGTCCCCAAGTTGACCCATGGATTTTCTTGGTCGGTCATGACACATCCAATAAGGTTAGTAAATGTGTATAGGTCATTTCATATTATTAAAACATTATTTTTAACTTAAACTATAATAATTACCTCTAATCGCAATTAAAAACTTAAAAGTTACTATTCACCAAAAAATTATTTTAATTCTATTGAACCACATTTTACTTCTTAATGACAACCATTTATGTCTTATTTTTGAAATTAAAAACACAGAGGTGGTAAAATTTCATTTAAACGGAAAATAAGTTTTTATAAGTACCACTTAGTGGTTTCACTATTCATCAAAAATTGAAGTTTTTCAGAAAAATACCAAAACTTTACCCTAAGCTATATTTGATATTCCGAATTCAAAAATGAATTCTATTTTACAAAATTCAAAACATATAAGTTGAATTAATTAATTTAGTAATTAATTACCGCTGATAGAGAAAATAATGTGTTTTTATGAAACAATAAGTATCAAAAGATGGACACTAGTTTAAGTCCGATTTCAAAGAAAAATTTATTCCAATGACCACTATTTGATTAAATGGTAAAAATATATTCTAATTTCACTTTAAAACCAGTTCAAAAGATAATATAATAATATAAATAAATTAGATTAAAAAGAGTTTTTGAATTAAAATACAACATTTTTCACTATTCATTAAAAAAATGAACTCTATTGGAAAAATACCAAAAATTTACACAAAGTAAATTTTGATGTCCCGATCCTAAAGAAGAATTTTATTTTGTCAAATATAACACATAAAATTGTCAAAAAGTGGATTTAAAAGAGTTTCTCCATCAAAAGCTGGTTAATCGACCTTTTAAAGAATATTAGAATGTTTACGCTTAAAATTGGATTCATTCGCATTTTTAATCCTCTTACATTTATTGTAAAAAGTAAAAATATTGGACAATCATATATAATCATTTTATAGTTAGTTCCCGTCATTACAACAGCTAGGTGTTAACATAAAATTATTTTATTATTGGAGTGCAACGTAAGATTTCAATGGAACTTGTTGTTGCATATTGGGTAAGCCATCAAGCATAGAATTCCCTTTAAATTAATATTAACATTTTATTCAAAAATAGTGATAAATATAAAAATTTCATATTCTTTATTTACCTGGGGTGTTACAGATTCCCTCCCCAATACTTCCCGATAAGAAAACTCATTTTAAGGGAAAATCCCAAATTCATACCCAATTTCAAGTACACTATACAATATATTGTTTAAGAAAGTATTATATTCATAAAACCAATATTTTTATCATGAAAAATTTCTTGGTTCACTTTAATTTTTATATAAAATATTACTCCCTTTTCTATTTTAAATGCTCGTTAGTATTTTCCTTAAAACCGAACTTAAATATTTTAATGCTAAAATTTCTTAAATACTCTTCTTTAATGTGGTCAATTATATTTGAAATCACTTACCATGGTATATTATTACTTTAAATTATGAATTTACATGTATGTTTTAATTTTTTTCTTTCATGGACACTTTTATTTTACGCATATTCATCATGCTTTATGACATGATTATGATACCCATTTCTTTCCATCGGTACCATTATGTTTATGTATGATTGATTATTTATAATTATTAAAGTGGAAAAATATTCATGAACATGTTAATATAACTGTTCCTAGATATCACTCCAATGTATTGGGTAAAGTTGAGTCTCGTTAGACGTTATGTGCAACAGTCTTGGCGGTTAGCCTTGACTCGTGCTACCATGTGCAACGGTCTTGGTGGTTAACCTTGACTTGTGCTCATCTATGTAAAATGAGCATTTAATCATGCTAAATTTATGTTTTATGTTGCTTCTACATTATTATGACTCTATGTTTATATGATCCCATGTTTATATGTTATTATTTCACATGTTCCATGCCTTTTTATATCAATATGACATGCCTCCTTACCCATGTGCTAATGATTTACTACTATGCTTTTCTCTTTACTGGGATTTTAGCTCATTCGTTTGTTCTTGTTATCCTTAGGTTATCCTATGCATATGTATGAGTATAATGGATGATAAGATCTCATTATGGAGATTAAATAAAAATTTGTTTTATAATATTTTATTATGTACCTAGTCTTCTAAGACACTATAATTTATGATCCTTAGATTGTAATATGATGTTTAATTATGCTTAAAATCATGTAATGATATGTGTAAGAGGCTAGGGTATCTATACTACCACCTTTGGTTTTTTTTCTCAGGTAGAAAAGGCAGCAAGGCCCTTGCCACCATTTTCCAAATGAAAGAAATACTTATTTTAAATATACTTGTCTGTATATTTTTTAAAAAATAATCTTGTTTTGTTTTGTTTTTTCTATATATATATAAGAAAATAAAAATTTTCAATAAAATTTATCTCTGATTTTATATCTACCATTACTTCTATTAAAGTAGTCTGGATTTCTGATAAAAATCATCACTTAGGACCACCTTTTAGAAGAGGTCTTGCCCTAGAAATCATTCTGGACTTCTAATGTGGGATTCAAGTACTCTCTTTACTGTCCAGAATTAATATTATATTATTATGAATCATTTTTAATCAATTTATAATAAATATTAATTACTAATAAATTATAATTAGATTCTATGTTGGCAGGAGGTCTCATCGGTGGAGGCTACGGCGCACAACAGTGGGTGTTGGCGGTGGAGCTGCATGGTGGCGACGAATACGGTGGCCGGGGAACTGTATAGTCTATGAGGATGGGTAGGGGAGCCTTCTTCTCAATGGAACAAAAAAAGGGAACAAAAAAACAAAGGGGTCAGATACCCAGTTGTAGTCCCAGATGAGGTCAAAGTAGGAAGCTACCTACCTTAGATGCAATCAAAATTGGATGAATGAGAGGGTATGACTTTGTCAGCAGTACAAGGTCCATGCAATTATGCATTAGGATTTCATGTTGAGTTCTTTTTTGGTTGGTCACTTTGGATAAAATATTTGTATCAACTGGGTGGGGATTGATGTTGGGTGTTTGGTCCTTCGGCCTGAAATGGCCATGTATTAAGGTTGAGTGCCTATGGGTCTACAGGACTATGTAAAGGTTACCCCTCAACCTTTAAAAAGGGGATTATCAAAATTAATAAAAATAAAAGTCATTTGGGCATTCAGGCAGGTAATGTTTATTAGAAATTAATATTGTTAAATAGAAAATAATATTGTTTAATTAATATTATTTAGTAATTAATATAAATTACAAATAATTATTTAATTAAATAATAAAAGAAAAATAATAATTAATAAATAATTATTATTTTTAATAATTTATTCATTGTTAATAATATTTAGTAACTAAATAATATTTTTAAATATTTATTAGAAATTGAATAGTAATTATTAATTATAAATTTATAGTTAATTAATTAGTTAATTTTTACATAATATTGTTTGTAAGTAATCACATATTATATAATTACTACTTAATTAACAACTAATAATTATATTACTATTTTTAATAATTATTTACAAAATAATAATTTTAAATACTTATTAGTAATAAGCTATATTTAGTAATTCATATTTATGATAAATTAATATTATTAAATATTCAATAATATTATTCAATTAATATTTATTAATAATTCATATTTATGAGTAATTAATATGTATTAGTAACAACTAGTTAATTAATTAAAAATAATATTATAATAATTAATTAATAATTATTAATTTAATAATTTAATCATTACTATTTGTATTTAGAAACTAAATAATAATTTTAAATATTTATTAGTAATTTGTTAATAATAATTATTGATATTTATTAATAAAATAATATTTAATTAACAATTAATTAGTTATTTAGCAAGTAATATTTTTAATAAGTAATTATATATTTCTTAATTACTAATTAATTAATAAATAATAATTATATTATTATTTTTCATAAAATAAATTATAATTTTAAATATATAGTATTAATTAATATTAATTAGTAATTAATATTTATTAGAAATTAATATTATTAATTTTTGAAGTATATTATTTAATTAATATTTATTAGAAATTAATATTGATATTGTAAAAAAATTAATTCATATCGATCAGTAATTAATATTAATTATAAAAAATCGGTTAATTAATTAATTCTAATATAATAATAATTAACTAATAATTATTAATTTAATAATAATTAATATTATTTAGTAACTGAATAATGATTTTAAATATTTATTAGTAATTTTTTAATCATAATTAATAATATTTAATAATTAATTAAAAATTAATTACTTAATTAGTAATTACTATTATTAAAAATTAATTAAATAATGCTTAATTACTAATTAATTAATAAATATTAACTATTAAAAATTTATTAGTAATCAATTGTATTAATTATAATTGTTTAAATTTTTAATAATATAAATTAGTTAATTATTAATATTTAACAGTAAACATTAATAGATATTTATTATTTCTTTGTAAATAATATTTATTATTAATTGATTAAAATGATTAAAAATAATATATTATTAACTCTATGTTGGAAAGAGAGAACCTGAATTCCATATCGGAAATCTAGAATAATTTTCAGCAGAATCCCTCTAATAAAAGAGAGTCCTAGGTGAGGACTTCTCTCAGAATTTCATATTTCTTTGATGGTAGTAATGCTAGATGTTAAATACTAGATAAATTCTACTTAAAATGTTTGCTTTATATATATATATATATATGAACAAAATAAAAATTTTAAATATACAGACATGTTTTTTTAAATAATTATTTATTCATTTGGGAAAAGTCGGTAAGGGTCATACTGCATTTGCCCTAAATTCCTAGAAATAGTGGAAATGCCCTTACCACCTTTGGCCCAATAATAAAAAAACCCAAAGGCGGCAAGACCCCTTCCGCCTTTCTGTTGCAGAATTAAAAAAATCTATAACCTAGGTACATTTTAAAAAAATCAATAAATGCATTACAAAATACTTATAAAAATTACCATCCCACACCGGTACACCATGATCTTCATGGCATCCAAAATTGGTGACACCTGTAATGCTTTAATCGTCATTATAAATTAATAACTAACATTAATTAAATGAAATCTATAAAACACTTATTTTCTATCTCTTTAAGTTGATATTGGGGGTTGCCGCCTCAAAATTAATCTTGAAGTAAGGTTTCCCACATAGTTATTTTCAAACTTC